>CM076581.1:1179603176-1179914411 GCA_034641835.2 Pinus albicaulis
ATTTGGGAAAATTTCCGACATTTGGTCAAAAGCGTCGGAAACAGGTGTCGGAATTTCCGCCAAATGTAGTAGTGAGCTAAGTAATTCTTCTAGTTAGAATATTTTGATGGAATCTGATATTCATGATTAAGGAATGATTATGTGTAATTAAAGTTAAATGGATAGAAATTTGTAACACAAATTTTCTTGAGCTTTAAATCCATTAATGAAGATAGTAATATTGGTATACTAAACACCCTTAGGTGGTTTAGAATGTTTGGAATAATTGATTTGATATATGGAAGTGTGAACTAGATACTATCCTCTAGTATTGTAATCCTTTTGCATGTATTGAATTTAGGTAGAATTAAAATGACTTTCAAATTCTTGAAATGTAGAAAAAGATTATTGTGATAAGTTGATGAAATAACTTTTCTATTGGCTTAAGACAAATTAGGTCTAGGAAAGCCATAATAGTCTCTTTAATGATTTTATCAGTTGAATATTGGTTGCATTCTATTTAACCAAATTAATTAGAGAAATTATGAGGATTGAACTCATGTATTTCTCTAAACTATTGTTAGTTAGGCGATCGCGTCAAAATTCAAATTATTTATAAATTGTGAAGAGAATAACATGTCTAGAAGGTAAATATTTTATGTGGTGAGAACTTGTTTTATTTGAAATTAATGAAAAAAAAAGGGGCATGTGATTAATTAAAAGCTTAGTTGAGTTCTTTTTTTTACAAGAATATGTGCTTGTGATATTTTTTTAGGGAGAAATTGAAGGAGAGTAAGATCACATTTTGATTGATTCGAATTATTGCATGATGATTGTATTATATGTGGAATGGGGGAGATTGTTTGACTTAGGAATTTTGTGTTGGGATGTATAGTTGTATGAGTATTTATTAGTCCTACAGAATGTTGTAATAATTTGAGAGGGTGGTAATTCTCCTTAAAGCGAAAGGGTTTAACTTTAGGCTATTTAAATTTGACAAGATTCATCACATTTTGAGAAATTTATGGTTTTCATAGTTTGTTGTTGCGTACGTATTAATAGTAAGGGATAAGACATGAAAGCAAATGAATTGATTAATTACTAAATAGAAATCATGAGCGATTTCATAGTTGGAAAACAAATTGACTTAGAGTTATCAAGGTAGATTCAGTAATATAGATACCATATTTGCATAATTGTGAGAATTGTTCTTGATTAAAAGTCATTTTCAAAAATATATCATTAATCTGCTTTTAGATGAAGATCTTCTAATAGATTCATTTCATAATTGATTCTCAAGTTAGAGAAGTGAATAATAATGAAGATTATGCAAACTAAATGTATGATCTATAATACATAAGTGGGTCAATGAGGAATGTATTTAACCTTAGGTTTTTAGTTAAAAAAAAAAAAAAAAAATTGGTGCCTTGAACCTCATATCGTATTTTTGCCTAAAGAGTAAACGTTCGGTAAAAACTAAAGATAAATCCTAGATATTTCGATTGCGAGGATGTCTCATGGAATGAAAAGAGGAAAATTGGATTGAAAAGACATAAAACGAGTAGGATGTAAGAGTGTGTTTTATATATAACATCATGTTTTGTTGCATAATTTCACTCACAATTGTATGTGAATTATTTTATGCCAATTTGACTGTGATATGGTATGGACCATCATTGTTGTGTGTACAACCAATGTGTGTTCTATTTATAGCTTGGAAAGCTCAACATCCTACAGAACCAAGAAGATGACACATGTGGGATTCATATAGACTATGAAAAAGAAGAACATGTAGAATATCAAACTATTATAGATAAATTAAGTATATATCATATCAATTACATACAATAGTATTTTATATGGTACTATAAATTGTATGGTTGGTTTTGATATAGAAATATTTGGTATTCTATATCAACACATGTCTAATATGGCGTGGATATATTTTCTACTTGATTAAGAATGGTATGTTTAGTTTTCATGGAGTTGCTTCCAAACTATGCAATGGCATGAAGAAAAAAATATATATATATATCAAATACATAAGGTTAACAACTTATTGATAGGAGAATCTAAAAGAACTAAGTATCTTATAACCGTAGGAAAAACTTCGGGCCAAGTTTAGCCCAAGAGGGGGAGTATGTAGTGTCCCTTATTAGTGAGATAGCTTTGATGATACTTAGAGATGGTGATTTTGATATAATATTATGTATGAAAGACTTATGTACATGCTTATATGCTATGACCTGGTCACTTGGTTGTTGTGTGCTTATGATAATATCTATGGTTGCGTGCACAAGAATTGATTTTGGTTAAGCGAATATTAGCGATGTTTTCTCTTTTGGTATCCTATTTTGGACATAGGTGTATGACGTGAATGGTGATTCAGAATTGAGACACAGATCCATGGACGATCATGGTTATGTGGAACATATGGTTAAATATTATGAATTATGGATGATTTGTATGATTATATGTGCGTAGCCTCGTATTAAGCATGATGTGGTAGGGGACTTGGTCATTGCCAACAGGGATGCTCAAGTTATGAATGACTGCGGAAGTCATTTCTCCAAAACCAAAATGACTGTGGAAGTCATGCACAATATTTGGTAAAATTTGAATAAGTTAATTATGAAATTCATTTGATTTATTTGATCGATGAGATTGTGATGTGTGCAGGTCTTAGAAGAAGACCTTACCAACAAACCATCAGATGGGTATGAGCTCACAATCAGTACCTTAAGGTGAAATGCGGAGTTTCAAAGCAGAATAGATGAGAAGCCATGGAAATTAGGGCGCGGAGTCCTAAATCCGTGAAATATAAAGACATGGAGTCTTGGATATATGATAAAAGGATTAGGACGCGGAGTCCTAAATCCATGAAATATAAAGACGCGGAGTCTTGAATCTATAAGGAAATGTTTGGGGCGCGGAGTCCTGAATATTTAAAAATATCAAGGTGTGGAATCTTGGATCTTTAGAGTAGATCAGGTCGCGGAGTCCTCAATCTACTAAGGCATGAAGATGCATACAATAGGGGTGTGGAATCCCTATTATCTAGAAGAAAAATACCACTCATGGGCAACTCATAGATGAATTTCCTTAATAATCTAATTCCTAACAATTTTGGAGTGACTTTCTAAAAATAGAAAGTCATGTCTACCATTTCAAGTATGACTTTCCAAAAATAGTAAATCACCTCCAATCAATGGGTAAACAAGTATACTTCAAGGAAAATCACTTAAATTATGATTAATCAATTATAATAGTTCAATCTCGACTTAATCCTAAATATTATTAATATTATTAATATTATTATTATCTTTTATGAGACTATGATATTATTATTAAAAGGAAATTATATCTCCTCAATCACTTCACACCTCTCTCATTCATGACTCTCATGGCTCTATGTAACTCTCTCTATTTTAAATATTACATTATACTCTCTTTTGTGCACTCATCAAGGAATGGCATATTCCTCTTACACTCATTAAATATATGTCATAAAATATTCTTACACTCATTAAATATGTGTCATAATTCCTCTTACACTCACTTTAATGCATATGTTACACTCTCCTTAAATAAGGCATGCATACCTCTCCTTAATGGCATAAGTTACACTCCTCTAAAAGGAATACAATGCATGCACATTACTCCTTTATGACAAGAGATTGTTGCTCCTCCTATATATGAGTCTCATGTATTCTCATTTGGGGGAGGGGGGTAAAGCCAAGAGTGGAAGAGACTTGAGGAATATTGTGAGAGGGAGATATATGGAGAGTATCCAATTACTTCCAAAACAAATCTTAATTTCTTACTAATCTACTAAGTATCTATTGAGGTTGAACATGAGTGGTATTTAGAGGAAGTGAAAACTATCTTCCTTAGTTTTCCTTGCATCTCTCTCTCTCTATTGTTGTATTTTGGTACTGGTTGTGAGCTTTTACAGCTCGGGGGTTCCAGGGGGAGGAGTTCTCCCTGGATATGGTTGGGTGGAAAACCGGATGGTTCAAATGAGTTGGTTAAGGGATCAAAGGCGAATCATATTCTCAACGATTGGAGCTGAATATCTCTTCAGGTATAATTTCCATTGTCCTGAAATTATAGTATAGATTTAGCATAAAATAAAAGGTAGACATTTAAATTGTTGTAAGCATCTAATTTTTTTTTAGGCTTATGTTATCTAAAATATTATTGATTAGTTAAAAATGAAGACTAGATCAATATATATGTATGGATGTTTAGATCTCAATATTGGAGTTATTATTGGTATAGTTTATGGTACTAATCTTGGTATTGTAGCATTTGAGAAAGGAAAGCCAAATATTGTTGAAGGTAATTTCAATAAATAAATTCCAAAGGACTTGGGTAAGTATTTCACGATTTATGGTTTTGTTTCAAGTAATTAATAGATGCATGTTTTATAAATGGTTTTAGGATAGTTTGAAAAGTGTTTGAAAAAATCCGTGAATGAGTAATGTTATCAATTTATTTATGCACGAATAAGTGCTAACTTGCAGCTTACATCAGAAGTAAGAAAATGGACATGTACCCAAAATATGCTTGGAGGAATTACATAATCAACCCTTAAAAGAAAATGCAAAAATAGTGGCAACTAAAGTATAGTTTGGAAGATCAAATGCTTGAGGTAAGTTGGAGATAAATTTCAGTTATGGCTTATGTTTCATATTCTTCAATGTTTTGTTATTCAAGTTGTTGTAATAGTACTATCAGAATTTTGACAGAAAGCCTTAATGGCTGTAGCATTCAAGGCTTCCATGTGTTTGTTAAATTGTAGCAATTGGTGCAAAAAGCTTGTCAATCATGTCAAATGAATTATCTTGTGGATGGTAAAATGTTTTGGTGGATTTAGAAATATGTGATTTCAATGAGCATATATTAGTACCATAACTCTGGGTTGTTTTTCCTCATGTAGAGGTGTAGTTGTAAGTTTTCATTCCATATGTTTGGCAAAAGTCATAAATGAAACATTTAGGCTATAAATTTTGTTGTTTTAAAGAAACGCATTTCTGGGCATTTTTAATTCGATTCAGCCCAACATCAGGGGGTATCCGTGCCTAATGGACATGTAACCCCTGATTTCATTCCACAAAAATACTTTTCAGAACCCAGATCGGAAATCTGGGCGATTTGGCAGATTGCTGCTGTGAGTTATGTTCACCTGTTGTTGAGTCTTTGATGAAAAACTAAGATTATTTAGTCCCTATTTTAAGATGGAAACATTTATATTTTCAATTCTGAATTTTATGAGATAAATATGTTGAAGAATAATCTTAAATTCATTATTGCTAAGTGTTTGACAAAATGCCTCAATGAATTTTAATTGCATGCTTGCAAAGTGTTGGTCATAAGGCTCAATGAGTGTAGGGTGCATGTCTGCAAAGTGTTTGTCAAAAGTCTTGAATGGCTGTATCTTTTGTGCATATAAATTGTTAGTGTAAAATTCTTAGTTACTGTTGTTTTTATGTTACTATAAATTATAAATAAACTATTTAATGGGTGTAGCTTCCTATGTCTGCAAGTTTTTGGTATGAATGTGAAAATGAATTTATTAATTTGCTGAAGTGTGAACAAGACAGTGGTTTCTTGTATTATCTAAAGCTTTCAAAAAAAAAAGGGCTTGTTGTTGGAAACAATTTTACAGTGACTAATTCTTTAGGATTTTGTGGAAATGAGTATTAGTGATTATGTGACATCTACTTCTCTATCTTATTGATGGTGGGTAAGGTGGGATATTACATATGGTATTGGTGGGATATTACATATGGTATCAGAGCGAGTTACAACGCTAGGGCCTAATGGGCCAACATGCTTACTTGTAAGTTGATGATGTATGAATGTTGATTTTGCATGCATGTTGAGTTGTTGTATATCTTGACTTGGAAGCATATTGGTTGCATAGAGCATATTATTATCATTATGTCATTTAGTGACACATGAAATTTAAAAAAAAAAAAAAATCCCTTATATTCCTTTATATTTTTGTTAAGACACATTATTAACAATATGTTAAAATGCTTAAAGACATGTTGGGAAAGGATGTGCTTGAGAGAGTTGGGGTTAAACTCAAGTATGTGAATGACTTTATTTTCAATCAATACGTGAGATAGGTGGAGTGAATTCATGGTTTCATATATTTTTAGTGCATCATTTTCAATGTGATATGGGATTAGTAGCCATCTTTACTAGCTGAAATCATATCTACCAAGAAGAATATTGGCTTAATCTGGACTATAGTGTGATGACCTTGGTGTGTATGCTTTGGGAATGAGTAACAAGTGTAAGGATGAGATTCCATTAACGTGATGATTGAGTTCATCATGATAATTTTGAATCTTTTTGTACCTACACTAAAGGAAACGTAACAAAAATATACCTTGAAAGACGTCACTTTTAACTGTGAATGTAAATTCAAGAGTAATGTATGTGTATTAATAAGATGTGTTAAAATATGATTTAGGAATACATTCTTAATGAGTAAGAATGAAATTTCTCTGATTTCTTTGACATGATTTTGTGTATTTTGGGTTGACATTAGGCATCAAATAACTTTAAATTACTCAAATACTAGGTTGAGGTATGAACTTCCTAATAAACAAGAGGCTTAAATGATTGGTGCATGATGGGTTGTGGAAACCATTTTAAGGAACACTTGAATGTTATTTTTTCCTTAAGCTAACGTATGGGTGTGGAATCCATACTAGCATATATCTATGAGAAAATATATGGGTGTGGAATCCATACTAGCATATATCTATGATCTAATGTATGGGTGTGAAAACCATACTAGCATATATCTATGAGAAAATGTATGGGTGTGGAATCCATACTAGTATATATCTATGAGATAAGTAATGAGGTAAGGTATGGGTGTGGAATCCAAAGTAAAATATATCTATGAGCTAAGTAATTCTTCTAGTTAGAATATTTTGATGGAATCTGATATTCATGATTAAGGAATGATTATGTGTAATTAAAGTTAAATGGATAGAGATTTGTAACACAAATTTGCTTGAGATTTAAATCCATTATTTTATTTTTATTACAAATGAAGATACTAAGATTGGTATACTAAACACCATTAGGTGGTTTAGAATGTTTGGAATAATTTATTTTGATATATGGAAGTGTGAACTAGATATCTATCCTCTAGTGTTGCAATCCTTTTGTATGTATTGAATTTAGGTAGAATTAAAATGACTTTCAAATTCTTGAAATGTAGAAAGAGATTATTGTGATAAGTTGATGAAATAACTTTTCCATCGGCTTAAGACAAATTAGGTCTAGGAAAGCCATAATAGTCTCTTTAATGATTTTATCAGTTGAATATTGGTTGCATTCTATTTAACCAAATTAATTAGAGAAATTATGAGGATTGAACTCATGTATTGCTAGTTTGGCGATCGTGTCAAAATTAAAATTGTTTATAAATTGTGAAGAGAATAACATGTTTAGAAGGCAAATATTTTATGTGGTGAGAACTTGTTTTATTTGAAATTAAAGAAAAAAAAAACATGTGATTAATGAAAATCTTAGTTGAGTTATTGTTTTACAAGAATATGTGCTTGTGATATTTTTTGAGGGAGAAATTGAAGGGGAGTGAGATCAGATTTTGATGAATTGGAACTCTTGCATGATTTAGAAGCCTAAGATGAGTATATTGTATGTGGAATGGAAGAGATCGTTGGATTTAGGAATTTTTTTGTTGGGATGTATTGTTGTTTGAGTATTTGTTAGTCCTACAAAATGTTGTAATAATTTGAGAGGGTGGTAATTATCCTTAAAAAAAGGGTCTAACTTTAGGCTAGAAATTCCCTTGTGATAGTCTAAATCTTATGTAAATTTAACAAGATTCATCACATTTTGAGAAATGTATGGTTATCATAGCTTGTTGTTGTGTATGTATTAATAGTAAGGAATAAGATATGAAATCAAATGATTTGATTAATGACTGAATATAAATCATGACTGATTTCATAGTTGGAAAACAAATTGACATAAAGTTATCAAGGTTACCATATTTTCATAATTGTGAGAGTTGTTATTGATTACAAGCCACTTTCAAAAATATATCATTAATCTACTTTCAAAATGAAGATCTTCTAACTAAGTCATTTCATAATTGATTCTCAAGTTAGAGAAGTGAATAATAATGAAGATTATGCAAACTAAAGGAATGATCTATAATACATAAGTGAGTCAATGAGGACTGTATTTAACCTTAGGTTGTTAGTTAAAAAAAAAAAAAAAAACAAAACAAACAAACAAACAAAAACAAAAATGGTGCCTTGAACCTCAAATTGTATTTTTGCCTAAAGAGTAAACGTTTAGTAAAAACTAAAGATAAATCCTAAATATTTCGATTTCAAGGATGTCTTATGGAATGAAAAGAGGAAAATTGGATTGAGAAGACATAAATCAAGTGGGATGTAAGAGTGTGTTTTATATATAATGTCATGTTTTGTTGTGTAAGAGTGGGTTTTATATATAACATCATGTTTTGTTGCATAATTTCACTCACAATTGTATGTGGATTATTTTATGCTTATTGTATGCCAATTTGATTGTGATATGTGATGGACCTTCATTGTTGTGTATACAACCAATGTGTGTTCTATTTATAGCTTGGAAAGCTCAACATACTACAAAACCTTGAAGATGACACATGTAGGATTCATATAGACTATGAGAAAGAAAAACATGTAGAATATCAAATTATTATAGATAAATTAGGTAGATATCATATCAATTACATACAATATTATTTTATAAGGTACTATAAATTTTGTGGTTGGTTTTTTTATAGAAATATTTGGTATTTTATATCAAAAAAATGTCTAATATGGCATGGTTATATTTTCTACTTGATTAAGAATGCTATGTTTAGTTTTCATGGAGTTGCTTCCAATTTAGAAAACATTAAACTATGGATTGGCATGAAGGAAATATATATATATATATATACATAAGGTTAACAACTTATTGATAGGTGAATCTAAAAGAACTAAGTATCTTATGACCGTAGGAAAAACTTCGGGCCAAGATTAGCCCAAGAGGGGGAGTATGTAGTGTCCCTTCTTAGTGAGATAGCTTTGATGACACTTAGAGATGGTGATTTTGATATAATGATATAATATTATGTATGAAAGACTTATGTACATGCTTATATGCTATGACCTGGTTTGGGTCACTTGGTTGTTGTGTGCTTATGATAATATCTATTTTTGCGTGCAAAAGAATTGATTTTGGTTAAGAGCATATT
Source organism: Pinus albicaulis (assembly GCA_034641835.2). NCBI lineage: Eukaryota > Viridiplantae > Streptophyta > Pinopsida > Pinales > Pinaceae > Pinus > Pinus albicaulis. The sequence continues at coordinate 1,179,612,445 of CM076581.1, forward strand.
AGCGATGTTTTATCTTTTAGTATCCTATTTTGGACATAGGTGTATGACATGAATGGTGATTCAGAATTGATACATAGATCCATGGATGATCACGGTTAGGTGGAACATATGGTTACTTATGATTTATGGATGATACATGATTTGTATGATTATATGAGTGTAAAATCGTACTAAGCATGATGTGGCAGGGGACTTCGTCATTTCCAACAGGGATGCTCAAGTTATAAATGACTGTGGAAGTCATGAAAAATATTTGGTAAAGTTTGAATAAGTTAATTATGAAATTCATTTGATTTATTTGATCAATGAGATTGTGATGTGTGCAGGTCTTGGAAGAAGACCTTACCAACGAACCATCAAATGGGTATGAGCTCACAATCAGTACCTTAAGGTGAAACGCGGAGTTTCAAAGCAGAATAGATGAGAAGCCATGGAAATTAGGGCGCAGAGTCCTAAATCCATGAAACATAAAGACGTGGAGTCTTGAATATATAAGGAAATGTTTGGGGTGCGAAGTCCTGAATATTTAAAAAGATCAAGGTGTGGAATCTTGGATCTTTAGAGTAGATCAGGGCGCGGAGTCCTCAATCTACTAAGGCATGAAGATGCATACAATAGGGGTGCGGAATCCCTATTATCCGGAAGAAAAATACCACTCATGGGCAACTCATAGATGAATTTCCTTAATAATCTCATTCCTAACAATTTTGGAGTGACTTTCTAAAAATTGAAAGTCATGTCTACCATTTCAAGTATGACTTTCCAAAAATAGTAAATCACCTCCAATCAATGGGTAAACAAGTATACTTGAAGGAAAATCACTTAACTTATGATTAATCAATTGTAATAGTTCAATCTCCACTTAATCCTCAATATTATTAATATTATTATTATCTTTTATGAGACTATGATATTATTATTAAAAGGGAATTATATCTCCTCAATCACTTTACACCTCTCTCCTTCATGACTCTCATGGCTCTATGTAACTCTATCTATTTTAAATATTACATTACACTCTTTTTTAAGCACTCATCAAGGAATGGCATATTCCTCTTACACTCATTAAATATGTCATAAAATATTCCTCTTACACTCATTAAATATATGTCATAAAATATTCCTCTTACACTCACTTTAATGCATATGTTACACTCTCATTAAATAAGGCACGCATACCTCTCCTTAATGGCATAAGTTACACTCCTCTAAAAGGAATACAATGCATGCATATTACTCCTCCTTTATGACAAGAATTTGTTGCTCCTCCTATATATGAGTCTCATGTATTCTCATTTGGGGGAGGGGGTAATGCCAAGAGTGAAAGAGACTTGAGGAATATTATGAGAGGGAGAGATATGGAGAGTATCTAATTACTTCCAAAACAAATCTAAATTTCTTACTAATCTACTAAGTATCTATTGAGGTTGAACATAAGTGGTGTTTAGAGGAAGTGAAAACTATCTTCCTGAGTTTTCCTTGCATCTCTCTCTCTATTGTTGTATTTTGGTACTGGTTGTGAGCTTTTACAGCTCGGGGGTTCTAGGGGGAGGAGTTGTCCCTGGATATGGTTGGGTGGAAAACCGGATGGTTCATATGAGTTGGTTAAGGGATCGAAGGTGGATCATATTCTGAACAATTGGAGCTGAATATCTCTTCAGGTATAATTTCCGTTTTCCTAAAATTATAGTATAGCTTTAGCATAAAATAAAAAGTAGATATTTAAAGTTTTGTAAGCATATAATTTTGGTTTAGGCTTATGTTATCTAGAATATTATTGATTAGTTAAAAATGAAGACTATATTAATCTATATTTATGGATGTTTAGATCTCAATATTGGAGTTATTACTGGTGTAGTTTATGTTACTAATCTTGGTATTGTAGCATTTGAGAAAGGAAAGCCAAATATTGTTGAAGGTAATTGCAATAAATAAATTCCAAAGGACATGGGTAAGTATTTCACGGTTTATGGTTTTGTTTCAAGTAATTACATGCATGTTTTAGAAATGGTTTTAAGATAGTTTGCAAAGTGTTTGACAAAGTCCTTGAATGAGTAATGTTATTTATGCATGAATAAGTGCTAACTTGCAGCTTACATCAGAAGTAAGAAAATGGACATGTACCCAAAACATACCTGGAGGAATTACAAAATCAACCCTTAAAAGAAAATGAAAAAATAATGGGAACTAAAATATGGTTTGGAAGATCAAATGCTTGAGGTAAGTTGGAGATAAATTTCAGTTATGGCTTATGTTTCATATTCTAATCAATAATTCAATGTTTTCTTATTAAAGTTGTTGTAATAGTACTATCAGAATTTTGACAGAAAGCCTTAATGGCTGTAGCATTCAACGCTGCCATATGTTTTTTAAATTGTAGCAATTGGTGCAAAAATTTTGTCAATCATGTCAAATGAATTAGCTTGTAAAATGTCTAAGAACCATATGGATTTAGAAATGTGATTTAAATATATTATCTATCATAACTCTGGGTTGTTTTTCCTCATGTAGAGGTGTAGTTGTAAGTTTTCATTCCATATGTTTGATAAAAGTCATAAATGAAACATTTAGAATATAAATTTTGTTGTTTTCAAGAATCACATTCCTGGGCATTGTTAATTCGATTCAGCCCAACATCAGGGGGTATCCGTGCCTAAGGGACATGTAACCACTGATTTCATTCCACCAAAATAATTTTTAGAACCCAGATCAGAAATCTGGGCGATTTGGCAGATTTCTGCTGTGAGTTATGTTCGCCTGTTGTTGAGTCTTTGATGAAAAACTAAGATTATTTAGTCCCTATTTTAAGATGGAAAAATTTATATTTTCAATTCTGAATTTTATGAGATAAATATGTTGAAGAATAATCTTAAATTCATTATTGCTAAGTGTTTGACAAAATGCCTCAATGACTTTTAATTGCATGCTTGCAAAGTGTTGGTCATAAGGGCTCAATGAGTGTAGGGTGCATGTCTGCAAAGTGTTTGTAAAAAGTCTTGAATGGCTGTAGCTTTTGTGCATATACATTGTTAGTGTAAAATTCTTAGTTACTGTTGTTTTTATGTTACTATAAATTATAAATAAACTATTTAAAGGGTGTAGCTTCCTATGTCTGCAAGTTTTTGGTATGAATGTGAAAATGAATTTATTAATTTTCTGAAGTGTGAATAAGAGAGTTGTTTCTTGTATTAACTAAATATTTCAAAAAAAAAGAAGGGCTTGTTGTTGGAAACAATTTTACAGTGACTAATTCTTTAGGATTTTGTGGAAATGAGTATTAGTGATTATGTGACATCTACTTCTCTATCTTATTGATGGTGGGTAAGGTGGGATATTACATATGGTATTGGTGGGATATTACAATTTGGGTGACCAACTCAATGCATTTATTGTTGAGGTGGGCATCAGGCCCGCTCATTACAGAGACATACAGGCCAGATGATATGCTATTACAGATGTGGAGAGGCATGCTGTGTGACATGTACAGCCTGATGTGGCATGTCGTAGGAGTTACGACAACTATTATGCGACTGAGGAGGACTGTTGCACATTATAGCTATGGTCGAGATGTAGCGCATGATGGACAGTCTGCGAACAACTACTCATCATCTCATGATCGTTCACCTCGCACCATGCCAGATGAGAATGAGCCTCCACTAGCATCTAGCAACAATAATCATGGAGATGAGGCTGGACCATCGGCCACATCCAGTCAGTAGCCTGCATCATCCATCAGTACTCATGATCATGAGAAGGCTAGACCATCGACCGTCAAGGTTGCACCATTTACTGAGTAAGCCTCCACTAGTATTGATATTGATGTTGTACTACCACTAGCTGGTCCATGACATTTATATTACATTTGTATATATTTAACATTATTCAGTTATATATATGTGTGTGTGTCTATATTTTATGTTCATGTTGCAATTGTACTTAATTTACATGTTAGTGATCATCATTATGTACATATTGTTAGGTCATGTTAGATATGTTCATTTAATGTGCAGCTTGCAGATAGATGTGTATGTGATAGCATGAGTTATTTGACATGAGATGTATATTTGATGTTTTTGTTGTGATGAAATTAATATATAATGTTAATTTTGTTTTGTTAGATGATCATGATCACAATGATGTTAGCGATTTTGAATGTGTTTTTTAGTCAAATATGATGTTTGTACGATGATTTTCATGAATGTGATGTTTAATAAATAATTTAATATTAAATGATCATGATATTGTAAAATTGTAATATTTGTAATTCTAAGTGGATGTAAAATTCTAAAATTGTAATTGTAATTGTACATGAAATTGTAAAATTGTAATTGTAATTCTAATTCTAATTGAATGTAAAATATTTTCAAAATTTTAATTGTATTACTGTGAATTGATTGTAACTGTAAAATTGTAATTGTAATTGTAATTCTAATTCTAATTTTAGTTGTAATTGTATGTGAAATATTTGTAAAATTTTAATTGTATTAACGTGAAAGGAATTTATTAAAATTTTTAAATTTGTAAATTTGTAAATTTTAAATAATTGTAAAATAATAAATCTAGAATAATATGAATTTTTGTAACATATTAAAGTTTATAAAATAATGCAAATAAATTCATGTACTTTAGAATTATCATTATTTTATTATGATCTTAGATTCAAAAAAATCCTAATTTATACAATACGCCATTGTTTTTGAGATCAACATAATTGCAAATTATCAGGTGAATTATTGATTTTAACATTAAAAAAATGCAAATTACCAATTAATTCAAAATATATATTATAATGTTTCGAAAAACCCATCTTAAAAAGTATAAATATTGATGAAATAACACATGTACCATATCACTCTTGTTTCTCATGATCACCCTCGTTATCTTCCAGCTCGCATGGCATGATAACACTATTGTTCTCAAAAATATGTTTTGATCTAGGGTCATGTGCCAATACGAACCACCAATTCCTATCCAACACATCTGGGTAAAAAAAAACACTTGGTTGGAGTGTTTGGGGAAAACATAGGGCTCCTTAGCTTCATCCCACATATTTCTAGAGTTCATACATATCAGCCTACTATCACGAGCTTCCTTTACATCATTCCAATCAAAGGTGTAGCACCACTTTCACCTAAAAATAACACATTGGAAAGAAGATAAATCCACTTCAATGATCTCTTGTATCTTTATGACGTAACCTAACGTCTCTCGTACTAGGTTTTGATCACGGTGGCTAGATCAACTAGATTGATTGAACTCCACTTCCACTCCACAGTTTTGTGTGATTTTTCCAGCATCAGCTTTTTCTATAGGGAAAATGATGTCCATATGCCCACATAGATGGGAAAAAATGCACCTACTATAAAAAATTAAAAAAAAAATAATAGTGTCATGTGTCTTATAATAACCCAACAGTTAAAATATGAAATGTAGATGCCTTAATATAAGCTTCAAATTTACATATAAATTAAAAATATTATTACTGAGTTGTTGCACCCAATCCCTATATTTAGCGCATCCTCTTCAGCACGTGGGTAATGACTGATAGCACCATATTTCTCTCTAACTTGGTTAGCAACCCAACTTTTGGGGCATATTTTTGGCATATTTTATTTTAAATGATAGGGATAAGGCACACTTCTACCATTCAACCATCTGAATGCTTTCTTGTCACTATCCCATTTCATCCTCTTTTGTTCGTACAATGCGACCCACGGTTGTGTTTCTTGAGAATTGTATAGAATGATTTTATTGATTGCTTCAATTTCTACATTCGCTGGTGAAATAAAACCAAAATTATATAGTACTTAGAGGTCAAAATATACATTATATTGAAGTTCAACATGAATATTAATTACTTTTTGTAAATTTGAAAAATTATAAGTCACTTACTCTTTATCAAGCGCTTTTTTCCACTCGTTTGGAGCAACTCCCCTTCTCTTTTGTCTTCATCCCTTTCATCATCCCAAATCACTACACCTGGTATTTTGTCGATCTACGTGATGTACTCACTGGAATAATATAAATACTCATATGGTATGTACCCCTCTGCCATAGACCCCTCGGGTTTTGCCCTTTATTGAAAAAAACCTTTCAATTTCTTCATGTACCTCTCTAAGAAGAACATCCAATGACAAGAAAGCACCCCAACTAATTTAACCTCATCTACTAGGTGGATTCAAAGATGAACTTGTAATTCCATGAAACTCATCGACAGTTCCTTCTTAAACATATAAACAATATCAACTATCTCTTGATGCCACTGTATAATGCTATCAACATGAATCTCCTTTGACATGATCCAATGTACAAATGCAGATAATTTATATATGGCACCTCCTAGGACTTGAAGGAATTCATGTTTCACACACCCACACATGAACAAAGGATAATAACACTGCAAATTTATAAACACGTGCAATAATTTACAAAATTAGTTATGTTTTATGATCCCCACATGGAATAAAATTGATTAATATAACAAATAATAAAATCATGCTTTTGAAATTATACGTACTCTTACAAGATTCAAATGGTCATGCGATTTCAACCTCGGTCACCAATAAATGGTCATCCACAGTGAATAAATGTCGTAGTGAAGACCCATATGAAGTTGGCACCCTCATAGCCATTTTAACTTCCTTTTCCAAAGAAATATCATCTTTTTTTTTAAATCCACGGGACATCACCTTCTTTGAAAAACCATGAATTAGAGGGAGCAGTGTCTGCCTCTGATCCCGTACTTTCTAATCGTCTTGGCCAATGTTTCTTTCTATTTTTTGAAGTAATAAGATATTTCCTAACAGCCAATGTGTCACTTTATTTCAATGATATGTGCCTCCATAAACAATATGAAATTTTTTTAAATATATTTATGGAATATAATAAGTGGGTAATATTAAGATGCTCCCAATATGGGAGGTCATAAAGGATAGATTTAGTTTTCATCCCAATGGGAAATTTCTCAACATAGGCGTCGAAGAAATCTGGATCAACAAACATAGGCTCCCTATTTGAATCGAACATTTCTCTGAACTCCTTCTCCTCCTCTCCCTCATATGCTCTAAGCCATTCAACTGGTGTCATTATTGGAGGCCTTTGGGTTCTCACCCTTGCAAGTTGATGCCGCTCTTATGTAAGAGTGTTCTTCTGGTAGTAATACCTTGGAGCAATCATACATTGGCTTTCGTGGGTCCTTGGACCATCTAGCTTTTAGAGAAGATCCACAACATTTACATCCAAAATACCCTTTTTTTACAAGACCTATGAGATTATATTTGTATACATTATTTAATATGCATGGCACGTTAAAGAATATCATGAAGATTAGAACAAATATTACAATGAACTAAATAAATAATATGTGAAAGAATATTTTTATGTATATAAAGAAATTAATAAATTAAACATGTAATATACCAGAGAAAACTCCTAAGCCTGGATAACCATGTGTCATGTAAGCACATATGCCATACAATGTAAAACTCCTCTCTGTCGTGATGGGTCTTGATACATCGTATACATTTATCCCTTCCCATAATTCCTTCAATTCATCTACCAGTGGTTGGAAGTAGACATTCATATTCTTCACTTTTCTTCTACCAGGGACTATGAGAGCCAACATATGATGTTCATTCTTCATGGATAACCGTGGGGGGATATTATTATTGATCACTACTATAGGCCAAACAGAATATTTGGTGTTCTAGAGGGAATATGGGTTGATTCCATCCATGGCTATGCTAATTCATAGACTTTGTACTTCATCGTTGAATTGTTTTGGCCATGTATGCTTCATGGTTATTGAATCAGTTGGGATTCACATAACTCCCAACTCACTTCTATGTGAGGCATGCCATCCCTGCAACATAACTAATTATTTTCAATGAAAGAGCCTTTGAATCCTTGGTATTATAGGCATGTGTGGCTCAATATCTTAAAAGGAGGACTAGTACGTGATTTACCCTTCTTTTTTTATTTATCATACTTTTCATGCCCACATTTTAGACACATCCCTTTGTCTACATATTCTCCTCTATATAGAATACAATCATTTGGAGATGCATGATATGATATGTACTCAATGCCCAACATTTTCAATAATTTATTTGTCTCTTCGCAGCTACCGGGAAAGAAATTATCACTCGGAAGAACCTTATCTTTGAATAAACTTATATTTTTTGTGCAAATAACCTATCACTCGGAAGAAACTTATCTTTGAATAACCTACACTTCAATGTACTGATTCTATTTAAAATTTATATAAGAGAGTACTTTATGGTAACTTACCTCAAAAGTTCCGAGAAACATGCATTCGACAAGCCAAAATTTTCTTTCAAGTTGTACAGTAACATCATTGTCTTCAACTGGGTAGACTTTGACTGACCGCAAGGTCCAAAGAGAGGGGTGGTGGAAGCAAATTTAAGGCTTTCGAAAAAGGTGTCAGTGATATGAGCATCATCCCCAAGATGATCATTGTTTTGGAATGCATCTAACAACATTGTCTCCATGGCGGTCCTATCCCTTAAGTAATCATCCATTCCAACATCTATTTGATTGCCTCCATTTCCAGCTTGTGAAGAACTACTATTGTTGTATTCATTCCTAATTGGTGAATCTGGACATAGCAGGAATTGAATTGGTGGTTGATTCAACCATTCTTGGTATCATTTCTCTCCGATTTTTTCTCTTAATTCTATCTTCTCTTGACTTGACATTGTTTTGGGGTGCAATCGAAGATGGTAGGTAGGTCTTTCATCATCACTAGTATCCTAATAATTTAAAAAAAAATTATTTGAACATGATTAGTATAAAATATATGATATCAATTAGTAACCACGTTGACAATATTGCATGATTATAAATTGTTTTGACATTGAAATAATTACATATTAATCAATATATATACCAAAAAATTATGATTATTACCATCATTATCCTGGGATTGTGGCTAGAAGATGCAAATTGTTACAATTGGCAGGGTGAAGCGACTCTCCATTTTCATCTACCAAATGCACCTTGTAGTATGAAGCTCCTGATAAGAAATTTCGATGTTTTGGAGCAGTTCGAAATAATTTGTGCATCTGAACTTGATGTTGAATTTGCATGAACCTACAAATTTGTATACATTATAAATTCAATTAAGTTGTGCATGATTCGCTGCATGGATAAAAACATAAATTCAATTAGATGGATAGGGAGAAATCCGCATTGGACTTTGAGAAATATTATGGAACAAGCTAGATTTTGAAGAATTGTCCATTCCATATACTTATGATATTTTCTCTCTGCATTTGAGCAAAACAATAATAAATTTTGGTGCACACACCTAAATGTAATTTCAGTGCCTAATGTACAAATCATTGCACTAGTGCGTTTTTGGTAATGCACACTGGTGCCGTTTTATACCCAGACACAATGGTGTAGTTCGATTAAGGGATGCACTGGTGACTAATAACTGAAAATAAAAAAATTGCAACTCTATTTTCTTTAAGTGAAAAAAAAAGTGATAAATTGAAAAATAGGCAGAGAAATGTTTTCGAAAATCTAATTTCATAAAACACTTCTTTAAATACTAAACACATTTCATTATTTCACTATTTTTACAAAAATATTCAGCCATAGATTTGTAGGATATATACTTGGAGAAAACAGAGCACGAGAGAACTGTGGATCAGTGAAATACGTTCGAACAAAAGTATTCAGACAATCAAAATTGCAAACCTCAAGTGATTCAAACTCTGCAGCATAGAATTTCGAATGATGTGAATAAATTTTATTGTTTTTTTTACTTTTTCTATAGTTTTCAAAAATAAAATTAAAAAAAATCCATTTTTAGAAACAAAAACCCTAGATTCTTTTTTTTTCTACCCTTTCTTCTCCCTCTTTCTGTAATTTTAGAATTAGGGATTTATAATTTATATTTATAGGGTTTTTATAGTCATAAGAAATCCAACCCATGGGATGAATTGCATATTCAAATCCCAATCCATGTCAACCCTTGCGTGAATTTAAAAAAAAAAAAAAATTTGTTTCCTCGATGCACCCTGCGTAACACAGTGCGCCGGTATGCTTTCTTAAACTAGCGCACCGCGAAAGTACAGTGATAAAAAATTAAAAAATAAAATAATTTTTTATCAGTGGGCCATATGTAACATATGGAACCAGTGCACTATTTCATTATGGTGTGCCACAGACGTGTTATTTCGCCAAAAAAAAAATCCATTTTAGAAACAAACCCTACATTCTTTTTGTTTCTGCCCTTTCTTCTCCCTCTTTCTTTGATTTCAGAATTACAGCTTTTCAATTTATATTTATAGGGTTTTTATTGCTAAATATAATCTTAAGACATCCAACCCATGGGACGACTTGGATAGTCAGATCCCAATCCAAGTCGGCACTTGCGTAAATTTAAAAAAAAAAAATCATCGATGTGCCCTGCATAACTAAGCGCACCAGTGCGCTCTATTATCTTAGTGCACCACAAGAGTACTGTGATAAAAAATAAAAAATAAAAATATTTTTTCTCAGTGCACCATTTGTAAAATATGCAGCCAGTGCGCGATTTCATTATGGTGCACCACGAACATTCTGTTTCACAAAAAAAACACTTTCAAAAAAATACAAACCCTACATTATTTTTGTTTCTGCCCTTTCTTCTCCCTCTTTATGTGATTTTAGAATTAGGGCTTTTCAATTTACATTTATAGGGTTTGTATTGCTAAATATATACCTAATACGTCCAACTGACAGGATGATTTACATATTCGGATTCCAATCCATTTTGGCCCTTGCGTGAATTTAAAAAAATAAAAAAAATCATCGGGTGCCCTGTATTGTAGAAGCGCACCATGAAATTAATGCAATAAAAAATTGAAAAACAAATATTTTTTTATAAGTGCACCATATGTAAAATATGACACCAGTTTATTCTACAAAAACTAACAATGGATGATTTTTATTATTTTATCATGGTTAATCAGTGTAGTGGTTGACATGTAACATACCAGTGCTCCTTGGTTACATAGAGCAACGTACGATCTATTATATTGTTTGTGCGGTGTGTTTCTAAGACGCCCACGCACCGGCGTCGGTGCATACACCATGACCGGTTTCTTGAGATATTTTTTTACTTGAAAAGTTGACAATTTATTTATAAATATATTAATGAATGATATGGTATAGGTTTGATATTGATAAAGAAATGAATAAAAAGAGATCAAGTAACAAAAATACTAATAACACATCAAGAAAAGAAAAAAAGGCAATTTCTTTGTAAATTCTTTACAAAAATATTATTTTTGAACTATATGTAAGTTTAACTAATATGTATTATTTACTGTGTCTCATGCAGAGCCAAAAAATGATGAAGCTTGATAATATTATTTATGATCTAGGACCAGAAGAGCGTAAAAGCTTTATGGAAAATTGCAAAAGGATGAATCGGGTGATTGAAAAAATACTATCGATCCAATATGAGTTTATTTTTTTAATTTTCGTTAATAATGTAATTAAAATTATTAGATAACATGTGTCAAACAATCTATTAATTCACATCTATTTAATGTTCTACAGGGACCAAAAACTCAGAAAAGGAACGTTGTTGTAAGAAAAGAAAGAAAATAGAAAATGCAAATGAAAATGAATTGCTCCTTAGCTCATCTAGAGTGATGTTGGAGGTTAACGGAAGGGCGGAAATATTTTCCAAAAGTTTGAGGGATCTAGTGGAATGATTGTATAGACGTTATTTCCACTTACAATACAAAAACCAATCCAATGATTCCAAGAACCGACTTTTATCTAAACTACAGGAAGAGTTTCTAGAGAATTGGTCAATGAGACATGTCAGAATTTTAATAGCAAAAACATACAACAACAAAAAAGAAGGAATGAAAAAGTAATATTCCTTTAAATGTTTGTCTAGAATTATTTATAAATATCAATTTTGTTATATTTTCTTTTAATATATAAGTATAAAAATTAAATATTTTATTGTCATGTTACATTTTCAGGGAGACTATGAATATCTAAAAATATGAACGAGCTGATATAAGAAATATTCCAATTGGAATGTCCAAAAAGGCATACAAGGAGATGGTCAAATAAATGGACAAAATTTCATCACAAGAGGAGCCATATCAACAACAACGTGCTTCAAATGTAATATTTAATCATTGAAATTTTCGATCATTAGGTACAATAAATAAACAATTTAGCATTAAATATTAATTTTCGAGTATTTCTTGTAGAAAAGAAAAGAAAATGGAACTCATTCAGCACATAAGATAGGATGACAAGGAATAAAAGGGTTGATATCTAAGTTTGTGAGTAATTGTTACTTCCATATAACAACTTAAATAGATTTTGATTTTTGTATTTTTTAAGTTGTTTTACAAAAATCATCATTGAATGTCTTCAAATAGGTGCTAACATACAAAGAAGAACCATAAGAGGAATTGATTGAAATTGGGTTAAATATGGGTTGTGAGTATATGTTGGCATACCAGAACTTAATTGTGGAATTTGTAATCATCTATCGATCTTGTTTTACTTAGCTCCGTCTATAATTAATAGAAAACAAAAATTATTTTATATTAAATATATGATTTTTTACGAGGTATAAAACTTGCAGGAAACAAAGTATGGAACTGCGCTAACAGATGAAATCTTCAAAGATGGCATGTTACATGGTTTTGAAAGAACGTGTATAGTTTATGAGTCAATTGCTGCAATGGTATGTCATTTCTTTTCGATTTACATTGATGCATATTATTTAATATTGCGATTTTCATTATTCTCACCAATGTATATACACTCGTTACAATTTATTTTTATGTTTGTAGATGGAAGTTGAATAAGAAGAAAACAATCAACACCGTGAACAAAACATTCCTGAAAATAACCTAAGTCATGAAAGTAGCTCTAGAAGTGACAACAGTTCAAGCAAAGAATGATGATCACTATGTTTGGATATCAAAGCAAGGTGTTGTATTTTTTCAAATATCTCTGTGAAATCAGATATTTTGTTTAATGTAATAGACATAGTGTCCCAATTGAAAGACAAAGGGATACCAATAAATGTCCCATTTTGTATGAAAAAGACTGTCTTATATATATATATTAAAATATGTTTTAATTTATTCTATTGCGTTCTCCATTGTCGTTCTCAAATGCAATAATAAAAATTTAATTTATATGAATATTTTTATAAGATATATATGTGTCGAATTGTAATGTTCCCAAATTTTAGCCTCAATCTAAAAGGAACATTATAGTTGGCATTAGATGAATAAAATGCATAGGGAGGCCCATTAACCTCTTTAGGAGTAAAAATAACATTCCTCATGTGAAAAGGGGAAGAATAAAGCAGCTGAATTGAGAACCTATAGGTCTGAACAGGATTGGATCATGTTGATTCAGTCACATTTGACCAAGTCCACATGCACTGTCTAGATACATCATACATTGTATCTCCATGGTGGACTATGTAGTTTGAATGGAGGACAACTTTCATGAGCTAGGTGGCACATATGGATGGGACCCATTGTGGAGAGGAGAACTTGCTATATATGGAGAGGAGGACAGCCATTGTATTGATGCTTGGATTATTATTTTCTTTGGTCTGTTTTGACTTTGCTTCCTCTTGTTGTTTAGCAGGGTTGCAGTGCTGTTTAGCTCAAGGGTGTTCTCGGTCAAGAATCCCTACCTCATCCTCAGGGAAGGAGAGGTTCTTTAGTTACATTTCCTCATTATAGCATTTTTTCCAAGCTAACTCCTTCAGCTACAGTGCAGTTTCTGTTTAGAGATGGGTTGTGTTGCAGGGTGCAGCAACGGAGGATCTCTTTGAGTCATTTCCGGGCTTGATTTTCAGTGGAGAGCTTGTCTATCCATTAGAATATCTGTAAGAAGGACTCCCAGGAATATTTTCATATCTTTGGCATTAGGCCAACCATCTACCATCCCTCATAGTGTAGTTTTAGTCCAGATCTACGTTATTTTCAGAGGCAGTTCTTGGGAGGGTTCATTGAGCTGATCAGGAGGGTCTATTTCTGAGTAGAGGGATCAGCCTTATAATTAGAAATACCATTGGAAGAGGACATCAATATTTCATATCTTTCATAGCCTCATTTTACATCAGATCTAGTTTTCAATGACACATTAACGCCAAAGTTATTTGTCACATTGTATGTTTTCCGGAATTTCTAGCAATCCTTTCCAGGTTGGCTAGAATTATTGTATTGGAGCCCATATTTTCATTATTGGGAATTTATTTTGTTTCCTTCAACCATATTTCATGTATATACATTTGCAACAACAACTACACTAATATAGACTATGCAGTCACTACTCTTCGACATTCTATATAGTTGCAGGATCTCATGTATCTATTGCTTTGATCATTGGAGACTTGTTCTTATGGCTTGAGTGGCATGTCCCTCATGATATTTTGTACATTTTTGCTGATCCATTAATAGAATTATGGCTGAATAATGTTCTCTCTCATGAAATGATCACATTTTTTGTGTTTATAATATTTTTTTCATGTATTTTTATAGCTCCACTTTTGGAATATCTTGAGATAATCCCAATAGTGTAGATTTCTCCTATTTTTGAATATTACAGTGGTATCAAAGAATAATCTTGGCTCAGCCTGTGGAACACATCCATTATTCTATTAAAAGAAGAAAATATGAGCATAAATAAGACTCCACTATATGGAGGAAGAAAGGAGGATAGGCTTTCAAAGCTTCTTCCTAAATCTATAAAGAGCATTCATGAAGATCTCAAGAAAATAAGAAGTGAGATGTATAGAGAATCTCCAAGAGGGTTTGAATCTGAATCAAACTCTAGATTTTCATATGAGGATTATGAGCATGCAGCCACACATTATGTTTCCTAGTGCAGTCAAGAGCCTAGATCTATCAAGAGAAATATGGAGGACGGAGGAATGCCTAAGAGGGAAACTCTTAGTGGTTTGTTGCAATGTTATGAATCTCAAACTAAAAGGTTTAGAGATCATCTTACTTTTTCAGATTTTTGCAAGATCAAGGTGAAGGGAAGCAAGTAGGAGGATAGATTTCTTCTATCTAATTTTGATGGTTCACCTACATTTTTAGCCAAAGCTTGGGTAGAGGAACTAGACACCTTTTTGCAGCAACACCAATTTCTCAGGATGATGCAATCAAAGTTGCAGCGCTGCATTTTGGAGGTAAGGCCTATGCATGGTGGATATTTGATTTTTTTTCTTTAAAGAATGCAAATACTTCTTCTTATGCAAGGTACATTAAAGAACTGGTGGGAAGATTTGATGGGAAGTTCTTTGAAACACATGTGGAGAAGAAAAACAAACTAAAACAAACACAATCCTTGCATGAGATGGATGAAACTATAAAATCCATTCCACTTTAGAAACCCATGGAGGAGGCTGATATCTTGAATAATACATTTCTAGAGGCGAGACCTTTATCTGATATTCTTGAGCAACGAGGTATGGAGATCCCTTTTTCAAAATAGGATCCAATCATTGGGAGGTTTCTGATTCATGTTGTAGAGGTTGAGGGCAACAGCGCTGTCACATCTAGGGATTATCTAGTGCCTCAAGCAGAGGAAGGAGGAGCACATGCTCCAGTAGGAGGGATTCTTTTACCCTTGCAAGAAGTTCCCCAGGATCTCATACATGGAGGTCAAAGCACAATCAGTGAGCAGCATGATTGTGAAGCATTACATATGAAAGGAGAAGTTAGGAAGGAAGGGCAACATCATTTGATGAGAGGCACACACCATTCTCTATTTCAGAGAGCTAATGCAAAGAGGAGGTAGACTGTACAACACTATGAAGGTGAAGGAAAGGTTTCCCAACCATATGTGCACTCCACTCTTGACATTGATGTCTCACTACATGGAGGCATTCCACCTGGGAGGCCACCAGATCTAGCATTGATGAGAGAAATAATATCTTTGGGTTCAACACTCTTGGATTTTGGAGAGGTGAAGAGTTTTGAGGAATAATTTAGCATGGGGGATGTCAAATTAGTAGGCAGTAGCATGAGGAGAGCTTCACATGCCAGGTCACCAGCGTTGTCTCTTGGGAGGATTGATCCATATTGGAGGTCTCAAATCTTGGTAGAGTACTCCAAGGATCTTGGTTATTGCATGATTCTTGATGACCCATATGGAGATGATAGATAAATGGTGGATGACATGGTAATCTATTCTTATGTTAGAGTCTTCTTGACTAGAGCTTCTAGTCTCAAGGAGAATTCGTTACATGTAGCACATGAGGACTTCGTTTCCATGCATTTTGATGCATATCTTTCCTTTGTAGAGGATTTCATTTGGGAGGGCATCCAGCATGATATATTTCAGAATATGGAGAGATTCATAGCTTGGATGGTGATGGAGAGGATGTCACAACCACTTCCCTACTCATTGGAGGTGAGAGAGGAATTCCAGTTCAACCATTTCTGCTCAAGGTCTCAAGTACATGGTGGAGGAGGTATAATTTAAAATTATGTTTTGTACTTATTTAATTTATATGAGTAGCATGTTGTACCAATAAGGATCATCCCTTCTTGAATTTTGTATGATGTACTTGTAGCTACTTTTAGCATTGATTTTGGCTACCTTAATGGTGGTTTGTGGGGGAGGCCACATGATCTTTGGTGTGCACCTTTGACACGTCATTGTAATTTCATGTTTCTATCTTATAAATGATTGTGGAAGCAAAAAATTGGCTGGGAGAGCACTTGTTATCCTTATTTTTGATGCATGAAAAGTATGCGTTGTGCTGGTTCCATGTGTGGAACTATGATTCACTCTGTGGTTGTCATTTGACAGCATGTTTTCATTGTATTTTGCTTCCATATATTGCTGATATGTTTATATCCATGGGGAGCTTTGTTTGGAGAGTGGGATATAAGATGAATATTCCAATTGGGAGTGTGATTATCCCTACTATTCATGTTGTATGTTTCCGAAGGAGCAATGGGAAAACCATGATTGCCACATCACATCTCTTTTCTTCACATGGGGTGAGCCATTTGAAGAACTTGAGTGCTTGGAGGAGGCACTTCATGGCTGAATTGTTTGATGGGGTAGCTTGGGAAATTATTGGAGGCCATGTAATTTCAGCCCAAGGACATAAACAACCCCATACTTACCATAAATGGAGGGAGAAACAATTTGAATGGAATAATCTAATCTCTTCATGCAACCCCACTACATTGCATAAACCGGGGGTTGAAAATTTCTTTGATGAGCTACCTAGAATGGGTCATTTGATTTGGATGATTGCATGGGTGAGGGAGTCACTCATTACGAATAATACTTCCCATTTTTTTCATCACTCCTACCTTGAGGATGCCATGAGACAGCAAGGAGGTTTCCACTTACACCTTCCACCTTTTCATGATGTGAGCCATTTGGTCATGCATCTTTGGGAGGAGACGTTAGAGGGCAGATTTGTTGCAGATTATCTTAAGGAGTGGTGGGAACTATTAATGAGGAGGCCACAAGAGGGGAAGGGGGAGGAATTTTTCTCTCTCTATTCAGTTGCTTGAGGACTAGCAACATTTTTGAGGGGAGGACTGTAATGTTCCCAAGTTTTAGCCTCAAGCTAAAAGGAACATTATAGTTGGCATTAGATGAATAAAATGGGTAGGGAGGCACAATAACCTCTTTAGGAGGAAAAATAACATTAATCATGTGAAAAGGATAAGAATAAAGTAGCTAGATTGAGCACCTATAGGTGTGAACATGATTGGATCATGTTGATTCAGTCATATTTGACCAAGTCCACATGCACTGTCTAGATACATTGTATCTCCATGGTCGACTACGCAGTTTGAATGGAGGACAACCTGCATGGGCTAGGTGGCACATATGGATGGGACCCATTTTGGAGAGGATAACTTGCTATATATGGAGATAAGGAAATCCATTTTATTGAGGCTTGGATTATTATGTTCTTTGGTCTATTGAGACTTTGCTTCCTCTTGTTATTTAGTAGGGTTGCAGTGCTATTTGGCACAAGAGTGTTCTCGGTTAGGAATCTGTACCTCATCCTCAGGGAAGGAGAGGTTCTTGAGATAAATTTCCTCATTTTTGAATTTTGGCCAAGCTAACTCCTTTAGCTACAGCGCAATTTCTGTTTAGAGTTGGGTTGTGCTGCAGCATGCAGCAACAGAGGATCTCTTTGAGTCATTTCCGGGCTTGTTTTTCAGTGGAGAGATTGTCTATCCATTGGAAGATCATTAAGAAGGAATCCTGGGAATACTTCATATCTTTGGCTTTAGGCCAACCATATACCATCCCTCACTGTGCATTTTTAGTCCAGATCTGTGTTATTTTCAGAGGTAGTTGCTAGGAGGGTTCATTGAGCTCATCAGGAGGGGCTATTTCTGAGTAGAGGGATCAGCCTTCTAATTCAGAATACCATTGGAGGAGGACATCAGTATTTCAGATCTGTCATAGCCTCATTTTATATCAGATCTAGTTTTCAGTGACACATTAACCCCAAGGTTATTTGTTACATTGTATGTTTTCCAGCATTTCTAGCAATCCTTTTCGGGTTAGCTAGAATTATTGTATTGGAGCCCATATTTTCATTATTGGGAATTTCTTTTGTTTCCTTCAGCCATATTTGATGTATATACATTTGCAGCAACAACTACACCAATATAGACTGCACAGTCACTGCTCTCTGACATTCTATATAGTTGCAGAATCTCATGTATATATTGCTTTGATCATTGGAGACTTGTTCTTATGGCTTGAGTGGCATGTCCCTCATGATATTTTGTACATTGTTACTGATCCATTAATAGAATGATGGTTGAATATTGTTCTCTCTCATGACTTGATCACATTTTTTGTGTTTATAATATTGTGTTCATGTATTGCTGTAGCTCCACTTTTGGAATATCTTAAGATACTCCCAATACTGTAGATTTCTCCTATTTTGGAATATTACATGAATTTTGATGAATAATGAATTTAAAAAAACCACAATAATTATGATATGATATAACGAATTAATCCAAACATTACATTAAAATGCATTAATAAATATTTAATTAATATGAATATTATTATAAAATTTGTCGATATTTGATGAATAATGAATTTAAAACAATCATAATAATTGCACTGTCACAGGTCGATGTTTCTAAAAAATACAAAATGAAAACCAATGCGTGTCAGTTACTATACATGGTGCTTTTCTACGGCCTATGGGCGCCACACAAATACCAAAACCAATTAAAAATATTGGTGTGTTTGTGCAATAAGGCGCACCGGTTCGTTTATGTGTCTATATGCACCGGTGTTGTTGTACGACCTATGGGCACTGCATGAATATCGATACCAATTATAAATCTTGGTGCATTTGAGTGATATTGTGCATCAGGGCATTTATGTTTCTATACGCACCGATGAATTTGTACAGCCTATGGGCACCACATGAATACTGATACCAATTATAAATCTCGATGCACTCGTGTAATACTGCGCACCGGCATGTTTCTATAAGTCTACGCACCAGTGCGTTGATAAGACCTATGGGAACCGTGTACATCCCAATACCAATTAAAACGGCCCTATGCGTTGTATCACCAACACAATGCTCAGTGCGGCTTGATACCTTATAGACCCAGTGCATTCTCCTTCAACCACCCCGAGGCACCTTTTTACATGTACGCACCGCCGCGTTAAAGCTAGACTAGCGCACCAATGAAAAAAAACATCCGTAATAACCTCCGGCTGCCCATTTGTTTTTAGTTGTGTTGAATTTTAGTTAAACACTCTACCAAAACCTACGTAACCATAAACAAATGTTGTAGCAAATGTTTTTTTGACAATTTTGGACAATTTTATAACACTAAAAACCTCCTTTATAACCTCTGCTAGAGGGTCTTTTCCTTGTAGTGTGGGCTTTAAGGGAAAGGGCAACAATTTTCTCTTAAAAAATCTGGCATTTGTGGCAGGAAGTTACCATCTTGTGGATTTCAGGAGAAAGGGTAGGCTAGTAGAAACCAACCCTTAGAATCTTATTTGCAGTGGTTTTCCAATAAATATGGCCACCAGAGTCAGCTTCATGGAATTCCTGCATCATATTTTCGAAAGAATTTGAGTAAAATACCTCCAATTTCTTTCCAGTATAGGATATGTTCTAGAATGTAGAATTTGATAGCTTTCAAATTTATAAATATTTCTTTAGTTTTGAAAAAACTAGGAGGATCATTCAAATTAAATAAAACATATAAGATATCTGTATACCAGGGAGAATTTAGAAATTCTTCATCAATTTGTGGAGTCACCAATTCCTCTTGATCATCCAATGAATAGACCATGTTGATATCTAGTGCATGAAAATTTGATTCAGCCATCAATTTGGCTAATCTTTGCCCTTTAATAAATTTGGTAGGTTTTATTTCCGCATCATACTCCAAAATAACAACAATCCATTTTCCTCTTTTTCCATCAGGACCATTCTGCTTTAAAATATTTTTGACTACAGGATTAGGTACATAAGAAATAATATGTGAATGTATAATGTAAAATTTGAAATCCTTTAATGTTTTAACCAAAGAAAAAGCATGTTTTTCCATAATGTTGTATTTGAAAGATGCATCTCTCAAGGCTTTGCTAAAAAATTCTATTGGATGTTCATGTCCTTCACTATGTTTCTACAATAATACAACAACAATAGTATGTTTCAGATTCAAAATAAAAAACTATGAAGTCTTTGGTAAAATCTGGGCTTAATAGGACCGGAGATTTTGTTAATGCTTGCTTGACTAGATCAAAATATTGTTTACCTTCAATGTTCAATTTAATTTTTGAATCTTTTTTAATCGTGCTAGTTATATTTCTCAAAATTTCTGTAAGATTGGGTACTAATACCCTTAAAATTTTGATTTTACCAATAAAATATTGAACTTATTTGAGATTCCTAGGATGAGTGATTTTGAGGATGCCTTCAATCCTTCTTGGATCAATTCCGATTCCATATTGAGAAATAATGTGACCCGGTAGTCTTCCTTCTTCAGGACCAAACAATGCCTTCTTGGGATTTAAGGAAATTTCGAACCTTCTACATTTTTCAAAAACTCTCCTTAGCTAGGCCAAGTGTTCTTCAACATTTTTTTAATATACAGTGATGTCATCAAGATAGATCACAATGAAATGTCCAATTTCATCTGCAAAATCAATGTCCATGGCCCTTTCAAAAGTAGCACCAGCATTCATTAATCCAAAAGGAATCTTCACATACATGAAAGTCCCCTAAGGAGTGGTGAAAGTTGTTTTCTCTTGATCATCAAGATGTGATAAAACTTGATTATAACCTGAAAGGTGACCTAACAAAGAAATCCTACTGGGACCTACTATCCTCTGCAATATGTGGTCCATTTTTGGTAAGGGGTAGTTGTCCTTAAGGGATACATTGTTTAGATTCCAAAAGTCAATGAAAAGTTTTTTTTCACCTATTTTCTTTCTTGTAGGAACAATAATTGATACCCATTTAGAATACCTGAGCGGAACTATGATTTTGGATTCATACATTTTATTCATTTCTTTCTCAACCAAAGGCATCAAGACATGATTTATTCTATGCAGTTTTTGTTTAAAAGGTTTTTGACCCTCTTTGATTGGAATTTTGTGTTATAATGCTATTGGAATAAGATTTTAGGTACTCATATCTCCAAGAAAATATAGCTATGAATTCCTGAAATAGAGCTATACACCTCTATTTTGTAAATATAGGCAGTGATTTTGACAGTTTTAGGATTTTGGGATTTTTTAGTGCATTGTTACACTCTTCAATGTTTGTTCCTTTTGGTTACATTTTCGTTTCTTGCGCACGTCATTAAAGTAAAAAATTTCTTCTAAAGGGACCAACACTCTAGGCAGTATATTATCCTTGAGTTGAAGTAATTCGAATTCTTCTTTTTCTGGGACTTTATGTATTTCTATTTTATGTACAGTTTTATTTTCTGAAATATTTACATCAGGGAAAAAGGCTATTTTTCTACACTAATTTGTACATCAAAGTCAGTGCCTTCTTCACATTCTAAATCTATATGGATATCCTCACGTTCATCCTTTCATTGTAAGAAACTTTCAATTTTCTTGTCAATACCGAATACTTTCCAGTATCTCATTTTATCAAGCACAGATGGGCGATGTTTAATTTCTACAGTGTATTGTCTATTTGGGTGAGGAAACTTACATGTGCTTGATGAAAAAGAAAAAAAAATTGCTAGAACATTTTGATTTCTCAGAATAAATTCTAAATTGTATTCTTCAAATGTTCATAAGAAATCAAGTAGAACACTTCTGTATGCTCTCAACCTAGGATGTTTTGTAGCATATTGTCCTTTTATTTGTTTTATCACTAATTCAGAATCACCATGGACTAAAATCCTCTTAGCTCCTAATATTTTCAACAATTGTAATCCTAAGAGTAGGGCTTCATATTATGATATATTGTTGGTGCACTAAAAATTGAGTTCATAGGAGTGACCTTTTACACAATTGTTCCTTTCATTTTACACCCAAATACTCACTCTTGAGCCTACTTTGCCACATGATCCATGAAAACTCATATTCCAAAGAGGTTCATTTTTAGGGTCTCATTGTATAGTTTGTATTTGATTGTCATGTTTTTCTTTAAGAACATTTTCTGCATGGGTAACATGTGAATCGATGTCTCCATCAATATAAAAAATGAAGGATTCAAGGTCAGTATGGACAGAGTACCAAGGATAGTTGTGTGGTTTTTCTTGAATACTCACCATGTACTTCATTAAGGTTGACCTATACAGTCTTCTTTTTTGACCAAACAATGGTATTGTAGCATATTTCATATCCATTTGAAGGGTCCCTTGTAACTTTTCTCCCCATGAGCATGATAAAAGCATGTCATACTTAGGAGGGATTTCAACTACTACTATATCCATCACTAGAATTTTTGCTGGTATCTGAGCTAAATTGACACAAATATCTTTGATAAGACCTAGACATATAACTTTGCTAGAATCAAATGAGTATTAATAATTATAAGGTCTAGTAATTTCGAGACCAAGCTTCTCCATAATAGACTTTGGCATAATATTATGTGATACACCTGAATCCAACATGGCATTGTGTATAATTTTTTTCATGAACATTGAGACTGACATAAAAGGGAGGGACACTCCTTCTTGGGTCTTACCATCAACTTTTGGCTCGAACAAAATTTCAGGATGATCATAATTTAAATTAACAATATCAGTAATTTCCCTAATGTTTAGTACCTTTATGACCTAAGACCTATACACATTATTGTTTATCAATTCAGTGAGAGGGATAGATATTTTTAGTTTAGCAAGTTCATCCTAAATGTTGAATGGTGTTTGAACATTGAGCAGATTTGAAAAATCACTTATTTCAACCACTAATTTTTGGGTAAATTCAGTTTCTTGACTTCTCTTAGGAATATCAGTTTGAGAAATTTTGGCAAGGGTTCAACTATTCTCCTAGTAATTTTTTATGTGTTCTTCTTTTCTAAATTGTTTATACTTTTCTTTGATATTTCTGCTGTCTTGTTGAGATCAGGTTCAGAAACCTTTTTTGTAGAGTTTTCAGAATTCTTTTTTTTGGAATTATAAATTTTTTTCTTTCTTCTAAGTTTATACTGTCTGTGAACCTCCATGATAGCATTCTCAAATCCTTTCTTGTAGTCATCATACTCTTCAGATTCTAATTCTATCTGAGTCAATGAAAATAATTCTTGTTCTTCATGAGTGAGAAAAACAGAGTCATGTTCATTAATTCCCATTAAATTTATCTGATTTTATTCTACTTCCTCAACTAATCCTTCAACCTTATCAACATAAATTTCTTGGAAGGAAGGGCTAATTTTTTGATCAGGACCTCTTTTCTCTCTCTGTCTTATCTGAGGAGGGTTTCTTCTAGGATTTTGATTTTTGTTTTGGGGAGCTGGTTGAATTACTCTAAGAATAGTTCTTTCATTTAGATTGATTCTCTCCATCATTCTCTCCATAGTCCTAACAATGATTCAATTTTAGCATTATATGTGGAAGTTGAAGGTTCTTCTCTTATAGTAACTCTTCTTTCAGATCTTATTATAGCTCTCTTTGCTAACAGGTTCACTTCTACAGTAATTGCATCCCCCTGCATTTCCTCTAATGTGGCTGAGTTTCTTTCCCTTAGCTGATAAGACATTTTTGGTTCAAAACCATCTGGTAATTTAACCCAGGCTAAACCTTGTGGTGGTTTTATATGAGCAGGTTTTGCATTATATAAACTATTGAATAGGGTTCACTAGTCCTGAAAACTATCAGGAGGGGCCCTTCTAATGTTTTCATATTCAGATAAAATTTGAAGAGGCTTCTTTTTTGCCTCCCACCTATTTAGTAATGTTTTATCAAATGCAAGGATGTCATTGATAATGTTTGATGGAAAATATTTAAACCATTTCCTAACTTCTCCACTAAGACTCTCAACAAACGTCCTTAAATTAACACTTTCATCATCTACCTCTTGAAGGTCAAAACAGTCATTCATTCTGTCAACATGCTGTTGGGAAGTGATGCAGGGGCATTGGGCTCAAGAAAACACTTTGTGTTTTAATAGACATAGGGGTCCTTTTTTTTCAAGAGAATATTGGTTTCTTATGTAATTATTAATGTTTTTGAGTGACATTCAAAATACAAATTAATTAAATATTGAGAGAAATTGTAAATGTTCCTGAATGATTGGAGAACATGAGGGAAGTAGGATAGTTGAGATTCTATAGGAATGAAAGATTTGAAATTTAATTGTAAAATCCTAAAGTGGAATTGGTTCCATGATTTTATGAGTTTGAAAGGATTTTTAGGGATAAAGGATAGATTTTAGGACTTAGAATATTTGGAGGATTTTTTTGAGATAATGGAGGACCTGAACCTAAAATGGTTCATAGTCCTTTGTATAAACTATAAAGCCTCAATGCAAAAGACAAAGAGTAGAGTGAGTAATTCATTTTTAGTGTAAACAGTGGTTTGTTGTTGTAAGCCTACGGGAAAATTTACATGAAGGGCCACTGATTGGAATATCATGCCAGAGGAGAGGAAATATTTGTAATTTTTTTATTATATATAGAGAGAAAATTCGATCTTAAAGTGTGTTGAATGGCTCAGCTTATATCTCATGTAGATAAGGGTTTGGCATAATATAAGTGTGGAGGTGTGTGATAAGACTCTACAATAGGGTTTGAATGGTGGTTCTGCACACCATTGACAATTTTGATGCAAGTGTCGAGATAGTGTTATAATTATGATTGAGTTGAAATGCAATAAGGGTTGCATATATATTTGAGAAGACTAGATGGGTTGCAGTCATCGATCACTGGAAATATCGATGACACAGTAGCGAAAATGTCTTTGTTTCAATTCGACATTTGGTTACATTGACCATATTTATCAATAACACATCCGATTGAACCATGACTCGGATCAGGACTAGAATAAAGAAGAGGAGCAGTGGAATGATTTTGGAAACCTCTAAAGGGTTTTGACACAACTTTTAAATGATAACTGGTAAACCTGAATGAACCTACTGAAGAGGTAACTTTAATTCATTTCACAGAGTTGAATTGGAGTCGATATGGAGTATGGAACCATGAATATGTCTGCAGAGGAGCTACATTTAGGATTTCATGCGGAATTGTAAGTCAAAGAACAAAGGCAGAATTGTGAATCAATAGAAATGGAACTGTGAAGGGGGTTTTGAAAACCAACCAGTGGTTTTCGTGCAGCAAATAAATGGTAAGTGTTAATTCCTAAATCGAACGCAATAGCATTCAGGCATTGACACGTGCCATTGGTGGAATTCCAAAAACCGGTGATTTCATGTTGACTTGGTTGTTAAAGTTCGAAGGTTATTGAAATGCAATATCCGTTGGATATACGCATAAATTGGTTTTGGAGCACGACAAAAGATCAACCGTCGGATCTATTCGGTAGTTAATGAAAGGTACATCTGAAATATATGTGGGACCCAACATTTATGCATTGGTTTATGTTTAACCCAAATCAAAGTCACGAATCATTATAAGGCGGGTAATTTATATGGTTGGAACATGAATTATGGAAACACGATTTCATTAGGCTGTGGCCATCATATTTGGCTTTTAATGAAAAATCAAGCCTTTGTATGAAATGAATGTTAGGTGAACGCTCACCATATTTGATGGTTGGTAAATGTAGGCTCAAAGGGTTATTTCAATATTTATCTTTGGTAATTTTTTAACCAAAGTCAGGGAGTTAAGTCAAATGATAACTTAAATGTTGGCCCGAAGATATATTATGGGTTTTAATCCAAGGTTCGAATGTTGATTTGCATATCCATGAAATGGGGTTTTATTATATGGTTTTTAACCACAGTTCTGCAAAAAGTAGAACCTTTCGCATATGAAGTTTGATTTGTTTAGTTTTATAACGATAGGGTATAAAAAGGTAAGCTTCCACTTATGAAGGCTACCCCTGGTTGAGATTTATTGGGGTTTTAAATTGAAATGCATTTCTATATGCATATTAAGGTGACAATGTGGGTTTTTGCAGCTTAGGCTGCATCAAGTGGTATCAAAGCTAGAAGAGCTCTTTTTGAAAAGTTAAGGATTTTTTTTAATCAGAATGCATGTGTGATGAAGGAAATAAGGAAAGATTAGATTTTAAATCTAATTGATATTAATTGTAGATTTGAGCAAATATGCAGTGAAAGTATGATAATGAGGAAATTCATAATTGCAGAATCTAAGTTTAAAAGCAAAAGTGCTTTGAAGAGTTTACCAGGTTATGTTTTGAAAGGTGTGAATAAAGGTATAATGGTGATGGCAATAAAGGGGAAAAGGATATCAGATTTGAATCTGACAAACAGCATGTAGTGTAGTAGACTATTGGAAGGATTTGCAGAAGCAATTACAAGTGGGTGTTGAAACAAACCTTCAAGGTGAGGTATTTTAATTTTGTTGAAGTTTATGTTTGAAGAATGCATATTGCAGAAAATTGAGGAGTATCTCAGCAAGAATATCACAGCTTTAAAGAGCGGTAAAGAAGGAAGCTAGTAAAGGTTTCCAAGAGAAAGAAGAATGTGGCAGAACCTGGACGAATTCCAACAACGGTTAGATAAAAAGAACAGTTGTGTTCTTAAAAGGGTGTAGATGAGTTGAAGCCTAGAAGGAGCAGAGAGAAATGCTCAAGAAGTTCCAGATAATAGAGGACCAGTGCTCGCCAAAATACCAAGTCCAGAGAAAAGGATTGGTGAGGTAAGTTCTAACAAGGAGGACTTGTTATTGCAGAGGCTTCAGTACAGCTCATGATGAATGAGTAAATAAATCATGAAGATAGAGATGAAGAAAATATGACTACTGATGGTCATATTAGAAATGTCAGAGGTTCTGAGAGATACCACAACAGAATGAAAGGGAAGAAAGAAGATTCCAAGACAAATGGCATCTAGAGACAGTTAAGGAAGGAAGAGTATGAGAGAGAGTTAGCTGAGATAAGAGAACAATTTAATAAATTGAAAATGATGATAGAAGAATACCAGAGGTGGGGTTTTCTTGTAAGAAGAAATATAAAGTGGCATAAGCTACATATGAAGAAAGAGTAAATGATAAATGCTCGATTGAAGGAAAAATTACTCAGAAAAAATGAGTATTTGGAGAAAGACTTGAAGACTTAAAATTCAAGTGAGACCAAGAGGTAAAATGACTTTAAATGTGATAACATTTTTATGTTTGCAGGAAGAACATGTGGAGAAGGACAAGCTACTGATATTGTTATAAGGGAAGAAAATGAGATAGGCAAATTTTTTGTAAATGTCCATACACAATTGGGGAAAATTTTTAATTTTCAACATATTGGAAGCAGAAGAAATTTAACTTTGAAGATGGCCAAAAGATGGAAATTAAGCAATCAATTGAAAATATTAAGGAGATTGAAGAGGATACCATTGAATAATTTGTGAATTGTATAGAGGACTTGGAACAGCAGGATAATTTGGTGATTAAATCATCAAATGAGACCATAAGGTCTTATGGTTTTAAAACTAACAAGTTATGTGTGAATGTAGGTATTGAACAAGACAATTCATACAATGAAATTGTATTGAGTGAAATTGAAAGTTAACAAGAAAAATATGATGATGATTATCTTTCAGATGAAGATCAAATTGAATTATTGCAACAAAAGGAGTTCATAAATTCCTTGTTTTGTGAAAAGAATTGTTTCAATGGAGATATGACAGTTATGTATGAAGATGAGAAATTTTTTATTGATAATGACAATGAGAAATTTATTTTATTAAATGGCCAAATGAAGAGTGATGGACAGACATCTAAAACTATTGCAGAGATGGAGATCAGAATTCTATTCTGATGAAAGATGAAGAGATACTGTCACCAGGAAACTTGAATTGTGACAAAGGAGAAGATAGTGAAGATTGTACAAATTTTTTTTCAGATGAGATGACAGATTTATGGCACGAGTTAAGTATTTTGGAGCGGAGGCTAGAAACACAGAGAATAAGTGTTCAGGTTGTAAAGTGAGAGCTGAATGAGAATGGAAAAGTTCATTTTTATGAACCAGAGCAAAAAGACATCCTTGAAATGGATAATGTGGAAGAGAGACTAGCTGACATTCTCAAGAATTATTTAAAGAATTGGACTCAGCATACATATGTGCTGATAAAGGAGATAATGTCAGAACAACAAATTGCAATGTTGCCGAAAGAAGAAGAGACACAAAAGTCTTATGATTTCAATGATTGTTTTATGATTGCAGGTCTGATGAAAATAATAAAGAATGTTTGGTCCAAGGGAACAAATTAAAACAGAGAAAAGAAGATGAAAGTGAGCAGAAAATTAAATACCAGTCCAAGAAATTGCTGAAGACAGAAAACAAAGAAATTGTCATAAGTGACAATCAGGAAGAAGTTATCAGTTGCAGAAAATAAAAGGGTAAGTATGATAGGGTGGAAACAAGAATAGAAATTCAGAAATCAAGAGGTAGAGGTACTCAGCAGTTAGAAGATATATTAGAAAAATAAATTGAATTTATAAGAAGGCTAATGGTGAAAGTGTCTCAGAAGAAGAAAACAGCAAGAAAGAAAAGAAGCAGCAGCAACAAAAGAAAGACAGTAACAGACTGTGAAAATGGAGCTAGTGGGGAAAAGAAACATAAAGTATGGAGACCTGGAGAAAAGCAACAAACAACAGCAGAAATAGATGATAAATTACAAAACAAGGTGTGGGATCCATGAAGACAAGGACTAAAAGCACATGATCAGGAGATCATGATTATTTTTAACCTTGGGAGTCTGATGCAGGGGCATTAGGCTCAAGAAAATACTTTGTGTTTTAATAGACATAGGGGTCTTGTGTTTTCAACAGAATATTGGTTTCTTATGTAATTATTAATGTTTTTGAGTGACATTCAGAATAGGAAGTAATTAAATATTGAGAGAAATTGTAAATTTTCTCGAATGATTGGAGAACATGAGGGAAGTAGGATAGTTGAGATTCTATAGGAATGAAAGATTTGAAATTTAATTGTAAAATCCTAAAATGGAATTGGTTCCATGATTTTATGAGTTTGAAAGGAATTTTAGGGATAAAGGATAGATTTTAGGACTTAGAGGATTTGGAGGATTTTGTTGAGATAATGGAGGACCTGAACCTAAATTGGTTCATACTCTTTTGTATAAACTGTAAAGCCTCAAGGAAAAAGGCAGAGAGTAGAGTGAGTAATTCAGTTTTAGTGCAAACAAGGGTTTGTTGTTGTAAGCCTACAAGAAAATTTACATGAAGGGCCACTGATTGGAATATCAAGCTAGAGGAGAGGAAATATTTGTAATTGTTTGATTATATATAGAGAGAAAATTCAATCTTAAAGTGTGTTGAATGACTCATATTATATCTCATGTAAATAAGGGTTTGGCATAATATAAGTGTGCAGGTGTGTGATAAAACTCTGCAATAGGGTTTGAATGGTGGTTCTTCACACCATTGACAAGGTTGATGCAAATGTCGAGATAGGGTTATAACTATGATTGAGTTGAAATGCAATAAGGGTTGCATATATATTTGAGAAGACTGGATGGCTTGCAGTCATCGGTCATTGGAAGGATCGATGAAACAGTAGCGAAAATGTGTTTTTTTCAATTTGGAATTTGGTTACATTGACCATATGTATCAATAACACATCTGATTGTACCGTGACTCGGATTAGGACTAGAACAAAGACTAACAGTAGTGGAATGCTTTTGGAAACCTCCGAAGGGTTTTCACACAGCTTTTAAATGATAACTGGTAAACCTGAATGAACCTATGTAAGAGGAAACTTTAATTCATTTCACAGAGTTGAATTGGAGTCGATATGGAGTATGGAACCATGAATATGTGTGCGAAGGAGCTACATTTAGGATTTCATGCAGAATTATAAGTCAAAGAATGAAGGCGTAATTGTGAATCCATAGAACGGAACCATGAAGGGGGTTTCGAAAATAAACCAGTGGTTTTCGCGCAGCAAATGATTGGTAAGTGGTAATTCCTAAATCAAATGCGATAGAATTCAAGCATCGACACGTGGCATTGGCAGAATTCCAAAAAATGGTGATTTTGCGTTGAGTTGGTCATTAAAGTTTGAAGTTTATTGGAATGCGATATTTGTCGGATATATGCATAAATTGGCTTTGGATCGCAACGAAAGATCAACCGTCAGATCTATTCGGCGGTTAATGAAAGGTACGTCTGGAATATATGTGGGACCCGACATATATGCGTTGGTTTATGTGTAACCCAAGTTAAAGTCACGAATCATTATAAGGCATGTAATTTATATGGTTGGAACATGAATTATGGAAAGACGAGTTTATTAGGCTATGGCCACCATATTTTGGTTTTAATGCAAATTCAAGCCTTTGTATGAAATGAATGTTAGGTGAATGCTCACCATATTTGATGGTTGGTAAATATGGGTTTAAAGGGTTATTTCAATATTTATCTTTGGTAATTTTTTAACCAAAGTCGGGGAGTTAAGTCAAATGACAACTTAAATTTTGGCCCGAAGATATATTATGGGTTTTAATCCAAATTTTGAATGTTGATTCAAATATCCATGAAGTGGGGTTTTATTATACGGTTTTTAACCATAGGTCTGCAAAAAGGAGAAGCTTCCGCATATTTAGTTTGATTTGTTGAGTTTTATAACCATAGGGTATAAAACGTTAAGCTTCCGCTTATGAAGGCTACCCCTGGTTGAGATTTATTGGGGTTTTAAATTGAAATACATTTCTATATGCATATTAATGTGAGAATGTGGGTTTTGGCAGCTTAGGCGGCATCAGGAAGTTACAGGACCAATTCCACCATATAATGTAATTTTAGACTAGTAATCATGTGGCATATCTGCCAAAGGTGTTGGAAACACAAATGGGGCATATATGACTGCCATGATTGGTGGAGGTGATGGAGGAAGGTGGAAAGTGGATGAATTAGGATGGATGATAGGAGGGGATGTAGGTGTAGATGTTTGAGTACTCTTATGAGAAAGGATAAGAGAAGTGGTGGGGATTATGGAAGCATTACGACTAGCTGACTTAATATGGGCAGTCTGAGAAGTAATCGAAGAAGCTACTACAGTCAATGCAATTAATTTCAGAGATTTTGAAGGTAAGCATCATCAACAGTTGAGGTAACCTCTATTACCAAAGCTTTTATAGTGTAAAAATATTGGAGAAGCTAAATATTAGATTGAATTTGTGAGTAAGCTTCCCTTACTTGAATTTGTTCTAAAATAGATGGATCAAATATTGTCTGGTCTGTCCAATTCCTAGATTTGGTCCTGAATAAACCTTGTTCAAAATGTAAGTCAAATTGTATGTCTTCTAAGGTGACAATTGTTTTAGGAAGGGAATTTTCTCTATGGAGAAATCTGTTACTTGTTTGGCTCTCTAATCTAGGATTTTTTCTTAAATTTTTCTTAGGATTGTCTACTATAGGAGGAAGATTTAAATTAGGATGGGATCTAGTAGAAATTATTTTAGGGGCCAGAATTCAAATCTGAAGCATAAAAAAATTGATTATTTTCAAAAACTGAAAAGAAACCAATCTTAGAAAATAATTCTATCACACAATGCTTTCAACCGGGGTTTCTGAATTCAAATGAAATGAAAATTTTTTTAGTTAAATTCCCCACTATGGTCGCCACTATGTTATCATTCTATAATTTTAAAATTTGAAAGAATAATTATATAGGACAACATCAAAACCACCTTGGAGCCTAGGATCTAGCCCTCCTAGACTCAAAGAGGGATATCTCTTTCATATTTAGCTTTGTTTTTATGATTATTATATTAGGCTTGTTATAATGATAATGAAGAATGCCTTTTGGTTGATTGCTTGGCTGGGTTAGTATATTTATCTAGAATAATTCCATTGGGCTATGGAGTCATAACAGGTTGGGTTGTTGCATCAAAATTTCAAAATAATTTAGAAGGGAAGCTAGCTATATTTATTGGACCTTAAAACTTAATGAATTGTGAGATGGAAGCAAAATTGAATTTAATAGTGGCTAAAAATAAATTAAGAATTTCTTAACCAGACTTCAGAAGAAAAACATTTATATTGTAAATACAGGCAGAAATAAGTTGCTCTAACAACAAATCTTAAGCTTCAAAATTATTCTTTATAATCAGATATAAATGATGAACAGAGAGAAATAATAATGGAAAACATTAAACATAGAAAAGAAATGACATCACCAGATAAACACAACTGAAGTATCTTGAAAAAGGTCTTTTATTATTGATGCTCCAGCTCCAAAAATAAATTTCTACAATAGAAAATTTTTACAATCTAGGGTCTGACCCTTCATACTCAAAAGGAATGTGGTATTTAACTAAACTTATATAGTGATTGCCATATCTACATTGGAAATATAATATCAATTACAATAATAACTAAAATTTGACTAGTGTGACCACAAAGTGGACACGATGTCATAAGGTTGTTACTACTTGATTTGATCTAGTATGTGTTGGAAGATTTGAATGAGCTTAGGTTGATATGTTGAGTTGGATGATATGATGACTTAACTGATGCATTGACC
This sequence comes from Pinus albicaulis, assembly GCA_034641835.2. Lineage (NCBI taxonomy): Eukaryota > Viridiplantae > Streptophyta > Pinopsida > Pinales > Pinaceae > Pinus > Pinus albicaulis. The sequence goes on from CM076581.1 coordinate 1,179,645,597, forward strand.
TTCACCCTTCTTGGTAGTCACACAATTTTTCCCATTGCTGATCATTGGGAATCTTGATACTGATCATCTTTCGATATATCTCATCTGTCTCTGTGAATTTCGCAAAATTAGGCCTCAACACAAAATGTGTTTAATTTCATGTTGTATGAATAAATAATTTTCCATGACTTCTAGGAAATCTCTTCCAGTCATTGATCCTTTAATCCTTGCAAACTTGGTTGTGTCCTTGGAAATATCTTTCAACTTCATCACATAATATTTCCTGATCATAAGCTTATCACTGATTACAAATAGTGAGAGTAAAACTTTTTTGGTTAGTGGCTCGATTCTGTTAAAGAATATATTGACACCAATTTCTAAGTTGTGGCACTTTTCCTCTAATTGTGTTACCAAGATTTTCTTATTTATCACCTTATTGGCTTCTAGAATTGTTGTTGTTCTGTACTCAACTCCTAGTGCCTCCAATTCGAACCTGTTCTTAGAATTTAAAATTTTGATAATATTATTTGTTGTCTCAGGCACCCCTGCAAGCTCTTTGGTGCCCTTTTCTATGGCATCATTTACCTATTCAATTAGATCTTTCAGTTCAAATATCATTTGAATGGAAGGCCATATTTCATTCATGGAATCAATTATGCTCCTCTAAGTGATCTCCTTTGCCTAGCCAATGGTCTGACCAATTGAAGCTTCACTTTCTACCTTTATTAATATTTTGATCTGTTTTTGGGCTCTTTGTATTTCTATCTCATGTGCATTGTTAGACGTTATCTTAAGATCCTTCAAGGTATTGATCTGTGCTTCTAACTTTCTAATCTCCTCTATTTGTATAGTCATATTCTCCATGGACTTAGCCAAATTTTCTATACCACCTGATGTGCTTGTAGTGGATGGTGTAGCTATAGGGTTGACTTCAATAGGAGTAGCATCCAAAGGAACAATGGCCATTTCTGCTTATTTTTCCTTTTCCTTGTGCTATCACCAAAATTGTACCTGATTGGCTATTGATTAGACAACTTCAGTGTAACTATTTCAAACAAATCTTGTGACTAAGGCTTAGCCTCCTCAGTCTAAGAGGGCTCTCTCAAGGTTTAATGATATTTAATAAAGATATATATATATATGGCTAACTCTATTGTTTGTGTCTTGGTTTTGTATGTTTGCAGGTTTAAATGATGAAGGCTTGCTATCATTGGGCTATGGAGTCAATGACAAGGATAAATATAAAAAAGGCTCTCCTTGTGGAAGTTGAGGCTTGTATATACTTCAATGAAAGAGTAACACATTCAGGAGAATCCCAATAACTTGAGGTTCAAAGGAAGTCAAAGCATATGATACATGAATTCTAAGTAATGAGACATCAAGGTATTGAATGGAAAATATTAAAAGAGATTCACCATAACTCAATACTTAAAGGAATTCAGAGCATGAAAAATCATGATTTCTAAGTAAAAAGGATTAAGACTTTGGAAGAAAAAATTTCAAATATAGGACAGAAACTCATCGAAATACACTAAGAAGTGAAGAAAAGTTGTATTCCTACTGCATATATCAGAAACTCCAAAAGCCTTACAAAGTAGTTTGCTGAGATAACATTTTCCAACCATTAGGTTGAAAATAATATTAGTATGTAAACATTGGGCTTATGGAGTAAAAAATTTCAGTGATTGAGTGAGTTACTTGACATGGAAGTTGAGGCTGTTGAGAGTTTTTATAAATAGGACACACACAAATAAAACATGAGTATACATAGTCAATTCACATATAAAGGAATTTAGAGCATCTTATAGATGAATTATGAGTAATATAAGTGAAAAAAACTGTAAGTGAGATACATAAGAGGCAGAAATGGAATAAGAAACAACTAAAAACTCCTTCATAATCTCAAGTTGTTCAAGTAACAGATCTCTGTATTAGATGAAATAGTCCATTACCATAAGCTGCAATTTTGCCAAAAATATTCCAACCCTTGAAAAATTCGACCCAATGGCCTTTAATATACCTCTAAAATCATCGGATGATTTTACTCTAGCCTAGATACATCGAATTTATATCCACTAACACCTTGCATAACCAAAAAACATAAAATTTATGACAAATAGACACCTATCGTACTTGACAGTCCTATTTCAAAAAGGACTCAAAATCCTTATTACTATCTTTAACAACCTTATCCTAACAACCTTATCTACTTGAAATTACATCATTGACAAGTGTATCATCACATGGTCCAATTTGGATAATGATATTAGGTTCTTCATGACTACTTTGCCGACCTCCATAAAAGTAGGAAACCATACCCTATTTTTTAGGCATAGGATATTTTTACTGCTTTGAACATTCTGACCATCAATTAATCTTCATTTTGTGGTCCTTGGGTGTTGAATATTTTTTTAACCTATCCCATCACTCTTTCCTAACCTCCTGCTATCCAAAACCACTTCAAAACTGTTCAAAACAGCTGTAATTTGTTGCGCTACGAAAACACAACAATTTCGTAGTGCTTTCGTAAAGCTACTATTTCGACCTTTATTCTTCAAATATTTGACTTCTTTCCTCCAAGATTGTTTTAATTACCCTTTAATACATCCTTCGTAGAAAATTTAGTTCTTGATTCATTATTAAACACTTCAAAAACTAATCAAAATAAGCAAGAAAAGCAGCTACAACAGTTTCGTAGCGCTTTTCTGATTTTTTACATTGAATGCGCTCCGAAACTGTTGAGTATGAATATTATTCATAATTTGTAAAATGAAAAGTGTGGTTGCCCAAAAATTCAAAATCTAACCTTTCCTCATCATCTACAAACCATACAAACCATAAACCAACTTCATTTTAGCTTCCTTGAGGCATTTCTTACAGATTTCTCCTGTTTGTTTCCTGAAACATAGGTCTTGGGACAGAGCTTATATCTCCTTATCCATGATGTAGTTTGAGAAAAAGAAGACATTTTTTGTAGACCATTATATCTTCAATCAAAACCTCTCTTGGTTTTTTGAAACACATCTCCGGCTGTCCAGAAGTGGCCTTTGAAAAATATGTGTAAAATAGGAAAACTCTGTTTTCTGAAAATAGGGCTTCAAAGAAATCCTTGTATCTCCCAACTGATAACACATGTGAGAAAAGTGAGAGAGGTTATTTTTATTGGAAAGGTTTTTGAAATAACCTCTCTCAGTTTCATAAAATACCTTTTTTTTGCTCAGAACCCTCCTTTGAATTTGACTGCTCAAAACCAGAAAAAAGGTTTTTTCTTCATAATTTTCAGCAGTTTCGTAGTGCTTTCTGCCTTTTTTACATTGGATGCACTACGAAAATAGGGATTCTTTGCTAATCTGGCACTTTTGGTACAAAAAAAATTGGAAAATAAAAAAAAATGGAAAATGATGAATGATTTGACTTAGATTTTAAAAATGAGTGTATTTGGACCTAAGGGTAAACTCAAACTATAAAAAATTTACAATTTCCCTTGGTCAAACTAAAAAATGACTCTTAAAACCTTATTTTGACCCATGAAACTATGTAACCTTGTCAAAATGATGCTTGATTTTTTTGAGTGGTAACTCCTCGACCAATTTCTCCATCTTTGTCTCCATTTGCTTCAGTTGTGCTGACTGTTACATTATCAACTTCATCATCTCTGCCTTTTATGCTTCATTCTCCTCTATGTATTTTGTTAGGCGGTCTTCAGTAGCTGCAATTTTAGGCTGCTTTCTTAGCAATTATATGTCATCGTTCTTCTTCTTTGGGATCTATTCCATTGCCTCTACTTTTGTGGGATCATATCCAGTCTTCACAACTAAATCCTCTAAGGATTTAATTTTGGTATCCTTGGCAAGAGAATAAATCTTCTCCATCTTAAGTTGTGACTCAATATTGGCTAATGATACCTGTAGTTTAGATAGGATCATTGTAGTGTTTTTCAAGGTAGATGAAATCATCTCTCTAGTATGCTTGTGCATCTCCATCTGATCTATTGGATGGATGTCCTTGACATTAAATTCAAAATACATATGCTTCAAATCTGCAGGTGATTTTGGCTAAGAAATTTGGGCTTCTAATAAATCTATTTTCATCTTTCCTTTCTTTGAGTCAAAGGCTGATAAAATATTTCTTTGTGAACTCTTGGTCTGCTTCCAAAAATAGTTGTAGGTGTTGGTCTTCAATATCTCATTTTTCCTCTTAATATCCCTAAAAGTGTCATATACGGTCTCCTCCTTTTCCCCTGTAGCAACATGTTGACAAGAAAATTTGTCCGGCCAATAGTAGGGGATCTCCCCAGTAGAAATTCCCAATTAGACCTTGAACCATTTGGAATAGGGATCTCGTCTGGGGTGTGGGTCCGGCTACCGCTTAAGTCACCTTCCCTTTGGTCTCAAAAGAACGCGATTGGACCTACGGACACACTTATTCAAATGATACAAGATACATGACTGATGCGTTAAGGACGTATATAACACTATGCATAGCAAGAAAAATAATGAAGCATAGATGCCGAAGGAATTGTTCTTAACAACACATCATTGGGGTTATGCTTGTAGGCTATTCTAACCACAAAAGAAAAAATTATTTATGGAGAGATGCTCCCTTTACATTCGTGAAAGATAAAACAAATGCTAATAACCAAAGTCATTAACATCCATTAAGAAAGAAAAATGATCTAAACATTATTAACACAAGTACAGATAACCATAATGTGAAAATGATGCCACTAAAAGTGCAGCTTCCTTAACCAAAAGATTTTCGAAACTATGTAAGAAATACTCATAGTGTTCGCACAGCAAAACACATCAAATCCAAAAGGAGTTTAAACAAGTATCGGTATTCATATGCACAAGAGTGTTATCTTTCAATACAATGTTGTATCACTCTTGAGTCCAAAAAAAGGAGATCCTTTACATTTTCCCCAGAGGGAGTTTTATAGATCAAAATTTTCCCGTTGGGCTTCCTAACCCTTCGCCTGCCTAACTGTTGAGCTACCCTGCGACCTAGAAGGGAACTGTGACCTGCGACATGGATGGGCCATGCGACCTGCGACTTGTCTAGGTGGCGCGACCTGTGAACTATTTCCAAATGCTCCCATCGATCTACTGCCACCAGATTATGAAGATGTGCGTGAAATTGTGAGATCAGGGGCATCAATCTGTTGTCCTTTGAGCAAGTCTTGCCAAGTATGATAGTCTGCTGCTATGGGAGAAACCAAAGGGACCTCTTCTTTCAGCCGATGTATACACTCCAAGGTGTTTGGGATTAGAGTCTCCTTCTTCTGTGAGATCTGGTTGGACAGAGAAGCGAGCTTGGTGTAGACCCAAACTGGCATGAAAAGAAACTGGCCCAGGTTCTCTTGCGATGCTACAAGGTCGGAAGTGGAAGCAACTTGTTTAATGGGCTGCAAAAATGACTAGATCTCTTGATTCACTTGCTTCCATGTCTTCCCCTCATCCAATGCGGCTAGCGATGGAATGTGATGTAAGATGTGCATTGAATCAATGTCGCTGATCATATATTCGTATGCAGCCATAACCTTGTCTAGGTCCTTGGATAGCTTATCCTTGGACTGCATTTTCATACGGATCTGGACTTTGGCATCTTGCGTTTGAATCCAGTCCTTATTTGGAAAATATTCGAGAGCCTGGGGGTGTCGTGCTGTCCAGTCCATCATTCTATCCAAGGCAGCTGAGGCTTCCTTCAGTTGTTCATGCCTTTTCTTAGTTTCCGTTTGGGCTTTCACCAAGGGGGTGAATATTTGTTTTATGGTACACATTTCCCCATAAAATTGCCTCATGGTAGTCTCTAATATATCGACCTCCCTTTGAAAGGTAAGTGGCACTTCATTGACAAGGAGAGCTTTGTTTCAGAGTTGCTGAACCTCCTCCCTCAATGCCTTCTTTTCCTGTTCTGCTCTTTCCTCCCGCTTCTCTGCTTCATGTAGCCTATTTTGTAGAGAGAAGATATCTCTACTCATTCTGGTTACATTCTCTTCTGTGGCTACAGCGAAAGCTGTGCCAGCCGATGCTATCATCACAGGATTAGTCCTAGTGTCGAGGACTATGTCTTTTCCTGTCAGGAATGTGGATGATGCGGAAGGATTTCACGCCAGGAATCTCCTGGTCTCCTATCATGTTTTGAAGGAGAATTGATCGTACGTGAGCCTGGTGAGATCGAATACCTCTTCTTCTTGCCCCTAGGAGGAATTGACATTGAAGAGTGTGGCTCGTGTACTGACTAGAGGTACTTCAAGGGGAGATACCTCGATGTTTTCTAGCATTGCATCCTCCTCTTCTTTCTTTTTCTTTTCTTCCTCTTCTCTTTGTAGGCGTTCGGCCTTCGCCTTTTCATGTTCTATTTTCTACCTAAGCTCTGCTTCTGCCATTGCTTCCAATTCAACTTTCCTTTTATGCTCAGCTGTTGTAGCTTGCTCTACTTTTTTCTGGCGGTTGGCTTCCAATTTATCTAACTCTTTCTTGAGTTCCCGTTGCGTTGCAGCCTCTGCCTCTTGTTTCTCCTTTTCTTTCTTGGCCTCCTCGGCCTACCTTTTCTTCTGCTCTAACCTTAGGCTCTTCTTTCACTTATCTTCTTCTTCTTTCATCTTCTTCTCTCTTTCTTGTTGGGCTAGGGCTTATACTTCTTTCTGTTGGGTAGAAGTACTATGCCCTGTACTGGTTCGAGGCTTTTTAGCTAGAGAAGAAGAAGCGCCTCCTAATTCACGGCTCCTGTCTTCCAAGGTTTGGTCATCTAGGTCTTCTTAGCCAGAGTCCGCCCCTGGAGCTAGTTGTCGGTCTGCATTGTACCAATTTCTTCTGTCATCTTTCGTCAGGCGTTCTGTGTGCTGGTAGTTCCATTTGAACATAGCCCACTTGCAATGATCAGGAACTATCCTTCCCGAGTCATATGTCCCGTGTTCTAATGCCCCAAGGTGGTAACTGTGCATCTCTTATGCCTCTGCCTCTACCTCTCTGAAGTCTTTGACTGTGTATGCGCCAATAGTGAGGGGTAGCGTAGGCCACAGTTTCTTCTTACCTTTGAATAGGACCGTGGATAAACCAGAAGAAATTTGGAAACAGACCTCTTGCATGAGCATTCTGTCTGTGAAAAATCGAGGCATAGCATGTAGGGCCCTGAACGAGCCAAAGACTCGGATGAATGTGTACTCTGCGAATGAGAACCAATGCGCCACCTTGAATAGCATTTCCATGGCTCGCCAAGACATTCAAGGAGCATCTTCGCCGAACAATTTCCCTTAAAGAGCGGGGATGAACACTTGGGAGATAGGCTCTATGTCTTGTTTATACCTAGAATCCCAAAACACCTTGGTTTTTAAGTGGATTGCACGGGTCTGTTTTGGATCCCATTTATGCACCCATCCCTCAAAGTGCAACCTTGATTAACGAAATCCAACAAATAAGAGGCCATATAGAATTCAGAAGGAATTCCTTCATCTGGTACCAATGCCGAGGATAATTTTGTATGCATGGAGGTCATCAATATGTTAGCCCAATTGAAATGGGTGCCATGCGCTGTGACATACTCCATGAGAGTTTCCCATGTGCCATTGAAGGTGGTGGCATCGGGGCGCCTGTACAATCTGCAAAGCATGGCAGCCACTAATTTATTTACTTTCCTCAGGCTCGCCACTGGATATTCCTGGTCCTTCTTGACCTTAAATTTCTCAGGCTCCTCGCACCACTGCTTTATAGTGTCAACTCTGGGAACTGCATCGGTGATAGCCCATTCTTCTGTGAAGTCTTCTTCTCACTTAGGCAAAGAGTAATAAACATGAGCATCTGAGCCTTTGCGTGTTGCGAAAGCTTTTCCTTCGCTGTCCCTAATTAAGAACTTCTTGGGGTTAGTTTTCTGTATAATCCAATCTATCATCTCTCGGCATGGGAATATAGCTGGATGGGAACCTACAAGATGTAGCTTAGACCTTTTGACCTTTAAGTATATCTCCCGATCAGGGAGGTCTTCTGGGAATTATGTTCTAGCGAACTCTTGGTACACTTGGTACCAGCGCATGTTGTCCCCTTTGGCAAATGTGCATAGTGTATCTTTGTAGATTGGGGGTGTGGAAATTGGCATGTCCATCTCTACATCCTCCACTACCAGGCTCTTGTCTTTTTTCTGAGATAATGGAGGTCCCGTGTCGCTTCAATCTGAGGGGATAGGTATACACTCCAAGTCTGCTTCGAATTCGCCTATCATATTCATGAAAGAATCCCAGGATAAGAAAGATGCCATGATGATACAAAACTAGTTACAACTTATCAATTATTTCAACTGGGGACAAAGGAAGAGCTGAAGAAGCGGCCTACTGGGTTGCGGGGTCGCAAGTTGTGAGAAAATGGAAAAGGTGCGACCTTGCGACTAAGTCGCGGGGTCACGGGGTCGCAAGTTTAGAGAAGACGGCAGAAATTCAACCTTGCAACCTTGCGACTAGGTCGTGGGTTCGCGGGGTCGCAAGTTGAATGAAAACGGTGGAAATGCGACCTTGTGACCTTGCGACTAGGTCGCGGGGTCACGGGGTCACAAGTTGAATGAAAATGGCAGAAATGTGACCCCGCGACCTCACGACTAGGTCGCGGGGTCACGGGGTCACAAGTTGAATGAAAATGGCAGAAATGTGACCTTGCGACCTTGCGACTAGGTCGCGGGGTCGTGAGGTCGCGGGGTTGCGAGGTTGCGCTAGGGCTTGCTGGGGTTTTGGCACGCACGGCGTCAAGTTGCTTCTCCCTTTAACTTGAAAAAAACAAGGCTAAATGGGTCTAGATAGAGCCAAGCGATAGCTTTTGGAGTAGGGTACAGGCCATGAGAGGCTAGATGAGGAATTATGATAAGTTGGGCAAGCAGGGTGAAAGCTGGAATCAGAAGAAAAGCCCTAAGTGAGAAATGAAAATAATGACTAAGGCAGGGGGAAATTTAAAGGTTGAGTGATGCATAGATTAGGCAAGAAAAAACAAAAAAGGAAACAACAGGAGGAAAATGGCAACTTACCCAAGAAAAATCATGCTCCAGTTGACCTGTTAGAGGTGTTTTTGCTATCCGCTGCATATGCAAAATGCGACCTAGCGACCTCCTATATATAAAAAGGTCCCACGTGGGGGCCATAAATGAGGTTGCGATGTCACATAGCGAGGTGATGTGAGAAGGATGCGACCTCGTGACCTTGCTACCTTGCGACCTCAGGGTCGTGGGGTCACAAGGTCGCAGGGTCGCGGTTTTCCACAAATTTGAGGTTTGCGACTCAGCGACTTAGCCCTCCTGACTCTTTACTTAACTTTTCTTTGTGCGTATGGGGCTCCAAAAAATTTTAAAGTGGGGTTTTTTTTTGGAGGGTGTTGTAGAGGCTACAACAAATGGCGATTCACTAGTCGAACTCAGAGTCTTTGCCGATGGTTGGTCTTGGAGGGGGGAGGGAGGGGCCTTAACTAGTTGTTCCTTTTACCTTAAGGTTAGCACTGCCTTGCCTTTGACACCTTGCAAGGTTTCTTGGCCTGTTGGCTTGTTTGGGTGCTGGTTAACTAAATTTTATTTCTTTAGGTTTCTGGACCCAACGGGTTGGAGAACTCCAGGCGGCATACAGGGTCCGGTACGATTATTTTTTCCCCATCGTGTTGCTCCGCTACTAGCGAACATCTCGGTCCTGGTGGAGTCACTGCCTAGGAGTCATGAACATTGCTCCGCTGCCAGCGAGCCTGGTCAGTACCCCGATGGAGTCGTTACATCACCTCTCTACGTAGGAAGCCTTTCTCAATCCTTTACCTTTTATTAGTGTTCTATTGCACTTATTTTGAATGTGCTCATGGCACTTATTTGAGATGGGCAATTTTTGCCTGGGTGGATGAGGGATCCCAAATTATTTTACTTGTAGAGAGGTTGCTCCTGGTCTGATATGAGGACTTTTGTTTTTCTCGGATGTCCTAACATAACCTGGAGTGACTCTGTTCCCTTCTGATCTAGTTACTGCTGTATCACACTTTCTTTTTGCGACACCCTCTCAAACTTGCTAGGTGGGCTCCCCACGATTGATGGCTTGAGCTAGGTCATGTGATACCTTTAGGTGCCAATTACAGGAAATATTTTACCACCTTTGTGTCTTTCAAGAAAAGCCTCCCATCAGCATAGAACCTGTCGCATTGTGCCAATTGCGTGGCTTCGACAAGGCCTTCTGTTTTTTAATTTAATTTTTTTTTTCTCTTTTTTTCTTAATTTTTTTTTTTGACAAAAATGGAATGACAGTGGAAAATATGGTACAAGGGTAGGATAGCCCTTTAAGGGCTGCTAAGTGAAGTAATTTTTGATTTCATGCCCATTTACCGAGAGGACCTCGACACTTCCCTCAAGTGTTTTCAGTCTAAACGTGTGGGAACCCAATTTCTCCTTAACCTGGAAGGGACCTATCCATAGGGCTTGGAACTTGGAATGTTTTCATTTTTCTTCATGAGCTTTATCCCATTTAAGGACTAGGTCTCCTACTTCAAATTTTTTACTCCCTATGAATTTTTTATCGAACCATCTCTTGATCCCGCTTTGGTGGATGGCGAATGTTTCCTGGGTTTTTTGCCTTTATTCCTCCAGCTTAAGTAGAGTATCGATCCGGGTCTGCAAGGTGGGGCATGGGGTACCATGGAATTCTTGGGACAACTGAAGGGCAGGGAGAGATAAATGGGGAGGAAGAATGGCTTCCTTTCCATACACGAGAAAATACGGGGAGGTGCCGAGTGAGGATTTTGGCGTGACACGGTCGGCCCAAAGAGCGTTGTGAAGGGAATTGTGCCAGTTGCGCTGGTGGGATAGAAGAGTCTTCTTAATGATGCAGATAAGGTTTTTATTAGTTGACTCAGCTAACCCATTTCCTTGGGGATAATAATTTGCAGAATGTTTAAGCACAATACCATTTTCCAGAGCAAAATCATACAATTTCAAAGATGAAAAGTAAGTTGCATTATCGAAAACCAAGGAATTTGGAATGCCAAACCTGGTAATGTTGGAATGAGTGATGAATTCTATTACCTCTTGATCATTGATTTGGCGTAAAGGTGCTGCTTCAACCCACCTGGTGAAATAATCGGTAGCAGTAAGAATATACTGATGTTGCTTGGAAGAGTGAGGTATGATTTCGCCAATCACGTCCAAACCCCACTGTTGAAAAGGTTCCTCCACTGCTACTGATAGTAAGGGGGCGGCTAGCCACGCTTCCTGGTTTGTGAATTTCTGGCATTGAGTGCACTTCTGGACATATGCATGCTCATCGCTAAAAAGGGTTGGCCAATAGTATCCTACGCGCATTATCTTGTGGGCGGTGGTATCGCCTGCAAAATGCCCTCCAATTGGTCCGTCATGCAGCTCGGTCAAGATTTTCTGTGCTTCATCATGTTCCAAGCAGCGTAACAGAACTCCATTGTAATGTTTCTTGAATAAATTATCCTGGATCAACTGGTAAGATGTAGCTTTGAGCCTTATTGCGTGTTTCTGGCGGTCAGTTAGAGCAGGGTCAAGGATGCCATGGGCTAAATATCCTGAAATGTTAGAGTACCAAGAAGGGCTTCTTTGCTGAGGTGCATGGTCACTCTGATACATGTCATTTTCCTATTCCCAACACTCTTATTCAACTCCATGTGAGCTTGCAGCCTCCGTATCCATTTGGCATAGTCCTTGTCCTTTAACAGTGTGTGCTGGTTTAAAATCTAAGTCATACTCTTGCAGGCATGCCACCCAGTTTCTTCGCCTGTCGCCTAGCTCCTGCTGCACGAACAGTGAGTGGACAACTGGGTGAGGAACGAAAATTGTGACATGGTTTTTCAAGATGTAAGGCCTGAAATGCTTGACTACTTTGTAGACTACATAGGCTTGCTTTTCGATTTCAGGGTAGTTCACTTCATCTCCTTGTAAACGAGTACTCATGAAGGATATAGGTCGTTCATCATTGTTTCCGTCTTTCTGTGTGAGGACAACTGCAAGTGATGAATCTGAAGTGAAATTATACAGGATAAAGCTTCTACTAAAATCTAGACTTTGGAGGGATGGTGCTTCAGCTATAGCCTACTTGATTTTGTTGAAGGCCTCCTTCTCCTGCAGATTCCATTTGAAAATCACATTCTTCTTGATCATCCCCTACAAAGGCCTGACTATCTAGGCGAAATATGATATGAATTTACGTACAAAATTGATTTTCCCCAAAAAATATTGCATACCTTTGTTACTGCTGGGGGGGGGAATCTGGGCAATGGCTTTCGCTCGCTCTGGATCTACAACAATGCCTTGCTTAGTTATAATGTGTCCTAGAAAATTCCCTTCTGCCACATCAAAAACACTCCTATTTGGGTTGAGTGAAATCCCATACTTCCTGCACCTTTCAAAAAATTTCTTGAGGTGGCGTAAATGATCGCCCTGGTGTTTTGAAAATATGGTGACGTTGTCCAGATATACTACCACGCTCTGCCCTATCAAACCATGGAAAGCTATACCCATGGCCCGTTGGAAGGTTTCCCCCACATTTATTAATCCGAAGGGCATGTGTATGAACGCGAAAGTTCCCCATGTGGTTCAAAAAGTAGTTTTCAATCTGTCCGGCTCAGCTACCAGCACTTGGTTGTAGCCGGAGAATCCATCCAACAAGGAGAACATCTTGGATCTGGACACAGCTTGCAATATTTGTTCCATTGGAGGCACCGGATAATTATCTTTGTTTGAGGCCCAATTTAAATTCTGGAAATCCACGCACAAGCGGATCTCACTAGACTTCTTCCGTACAGGGACCAAATTTGACACCCATGTGGAGTGGTGAACTTCGAAGATGATGTGTGCATCCAAAAGCTTCTTAAGTTCTTTTAGAATCATCGGTTCCAAAGTATGATGTACTTTTATGAGCTTCTGTTGGAAAGGCTTCACACCTTCCTTCATGGGTATCACGTGCTGAATAATACGAGTATCGTATGTATGTAAATCATCATACGTCCATGCAAATATGTCTCGATACTTTCAAAATATCTGGGTGAAAGCCTGCGTCTCCTGGTCGATGCAGTATTTCCCAAGGTTGATGAACTTCGGGTTATCATCTGATCCCAAGTTCACCTGCTGATGTGCCAAGGTGGAACTTTGTACTTTGGTATTTGGGGGCCCATGGAATTGGCTTTGAAGATCAAAGATATTTTCAAGTGATACTATCCCCTTGGGCATGGGGTTTTCCTTGCGGTTTTCATGCTCTTCCTGCAAAGCTTGATCATGATCTGGCTCGTCTATTTCCGCATCTTTGAATACTTTAGTGTTGAGCATAAACTCCAATATATGTTGATCATCATCAAAAACACATAAATTAGTAATATTATCTGGCACAGAGGGTCTATACACAACTTCAATAGAAAGTCCATCCCTCAAGGGGGTAAATCTAGCAGCAGCATTAGCCAGAGTATCAGCTACTACATTATGCATTCTAAGAACAAATTTGATTCCAAATGCATCAAAAGCAGAAATAAGATGCCATAAATCTTGTTCTTAAGATTTTAAGTGTGGAGACAAACAATGAATGGTGTTGCATACCTTCCGAGTGATAATCTTGGAGTCTCCGATGACCCGTAAGCATCTTACCTTCAAATCCAGTGCCTTCTTGAGTCCAAGGATTAAAGCTTCATATTCAGCAGTATTGTTAGTGCACTGGAACTCTAGCCGACGTGAAATCAAGAACTTTTTCTTCTGAGGATCCAGCAAGATGCAGCCCGCACGAGCTCCGTCATGGGTCTTGGAACCGTCATAGTACAGGGTCCACACGTCATTTTCTGGCTCCTTCAGGGTTGTAGGTTGGGGAGGGATTTTGGTTTGGTGTGAGACGGGAGTGGCTTGGTCTTCTGCAACAAGAGTTAGTTCAAACTAGATCTCGGGGTCTACTGGAGACTGAGGAGGATGGTAACATCCGAAAATGGCTTCCAAGAAGCACATGCCAAGCTCCTCCTGGGCAAAACAGATGGGTTCGTTAGTAGCATCCAAATTAGTCACATTATATTTCATATATGGTTCACTTTTGACCCTAATTTGGTTATTCCGGCCCTTGTAAGGCAACCACAAGTGGGACCAGTCGGTGGCAAAATACCCTTGCAGCTTGTTGGACCAGTCTCTACTAAGTAATAGATCATAGGCTTCAGGGATGTCAACAACCACAATGTCAATACATTGGTGGAATCTAGAATCGGATGAAAGGCAGATGATAACGTTATTTAGATCTCCTACAGCTGGCACCTGCAATCTGTCAAGTTGGATGATCCTCGCATCAGTTTTCTCCGGATGGATGTTTAGCTTCTTACAAAAAGATAGGGGCATGACGTTTGTGGATGCGCTAGAGTCAACTAGAAAATTATGGACGTTGAAGTTAAAAATCTCAAAAGATAATAGGAAGGGAGGAGTATATCCCTTGGAATTTGCATTGATGGCGTTCACAATAGACTTAGCACTCGGACTATCTTGTGTGGACGTATTGCTCACAGGCTTAGTAGTTGATGTATTAGCGAAGGCTTTCAGAATGAGTTCTCGTTGATTTGTGATGCGGGCAAGCTCGTAGAGGGAGATGTTGGCTCTGGTTTTCTTCATGTCCTCAACAATGTTATAACCAGAATCAGATTGAGGACAAGGCTCGGTAGTGGTTTTGGGGGACCCCACCGGGAGCTTGCTCTTTTGATTTTCTCGGGTGTTGTTATTCGTGGGCTTCTCCAGAACAACTTGTTGTTCATTTCCCAGGGGAAGAATTTTCCTTAAGAAAGCCCTTTTCTTCTCCTCAAAGGACTGTTTGGGGACTTGTCCTTTGCTCGTAAGGCTATAATTTCGCACAAGTTGGGCCTTGGGATTGTCTACCATGTTGATATCAGTGATGTTAGGATTGTTTTGCCCGCAGATTATGTCAAATGAAAGAACAGAGGACCCCGGTTCCTCATCCCGGGGAAAATATTCATCATGGTCAGAAACATCATCCTCCCCCGCATCGCCTGGGGTTTGATTGTCTAGAAGCTGATTTACCACTGCCGTCATGCTGCCAATCCATTGTGGGCATGTTTTTTTAGAGGAGCAGCTTGGTGGAAATAACAAAAGTTATCTTTTCCTATTTCTTCCACATTGAGAACAGTGTTTAGGTTAGATGGAAGTCAGCTGGTATTGGGGTTACTCTTTCTAAAAAAGGGCTTGGGTGCCTTAGTGCTAGTCATGAATTCTATACCCTTTCTCTTTAGGTCAGAGACTTCATTTGTCAACAGCTTGAGGGTTTTTTCTATACTCTCAAGGTCAAAAGCATCCTTATCCTTATCCGCGGTTTTGGGTGTGGAGGACTGACCTTTCTTGGCAATTGGTTTGTGGTCATATCTCCCCTCATGATCGATGGCTCCTATAGAAAGCATGTCTCTTTCTACAGTGAGGGTGGCTGCGTAGTTTGCTGCAAGGGTAGCCTGAGCTTCGTGTTTTACGAAGACGGCGATATCCCTGGGGAGAGATTTTGTATAGTAATCTATGGTAATAGAGTCATCCAACGCCAGGTTGGGGGGAAATTTTTTCTGTATGGTAGCAAAGCGCTGATTGAAGTCTCAAACCTTCTCTTTCTTGTGGCACTTAATGGTGCTTAACTCCATGAGGAGCATGGAAGGGGTTTTTTCCTCTGAAAATTTCTGTAAGAACGCACGACCGAACTGGTCCCATGACGTAATGGAGGCACTTGGGAGGGAGAAGTACTAGGTGGCCACTTTTTTTTCAAGAGTGTGTGGAAACAGGTAGCAAGCAATGTCATCTCTTTAAACCCTCGTGATTTGCAGGGAAAGATAGAAGCTTCTTATATGATCCTCAGCCAAGGTGCCTTTCTCGAGATCAAACTTAGGGAGATGCTTCTCGGGGTGCCTAGGCAGGTTTTGGAGGTGGCCCAAAAGATCTAATGGGGACTGGGCCATCCAGGCAAGTGTTTTCACTCTTCTAGCATGCTCGTGGTGCATAATCTCAGACTCAGATTCACTCCCCGTACCTGATGCCGATGCTTCTCCCCCATGGTGAGAGTGTTCATCTTGGTATCCCTCACAGTTGGCCATATCTCTAAGATATCCCCAATTGTAAATAGGTGGCCTGTTTTGGTTTGGGCGGTGGTGGGTGTCACAGTTTCCTTGGCCACAGCCTCTATCTCCTCTACCTCCATTCCCATGGCCTTTTTTCCCCTCACCTTCATTCCTGCGAGCTCTATTTCCCTCACCTTCATTCTTGCGGGCTCTATTTCCCTCGCCTCCATTTCCCCGGGCTCTATTTCCCTCACCTTCGTTCCCTCAACCTCTATTTCCATCGCTTCCCCTAGGTTGGGGGGGGGGTACTTGGTCATTGTTCTGTTGGGTTTGGTTAGGCTGAGGGTCAGGGAAGGGTTCAGTCATGCCAAACTCCTCCTCTTCGCCCACTTGGAGCTCAGGAATTGGCTCATTACTCTAGATAGCGGTGGTGAGGTATTCAACCATGAGATTCACCAACTAGGGATGGAACTCACCAGAGCACCATTACGAGTGATGTTTTTAGTAAGGGTCCTAGTATGGGTCAATAAATTCATGATTGGGGCATATCGCAAATCCCTGATGAGATTGTGGGCAGCTGGGCGCAAGGCTCTCAACTGTTCTCTGGTAATTTCGTAATAAGGAACCTCCTCCCCTGGAATATCTTCCAAAGGAGGATGGGTAGTATCATCGTTTATGACCTCCCCATGGGGTGTTTATGATGGAATGTTGCTTGTATGCTGCGAGGATGTCATTCAGGCCCTCCTTCTAGCACCAAATATTTTGACAGGAAAATCTGTCTAGCCAGCAGTATGCGATCTCCCTGGTAGAAAGTCCCAATTAGACCTTGAACCATTTGGAATAGGGATCCCGTCCGAGGTGTGGGTCCGGCTACTGCTTAATTCACCTTCCCTTTGGTCTCAAAAGAATGTGATTGGACTTGTGGACACACTTATTAAAATGATACAAGATACATGATTGATACGTTAAAGATGTATATAACACCATGCGTAGTGAGACAAATAATGAAGCATATATGCCGAAGGAGGTGTTGTTAACAACACATCATTGGGGTTATGCTTGTAGGCTGTTCTAACCACAAAAGAAAAAATAATTTATGGCGAGATTCCCCCTTTACATTCATGAAAGATAAAACAAATGCTAATAAGAAAATTCATTAACATCCATTAAGAAATAAAAATGAACTAAACATTATTAACACAAGTACAGATAACCATAATGCGTAAATGATGCCACTAAAATTTCATCTTCGTTAACCAAAAGATTTTCGAAACTGTGTAAGAAATACTCATAGTGTTCGTACAACAAAACACATCAATTCCAAAAGGAGTTTAAACAAGTATATTTATTCATATGCACAAGAGTGTTATCTTTCAATACAATTTTGTATCACTCTTGAGTCCAAAAAAAAGAGATCCTTTACATTTTCCCTAGAGGGAGTTTTATAGATCAAAATTTTCCCTTTCGTCTTCCTGACCCTTCGCCTGCCTGACTGCTGAGCTGCCCTGCGACCTGGAAGGGAACTGCGACGTGCAACCTGGCTGGGCAATGGGACCTGTGACCTGTCTCGGCGGCACGACCTAAGACCTATTTCCAAATGCTCCCATCGATCTACTGCCACCGGATTATGAAGATGTGCGTGTAATTGTGAGATCAGGAGCATCAATTTGTTTTCCTTTGAGGAAGTCTTGCCAAGTCTGATAGTCTGCTGCTATTGGAGAAACTAAAGGGACCTCTTATTTCAGCTGATGCATACACTCTGAGGTGTTTGGGATTAGAGTCTCCTTCTTTTGTGAGATCTAGTTGGGCAGAGAAGCAAGCTTGGTGTAGACCCAAACTGGCGTGACAAGAAACTGCCCCAGGTTCTCTTGCAATGTTGCAAGGTCGAAAGTGGGAGCAGCTTGTTTAACGGGCTGCAAAAATGACTGGATATCTTGATTCACTTGCTACCATGTCTTCCCCTCGTCCAATGAACCCAGCGATGGAATGTGATGTAAGATGTGCATCGAATCAATGTCGCTGATTAGATGTTTGTATGCAGCCATAACCTTGTCTAGGTCATTGGATAGCTTATCCTTGGACTACATTTTCATATGGATCTGGACTTTGGCATCTTGCGTTTGAATCCAGTCCTTATTTGGAAAAATTTCGGGAGCCTGGAGGTATCACGCTGTCCAGTCCATCATTCTATCCAAGGCAGCTAAGGCTTCCTTCAGTTGTTCATGCCTTTGCTTAGTTTCCGTTTGGGCTTTCACCAAGGGGGAAACTATTTGTTTTATGGTAAAAATTTCCCCATAAAATTGCCTCATGTTAGTCTCTAATATATCAACCTCCCTTTGAATGGTAAGCGACACTTCATTGACAAGGAGAGATTTGTTTCCAAGTTGCTGAACCTCCTCTCTCAATGCCATCTTTTCCTGTTCTGCTCTTGCCTCCCGCTGCTCTACTTCATGTAGCCTATTTTTTAGAGAGAAGATCTCTCTAGTCATTCTAGTTACATTATCTTCTGTGGCTACAGTGAAAGCTGTGCCGGCTGATGCTATCATCACAAGATTAGTCCTAGTGTCGAGGACTATGTCTTTTCCTGTCACGACTGTGGATGATGCGGAAGGATTTCACACCAGGCATCTCCTTTTCTCCTGTCAGATTTTGAAGGAGAATTGATCGTACATGAGCCTGGTGAGATTGAATACCTCTTCTTCTTGCCCCTGGGAGGAACTAACATCGAAGAGCGTGGCTCGTGTACTGACTAGAGGTACTTCAAGGGGAGATACCTCGATATTTTCTAGCATTGTATCCTCCTCTTCTTTCTTTTTCTTTTCTTCCTCTTCTCTTTATAGGTGTTCAGCCTCCGCCTCTTCATGTTCTCTTTTCTACCTAAGCTCTGCTTCTGCCGTTGCTTCCAATTCGTCTTTCCTTTTACGCTCAGCTACTGCATCTTGCTCTGCTTTTTTCTGGCGGTCGGCTTCCACTTTATCAAACTCTTTCTTGAGTTCTCGTTCCACTACAACCTCTGCCTCTTGTTTCTCCTTTTCTTTCTTGGCCTCCTCGGCCTGCTTTTTCTTCTGCTCTGACCTTAGGCTGTTCTTGCACTTAAATTCTTATTCTTTCATCTTCTTCTCTCTTTCTTGCTGGGCTAGGGCTTCTATTTCTTTCTGTTGGGTAGAAGTACTATGCCTTGTCTTTTTAGCTTGAGAAGAAGAAGTGCCTTCTAATTCACGGCTCTTGTCTTCCAAGGTTTGGTCAGCTGGGTCTTCTTGTCTAGAGTCCGCCCCCAGAGCTAGTTGTCGGTCTGCATTGTACCAATTTCTTCTGTCATCTTCCGCCAAGTGTTCTGTGTTCTAGTATTTCCATTTGAACTTAGCCCGCTTGCAATGATCAGGATCTATCCTTTCCAGGTCATATGTCCAGTGTTCTAATGCCCCAAGGTGGTAAATTTTCATCTCTTCTACCTCTGCCTCTACCTCTCTAAAGTCTTTGACTGTGTATGCGCCGATAGTGAGGGGTAGCATAGGCCATGGTTTCTTCTTACCTTTGGATAGGACCCTCGAGAAACTGAAAGACATTTGGAAACATAACTCTTGCATGAGCATTCTATTTGTGACAAATCGAGGCATAACATGTGGGGCCCTGAACAAGCCAAAGACTCAGATGAATTTGTACTCGAAAAATAGGAACCAGTGTGCCACCTTGACTAGCATTTCCATGGCTCGCTAAGACATGCAAGGAGCATCTTGGCTGAAAAATTTCCTGTAAAGAGTGGGGATGAACACTTGGGAGATAGGATCTATGTCTTGTTTATAACTGGGATCCCAAAAAACCTTGGTTTGTAAGTGGATTGCATGGGTCTATTTTGGATACTAGTTATGCACCCATCCCTCAAAGTGCAACCTTGAACAAACGGCATCCAACAAATAAGAGGCCATATAGAATTTAGAAGGCATTCCTTCATCTGGTACCAATGCCGAGGATAATTTTGTACGCATGGAGGTCATCAATATGCTAGCCCAGTTGAAACGAGTGCCGTGCACTATGACATACTCCATGAGAGTTTCCCATGTGCCGTTGAAGGTGGTGGCATTGGGGCGCTCATACAATCTGCAAAGCATGGCAGCCACTAATTTATATACTTTCCTCAGGCTCGCCACTGGATATTCCTGGTCCTTCTTGACCTTAAATTTCTCAGGCTCCTCCCACCACTGCTTTATAGTCTCAACTATAGGAACTGCATGGGCGATAGCCCATTCTTCTGTGAAGTCTTCTTCTAACTCAGGAAAAGAGTAATAAGCATGAGCGTCTGAGCCTTTTAGCATTGCGAAATATTTTCCTTCGCTGTCCCTGATTACGAAATTCTTGGGGTTAGTTTTCTGTATAATCCAATCTATCATCTTTGGGCATGGGAATATAGCCGGATAGGCACCTGCAAGATGTAGCTTAGACCTTTTGACCTTTAAGTATATCTCCTGATCAGGGAGGTCTTCTGGGAATTCTATTCTAGTGAACTCTTGGTACACTTGGTACCAGCGCATGCTGTCCCCTTTGGAAAATGTGCATAGTGTATCTCTGTAGATCGGGGATGGGGACATTGGCATGTCCATCTCTACATCCTCCATTGCCAGGCTCTTGTATTTTTTCCGAGATACTGGAGGTCCCATATCACTTGAATCTGAGGGGATAGGTATACACTCCAAGTCTGCTTTGAATTCACCTATCATATTCATGAAAGAATCCTAGGATAAGAAATATGCCATGATGATAAAAAAGCAGTTACAACTTATCAATTATTTCAACTAGGGACACAGGCAGAGCTGAAGAAGCAGCCTACTGGGTCGCGGGGTCGCAAGTTGTGAGAAAATGGAAAAGGTGCGACCTTGCGACTAAGTCGTGGGGTTGCGGAGTCACAAGTTGAGAGAAGACGGCAGAAATTCGACCTTGCGACCTTACGACTAGGTCACGAGGTCGCGGGGTCGCAAATTGAATGAAAATGGTAGAAATGCGACCTTGCAACATTGAGACTACGTCGCTGGGTCGTGGGGTCGCAATTTGAATGAAAACAGCGGAAATGTGACCTTGCGACCTTGCGACTAGGTCGCGGGGTCGCGGGGTTGCAAGTTGAATGAAAATGGCAGAAATGCGACCTTGCGACTAGGTTGCGGGGTTGCGGGGTCGCGCTAGGTCTTGCCGGGGTTTTGGCGTGCGTGGCGTGAAGTTTCTTCTCCCTTTAACTTGAAAAACACAGGGCTAAATGGGTCTAGAGCAGGGTACAGGCCATGAGAGGCTGGATGAGGAATTGTGATAAGTTGGGCAAGCAGGGTGAAAGCTGGAATTAGAAGAAAAACCCTAAGTGACAAATGAAAACAATGACTAAGGCAGGGGTCAATTTAAAGACTGAGGGATGCAGAGATTAGGAAAGAAAAACCAAAAAAGGAAACAACAAGAGGAAAATGGAAACTTACCCGGGAAAACCGCGCTCCAGTTGACCTGTCATAGACGTTTTTTCTATCCGCTGCATATGTGAAATGCGACCTAGCGACCTCCTATATATAAAAATGTCGCACGTGCGGGCCATTAATGAGGTCGCAAGGTCGCATGGCAAGGTGATGTGAGATGGATGCGACCTTGCGACCTCAGGTTCGCGGGGTCGCAAGGTCGCGGGGTCGTGGTTTTCCACAAATTTGAGGTTTGCGACTCAGCGACTTAGCCCTCTCAACTCTTTACTTAACTTTTCTTTGTGCTTAAGGGGCTCCAAAAAATTTTAAATTGGGGGTTTTTTTTGGAGGGTGTTGGAGAGGCTACAACACAACAGTAGATGTACGTGTTTGAAGATTTTGCTGCTGAAATGGAATTGTGGTTGAAGATGTAGAAAATATAGTTTGACCACCTGTTGGAGGAGAACTAGGAGAATATCTAATGGTTATCAATTTTTTTTATCTATTTCCTTGTTTTTATCTACGTCCATATGGATCCTTTATCTCTTTCTATAATTCATTTTGAATTCTTTGCTAGAAGTATCAGTCTTCAAAGTAGACTAATCATCTATTGGCCTCTTTCATGTTACCTCTTTCCTTTTTTATTTTCCTCTATCTTCTTTGTCTTCTATAGTCTACTTATCTTATGGAGTAGGGGTTTGTATGCTTGAGGATGAAATCACCTTCTCTTTAGCCTCATGCAATGTATTTGCTTCCCACTCGTTATAGTTCATGAACTACTCAATTTTAGGTTGGTGGGTGTGGATATATGGAGTTGATTAATCTTCCACCCTTTTCTTTGAGATGATGCCCAATGGGTCATAAAACTAAGTGAAGTTGTGTGTGAATTTCATTTCTTTCAACATCCTGTTAGCCTCCTCTCCTGCTACTCTGCTATTGTAAATGAAAAGACCAATTTGGGACTTGATCCTAAATTGAGACTTCTTTTTGGGAGATACAAAGTGTACCTCATCTGCATTTATAATATTCCTAATGTACTACAGGGAAAATATCCTCATGGGGAGGAACTTTGGTAGCTTGTAAGGGGCCAACTCACACCCATAAATTCTGATATTTGTTTAGTTCTGGTACAAGTACCAATCTCTAGTTCTTGCTTGGTAATATAGTTGCACGATCTTCTTAATATTCTCATTGATCCTTTCTTCCACTGTACTATTGAGGATGCTCATTGCTGGATACACAAAGGCTTCAAAAAATATTTTATAGGTGTAACCTTTTTATTCCTTCATTATCATGGTTGTCCAAAAAATGACTGATTGAGGTTGGGATTCTTCATTAGTTTTCCTCATTCTAAACTGGAACCTGATGGCATGAAAATATAAAAACATGTAAAACTAAGACATAAGTGTATTTAAACACTTCCTCTATATGAAATTTGACAAATTTGTCGTGAATGGCATTAGCTAGGAATTTATTGAAGTTAAACATAATGGAAGGCTTATAGTTTGATGAAATTATGGACAAGAAACCTATCATTACCTCATCTATCCACTGATCTGAATAATACCCTAAAAATTATGAAAGGATAGTGACAATTTTTTGGGTCCTATCAGGGAAATTAGAAGACAGATATGAAGGATTCATTTTTGGAAATGGAGTGTATGTAGCCACGATTAACTCAAGAGTTTTTGCTCTACTAGAAAATCCAACTTTTGGTATAGTTATTTGAGGGCTTCATAGGAAAACGAAATTATTTCTTCAACAACAGGAGCTTGTATCATTTTCATAATGGAATGGGCACTAATGGTAAAATGTACATCCCCTGTGGGTGCTACCATAACTCTCTGGTTTATATCATAGCAGGCATGAAATTTTCTAACAAACTCATGACAACTGTGGGTTCTTGGGAATATATAATAGGGTGATTTGGTGTTCCACAACCCTATATCATCAACCTCATCGATAAGCTTGTCCTCCAACCAATAGTAAACATCATAAAAGTCAAATTCTTAATCGGTCTCATGTATCTTAAAGTCCCTGTCAACCGGGGCCACATGATCTAGGTCTACATGAGGATGAATCATTGTGTTAAATGGCTACTTCTCCTTCTTTGGAGGCATTACTTCTCACTAAGAAAAAAAATGATAGTGTTCATTGCAGGTGCATAGAAGAATGGGATTATAAAAAGAGGGGAAAAGGAAAGCAAGTTATGAATATCAAAACGGGAATTGGGAGAGAAAGGGGAAAAGAAGAGGCAATTCTGCTTGAATTTGCAGACTTTTGAAGGCTTTCTTCGCCTTTATTTGATGTGTAAAACTTAAAATTTCACCACCTGTTACAAAAGAACAAAAAAGAAATGTAAAATTTGAAACATGTGAGGGAGATTGATTTTTTAGGGTGATAGGGTTACCATTGACATTGCGTGAGCTCGTTGGGTAACGACCTAAGTTATTAAATTTTTAATGCACCTTTAGGGGAGAGCGTAGGTGATTGGATGAAGGTGATAGGAGTTGTGTTCATGGTGCAATGGGCATAGCGGGTATATAACAGTCATTGGCATGTTTTTGTTTGGGTGGAAATGTCTTTTCGCAGGGGACAATGGCTAGTAAGTGGAGTGGAGTGGTGGTGAGGGGGGGGGGGGGTGCAAAAAGAAGAGGGTTCAACACATAGCAGATGGGATGATATGGGAAAATTCCCATTTCAAACACCCCCCAACATTAAATTTTGAAGGATTAGGGGGGACCAGGAATGATTGTGGACCGCCAGATTAGATGGATGCGGCGGAGATAGGACGGAAGGTGGAGGGAGGCATATCGATGATGGTATGTGAGTGGATGGTGGGGTTAGGTGAATGAATATCGATCAAGGGTATAGTTAGAGACTTAGGACATCAAGATATGGTACAGGATATGTCAAATATCTTTAAAAATGTATTAATTCCCCAACCTTAGGACAAAACACCTTTGTTTTCTATTTTTTTTCCTTTTTAACTAGGAAATACACGAAGTCCTTAGGATGAACTTTGGAATAAATTTCATATTTTCTTCATATTTATTTTCCTTTCATTCCTACCTACCCTCCCACTAATCTAAAAAAAAATTATCATTTCCTTTTTACGGTGAATTTAGGCTTGCAAACCCAAATCACTTTTTTATATATAAAGCTCTAACCTACTCTATCCCTTTTTTCTCCTATTGACTCAAATTAAACTGTTGAGTAAATTTTATCTCTTCTTAACTATTGATCTGCCAAGATTAAACTATGTGGAAAATTCTTATTTTCTAACCTATCCAACAGAAATTTAAAATTGTTCAATCATGCTTAGATTGTATGATTGAACAAATTAATCTAATCAACAATGGAATTTGATTTGCAACACTTTTAGTATTATTCTTTTTTGGGTTTCTCTTTCTTTTTCTTTTCTCTTTGTTCAAAATACACTCATTTATTTTCTATTTCATATTTTTTTTTTGGAAATCATTTGAATATTGAAAATAATACAATATGAAATTGTAACCATGAAATACTTAATCACCTTGATATCTTATAAGTTATAGAATCTTAACAATGGCTCTAGTTGGGGATGGCACTTCTCGAAGTGAATTGTTAAGAACCTAAGACTAGTAGCCTTGAGTGCTCCTTTTTGTGCAAAGTCTTCATCTGATTTCTTTTTCTATTTTATGATATCTCATCAAAAATATGCTTCGGGACTTCTCCAAGGGCTTCAAATTTTTTTAATAAATTATTCAAATCACAAAAAGTAAAACTGTGGTATTTATCATGATGAAATACCAACATGTATTCTTAAGAGAAATAATTTTTCAGTATCCTACCATTGACAGGACCTCCAGGTATCTCAGTTCCATCCAAATCCTCAAGGAAATATGCATTGTTTCCTCTAAAATCATCAATAATGTATGGCCCTTACCATAGGTTGTCAAACCTTCCATGTTTACCTTCGTCTTCTCTTCTCAAATACCATTTCAAAACTTTGTCTCCTAGATTAAAATCATCATCCTTTTTTCTTTTAACAAAATTATTCTTGATATTTTCTTGAATCACTTGAGTTCTATTATAAAATTCCTCTCTCAACTACTACAACTGAATAGTTTGATTGATTCTTCTCTGTATATCATTTGGTTCAGCTTGAATTTCCTGAATGATATTCATGAGTGGAACTCCTAAGGAGGAGGGAAAAACTTCATCCATGCCATAGACCAAAATGTATGGAGACATGCCAATTTACTTTTTGGTAGTAAGTATATCAACCCAAAGTGCATTGACCAACTTTTTATGACATGATTTCTTTTTTTCTTCCAAGAGCATCTTCATGATAGTCACCAAACTTGTATTTGAAGATTCAACTAATCCATTACCTTGGGTGTAATAAACTGTTGAATGTCTCAAAGTTAGATGATATTTATGAAAAAAATCAACCATTTTCTTGGACTTGAAGGTTGTAGAAATATCAGTGATAAGCTTTCTAGGACAACCAAATCTAGAAAGGATATTAGTTTCAAGGAATTTTATAATGACAAAGTCAATGGAATTTCTGGAAGGATCGTCTTCTATCCATTTGGTAAAGTAGCCTGTGGCGGTAAGAATCCACTTATGATGGGCAGAGGAGGGAGGATTCATTTCACCAATGAAATATAAACCGCACTGCCGAAAAGGGCTCTCAATAGAAATGGGCTTTAAGGGAAAGGGCAACAATGTTCTCTTTCCTTGAAAAATTTGGCATTTGTGGCAAGTAGTTACCATCTTGTGTATGTTAGGAAAAAGGGTAGGCCAGTAGAAACTAGCCCTTATAAATATGGCCACGAGAGTCACCTTCATGGAATTCCTGCATCATCTTTTAGGGAACATTTGAGTCAAATACATCTATCATATTTCCAGTATAAGATACGTTCTAGAATGCAAAATTCAACAGCTTTCAACTTTATAAATCTTTCTTTAGTTTTGGAAAAACCAAGAGGAGCATTCAAATTAAACAAAAAATATAATATATCTACACACCAGGGAGAATTTAGGAATGCATCATCAATTTTTGGAGTCGTTCGTTCCCCGTGATCACCTAATGAATAGACCATGTTGATATCTAGTGCATGAAAAAATGATTCACCCATCAATTTTTCTAATACTTGCCCTTTAATCAATTTGTTAAGTTTGATTTCCACATCATATTCCAAAATAATAGTAATCCATTTGCCTTTTTTTCTGTCACGACCATTCTGCGTTAAAATATATTTGACTACTGCATTAGGCACATAAGCAATAATACGTGAATGTATAATGTAAACTCTGAAATCCTATAGTGCTTTAACCAAAGAAAAATCATGTTTTTCCATAATGTGTATTTCAAAGATGCATCTCTCAAAGCTTAGCTCAAAAATACTATTGGATTTTCATGTCCTTCGTTGTTTTTCTGCAATAATATAGGAGAAATAGTATGTTCGGATGCAAAAGAAAAAAATATGAAGTCTTTGGTAAAATATGGGCTGATTAGGACTGGAGATTTTGTTAATGCTTGCTTGACTAGATCAAAATATTTTTTAGCTTCAATGTTCTATTTAATTTCTGAATCTTTTTTAAGCGTGTTGGTTATATTTCTCAAAATTTCTACAAGATAGGCTACAAATCTCCTTAAAAATTAGATTTTACCAATAAAATATTGAATTTCTTTGAGATTCCTAGGATGATCGATTTTGAGGATGCCTTCAACCCTACTTGGGTCAATTCTGATTCCATCTTGAGAAATGATGTGACCCAACAATTTTCCTTCTTCAAGACCAAACAATGTTTTCTTGGGATTTAAGGAAATTCCAAACCTTCTACAATTTTCAAAAACTCTCCTTAGATGGGCCAATTGTTATTATTCTTAAAAAGAATAAAGAGGCAATAATTATTTTTAGAAACTTTTGGATTCTTATTATTCTCTTCATTGAAATTGTTTTTGGATGGAGAATCCTTAATATGATTTAGCTATTCCAATAAAAAATGACAACCAAGAATGTTATTTTGTTGGCATGTTAGCTTTTCTTTACTCTTTTTTGAAATAGAGCTCAATCGATATGGTTAGTTGGATTGAAAAGCTATGTTCTTCCCATTGGAAATATTTTCACTCAGACAAGAGTATGTAGAGATCAAAAGCAATCTTAAGATTACTTTCAAGTACAATCAAGTGTTCCAAACATTTTCCCACATGATGAAAACTCCTATTGGTTGAGCCTTCTTTGGATTTTTCCATTTCACTAGATACCTTCATTGACCTCTAAAAATTAGTTGATGGGCTATATGTTCTGCCTCTCTTTCCCATATAAATACCTTTAATTTTGATTGGAAAGATAAGAATTATATATATGTTTGTTGAATTGGGGTCAATGTCATTAATGCATTCAAGTAGGTAGCCTTTTTTATTTATAAATTGGTAAATTGACGACATTAATAATGACTTAAATCTACACTTTGGATGAGTGACTTTGTAAAAAGAAGATTTCCTTGAGTTATTTTATGAAGAAGAAATTTAACCTTTCTATCCTGTGAATAAGATTCTCTATCAGATTTTTCCTTTTTGAATTTTATTCAGCTAGTGAAATTCTTATGCAATATCTAACCTTTCTATCTCTTTGAATATGGTATGATTTCCCTTTTTAAATTTTATTCAATTGGTGAAACTACTATGCACTAATTGATGTGCGAAACTCAATTTAAGAAAAAAAAATTATAAAAATGATAAGTTCACCAAATTGCGCTTTTCATGGTGTAAGCACACTTGGTATAAAATTGAAAAAAACACATTGTCATTAAAAAAGAAGTGAAACTCCATTTAAACAAAAAATTGTTGAAATCCCCATATTTTAATTTTATAAAAATGTGAAGTTCACCACTTGTTGCAAATGTGAAGTTCACCAAGTTGCGCTTTACATGGTGTAGTGGGAGCACACTTGGTATATAATTTAAAAAATCACATGGTCATTAAAAAAGATGAATTTATAAGTACAAAACACACACATATCCAAGATATGTTACAATGTCCATCAATAAATTTTGAAGGAGACAGTCTGAACACTAATTCATATTTGAGAGATGAATCTTGAATTTTTGAAGAAGAGTGTCTCAAAACTAATTCATCTTTGACAGATGAATCTTGAATTTTTGAAGAAGAGCGTCTCAAAACTAATTCATCTTTGAGAGATGAATCTAGCATTGGCATTGCCACGTATAATTCTAATTCATCTATTAATTCATATTTTATAGATGAATCCTAAATTGGCATCGCCCCACGCACTATATCAACAAACATATTATTCATATTTGAATAATGTCTTATACTAAAAAATTGAAATTGGCTAACAATATTGTTTGCTATTCCATGCAGTACTTTTAGCCTCTCCTTCTTAACTTGGTACATGCCATTCATCTAGTTGCACACAAGTTCAGAATTAGTGAAAACTACAATTCCATTTGATCCATACTCCATAGTTGTTTCCAAGCCTTCTATCAATCCAATATAATATGCCTCGTTGTTTGTTATTCTTCTCGGTATATTCATTTTCCTTTGGATGAATGTGCTAGTTGCAATACTGGAAATCACATATGTAATCACTGCTTTCCCTGGATTGGGATAGAAAGAAACTTCTATGCATAATGTCCATTTTTCAACAATATTTAATGGAATTCTTATCCTTGAAAAAAACAAATTCAATAAAAATATATATTAAATTGACATTTATTGAAAATGCATGGGAGGAATGTAACATGATCATGAGATGAATGACATGTGCATGATTTATCTTAAATTTTGGCTTAAACAGTTTATGGTAGAATTCATATCTAGAATTAATGGGAGGAAGCATTTAGTTTGTGGGAGAAATAAATTTTATGCACTTACTAAAACACCTAGTTATGTCAAAATTCACACCTTTATGAGTTTGTGGGAGAAATGAAAGAGAAATGACACATGCGTTAAAGTTTGCCTAAAATTTTATGGGAGAAGGGAGAAATGAAACATGTACAAGGTTTTCCTTGGAGTGGTAGTGGTTTATGAATATGAAAATGAAAAACTTCTATTTATATATGTTACAGAGATTGACTATAGGGGCATTTACTGTATATGTCACCTTTGAGAAAATATGAGATCTAGAGGCTACCTGGACCTTTACAGACTCTGCCTTTAGAAATTGTGGAAGTTAACACTCAACAGATAGACTAAAACCTATGGATGTTCAAAATTCTATGAGATTTCAGCCACTTTAGGTTCAACTTTTAGGCCTTAAAGCTTGAGAGAAATGACATTTACATGCTTTTATCCTTCTTTTAACCATGCTGAAATACAGAAAACTAGCACCATTTATGCTAGCACCTAGTACAGTCAATATTTCATGTACACAGTTTTCCTTAAAGTGGTTGAGGTTTTTGGATATTAAAATGAAGAACTTCTATTTAAAGATATATTACAAATATTGACTTTAGGGGCATTTACTGGATATGTCACCTTTGAAAAAAGATGAGATCCAGAGGCTACCTAGCCCTTTAAAAACTCTGCCTTTAGAACTTGTAGAAGTTAACACTCAACAGACAGACTAAAATCCTATGGAAGTTCAAAATTCTATGAGATTTCAGCCACTTTAGGTTGAATTTTTAGGCATTAAAGATTGAGATAAATTGCATCTATATGCTTTGAAAAATTATTTTATGCACTTACAAAAACATTCTTTAAAGTTAATGGGAGAAAGCCAACATGACATGTACATGCTTTAGAAAACTTTGCCTAAGAATTTATGGGAGAAATGACACATGTACACAGTTTCTCTTAAAGTGGTTGAGGTTTATGGATATTAAATTGAAGAAATTATATTTAGATCTGTTACAAATATTTACTATAGGGACATTTATTGGATATGTCACCTTTGAGAAAATATGAGATCCAGGGGCTGCCTGGCCCTTTACAAACTCTGCCTATAGAACTTGTAGAAGTTAACACTACCTGTCCCAATTATACCCTATGAAGGGTGTAGAGGACCCGTGGAATCATGCACGCTACTTTACGTAGACATAAGGGTGTATAATAATGCATGTGTTTCATGGCTAATGTGTTTTTCTCCAAATGTGATACACCCCATTAAATGGGAGATATATCGAAATGATTCCTATGGTGTAATAAATTAGTTTGAAGTAGTTTACAAATATAGATGCATAGATTCAATGAGCATATTTTTGAGATATAAAAGTCAAAAATAGAAGATTTGTTTGTGAACAAATATCAATGGATCACTATGGATATATCTGATTCATTAAAATGGATTTTTCTAGAAGGATGTCCACTAAGTTGGAAAGAAGGGAAAATAACACAATTATATGTTAATGTGCATGTGTTTTACATTGAATATTTTTCATTTTATTAAAAATCTATTTGAAACAATCAACTATAAAAGGTTAAAACCTATGTTTTATATCAAATCACTTTTGGTTTCAATGGGAAACTTTTATGGCTAATGCATTTTTATCGAAATGTGATAGACCCCATGAAAATGGGGGATATATCGAAATAATTCCTATTGTGTAATAAAACAGTTGAGTAGTTTAAAGATATAGATGCATAAATTCAATGAGCATGGTTTTCAAATATATAATTCCAAAATGGAATAGCTGTTGGTGAACAAATATCAGTGGATCACTATGGATATATCTGCTTCATTAAAAGGGGTTTTTCTAGAAGGATGGACTAAGTTGGAAATAAGGGAAAATGTCACAATTATATGTCCATGCATGTGCTTTACATTCACTATAAAAGGTTTTTTTCTCTCTCTCATTGTTCGAGTCTTGATCTTATAAAATGCTTCCACTAAATCCATCCCTATTACTTTTCATGTGAACCAAATTCCCAAACCCGCCCATATATGTGCCTAAGAGCTAAGCCAAGTGTAAAAATGGCTTATTTCATATTCTACTTTAACACATATGTGACTAATTATCATTAGAATTTATATGGTAGAAATATGTATAAAGAGTAATCCTTAGTATAGATCTATTTTGACTTTAAGGAATAAAGGGAATATTTTTAAAAAGTTTATCTTAGGAGGTAGAACTAAACTGTCTATAACCCACAAAAGAAACCATGGCTCGTGAGCATCACATGCAAGCACAAGTTACTCCCATGTTTGAAACGCCACCTCACATCATCATAAGGGTTGGAAACTACTAAGAAACCCATACTAAGTTCCCTAGAAGTGATGACTATCATATTTAATGATTGGGTTTATCTCAAAGGTCAAAAGAAAAATCAAAGTTAGGAAAGGGAATTAGAATAGAAATTAAGGTAATACCATGACCTTTTACCCAATATTGAACGAAGGTGAGAAACCATAGATATCATGAAGGAAGTTCAAGAAATATTATGATAAGAAATATTATATTTTTTACGAGAAACCATAGATATCATGAAGGAAGTTCAAGAAATATTTTGATAAGAAATATTATCTTTTTTGTAGAGGCTTAAATTCTGATATGATAAGAAATATTATATTTTTTGAAGGAAGTTCTGATATGATAAGAAATATTATCTTTTTTTGCAGATGCTTAAATTCATGAAAAGATCATGAAAAGGTTGAATATTTGTTCTGTGCAAAATAGTCGGAGATCATGACAACCACTCTATCTTTTCTAGGGATGATCAACTCATCAAATTCTGATATGATAAGAAATATTATCCTTTTTGAAGTTCTAATATGATAAGAAATATTATCTTTTTTTTTAGAGGCTTAAATTCATGAAGAGATCATGAAAAGGTGGAATATTTATTCTTTCAAGAATAGTCAGAGATCATGATAGG
Organism: Pinus albicaulis; assembly: GCA_034641835.2. Taxonomy (NCBI): domain Eukaryota; kingdom Viridiplantae; phylum Streptophyta; class Pinopsida; order Pinales; family Pinaceae; genus Pinus; species Pinus albicaulis. The sequence goes on from CM076581.1 coordinate 1,179,677,864, forward strand.
AAATCTGTCTTTTTTAGGGATGATCAACTCACGAAATTCTGATATGATAAGAAATATTATCATTTTTAAAGAAATTTATGATATGATAAGAAATATTATCTTTTTTGCAGAGGCTTAAATTCATGAAAAGATCATGAAAATGTGGAATATTTATTCTGTGAAAAACAGTCGGAGATCATGACAACCACAGAAATGTGCACCCCAGTTATAAAACACTCTAGACAACCATAATGTAATAGAGAAAATTACTAAGCAGAATGCAAAACACCTATCTTATAGGAATTATTCTGTTGCAAAATTCTTATTCCCTTTCAAATTTTACAGGAATTATTCCCTTTCAAATTTTACAGAAATCACTCCCTTTCAAATTGTACAGGAATTAGTCTGGCATATGTTGGCATATTTCTATAGGAATTTATGAGGTGGAGGCACTGTAAGTTGAATAGGTGGCCACGCAAGGTGAGCAGGGGACCAAACATGACCAACGAACAGGTGGCAACGAGCTGCAAGTATGGAGAAATAGCTTTACACCATACATTATTTAACCCAATAAATTCAATCCAGTAAATGAGAAAATTATAATATAAATTTTATAAATTTAGATTATTTTTATGCACATAAACAATAAACAATGAAAAAATTGGATCAATAGAATTATTTTTTATGTTTGCAGAAATAAAAAAATAGAAGTAGGGGAACATTGAGAACTTAAAGGGGAAAAGGGACAAAATGCAAAGAAATAATTTAAAAAAATGAATACACAGAATTATATTTGCATTTAGAAATTTAGGGAAGTGCAAACCTAGGTATATATCTACATCCAGTGTAAAATGAAATAAAAAATAGAAGTACACGAACATTCAAACATTCAAAACTTGAGGGAGAACTTGAGGGAGAAATGGGAGAAAATTCACAGAAACAATAAATAAAATGAATACACACAATTAAACTAAAAACTTACCTAGAAATTCGTAGAAATTCGTCACGGTGCAACTCCATAGCAGCAACAGAGAAGCAATTCAACAGAGCTAATGACACAACTCCACAACACAACAAATCCAGAGTAGCAATAGAGCATAAATTCAACAGAGCTCGTGGCGCAAATCCACAACGCAACAGAGTAGTAGCGCCACAAAAAATCAGAGAAGAAACGTGCAATACATAGCAACAGCGAAGCAATTCAACAGATCTCACAACACAACTCCATAGCGCAACAACTCCAAAGTATAAACAGCGCAGCAATTCAACAGAGCTCGTGGTGCAAGTCCACAGTGCAATAGAGCAGCAGTGCCATAGAAAATCAGAGAATAAACACACAAAAAATATGTGAAACCTGTAATATTTTGTGGGTGATATATTTATAAAATATGATTTCGTCTGAACTATTTTAAAATTACGGCTAAACTAATAGTCCAGCCGAGCTAAAAGTTCGGCTGAACTTTTGTTGCCAGTTTTCCCATCTCTGGCCAAAAATATGTTTGCCTACACCATCAGTACGTCATCAATCTAAACGGAAGAATGAGTTTGGCTGAAATAATTTCGAAATTTCGGCCAAACTATTGAGGAAAAGAGTTTTATGCCCCTGATTCTCACGAAAGTGTAACCCAACTTCACATTTTCACCCTGATGTTACCAATAAAAGATCGAATTTACTTGATATTCCGAGGATGACTGATTTTGAGGATCCCTTCAATCCTACTTGGATCAATTCTGATTCCATCTTGAGAAATAATGTGACCCAAAATTTTCCTTCTTCAAGACCAAACAATGTTTTCTTGGGATTTCAGGAAATTCCAGACCTACATTTTTCAAAAACTCTCCTTATATGGGCCAAGTGTTCTTCATTTGTTTTATAATATATAGTGATGTTGTCAAGATATATCAAAATGAAATGGCCAATTTCATCTGAAAAATCAATGTCCATGATCCTTTGAAAAGTAGCAATAACATTCATTAATCCAAAGGCCATTTTCACATACATAAAAGTCCCCTAAGGAGTGGTGAAAGTTTTTTTTGTCTTCATCATCAGGATGTGCTAAAACTTGATTATAACCTGAAAATTCATCTAACAAATAAATCCTACTGGAACCTACGATCCTTTGCAATATGTGGTCCAGTTTTGGTAAGGGGCAGTTGTCCTTAAGGGATACTTTTTTCAGATTCCTAAAGTCAATCCAAAGTCTGATTTCACCTCTTTTATTTCTTGTAGGCACAATATTGGATACCCATTCAGAATATCTATGATCCAGGTGGATATTGGTGGTCACCCGCTTATTCCACTTGGGGCTCCACCATTGTCTCTTTCAGTTTTTCAGTTTCGGCACAATTTACTATTTTTAGCAGTTTTTCGAGTCCTGAACTTCCGGAGCCGTTTTGAGGCCCTAAACAACGTTTTTTGGGAAAACGGAGAGCAACATGGGTTTATGGACCGATGTTTCTTGTTCCAAATTTTTAGTCCTCGGATAGATCTTTCTAACGAGGTATGGTACGCATCAAACATAGATCGTATGCCAAAGTTACGCCCCTGGGAAGTTGAAACACCAATTTACCCAAACGGGGCCCATAGTTTTGGCGCTTCATCTCCTAGGGTTAGGGTTTTGGCTGTTTAGGATTTCCCATTTTTTCTAAATAATAAATAGGCCCTCGAGCCTCATTGTAACTCAGTTCAGAGGCCTGTAGCCGCCACATCTCTTCTCAGAGATAGCTACCAGCGCCCTAGCTAGTTTTATTTCCATTCTGTCTGTAAGCAAATTTCAGTTCTTTGATATTAATGAAATGAAGTGTTATTTCCGCTGCATCTCTGTATTTATGTTTATATGTTTATTCTTTTGCGTTCCTGCATAAATCCGGATCAGTGGTATCAGAGCGGTCTGCTTTTTCTCGATCCTTCTTTGCATGTCCCCAACGAGGTCGGGGTATAAGGAGCTAGGGCTTGATCTGGTGGAACCTTTGCAAGATCGGCCTCGCAAACCTCGACGGACGCCCATGGGGGACGAAAAGAAAGATGAGGGAGCAGGAGATCCTATCAAAATATTGCTCGAGGAGGCCCTCGAAAAACAAGGGAACGCGATGATGGATAGCTTTGCTCAGATCCTTCAACGGCTGCCCACCGGCGGCGCATCTGCATCCAGTAGCCACTCTGGAGTTGCGACTCCCTTTAAGGTACAAGTAAATTTTGACATTCCCATGTTTGAGGGTCAAATAGACGCAGATGCCGTAGATAGATGGTTGAATCTATTAGAAGGATATTTCTCTGTTCATGACTTTTCAGACCGGGAGAAGATTATTTTGCACTCCTCAAAGCTACCCCCCATGTTAAGGACTGGTGGGAAACCTACTGTGAGAACAAGGACCAGACAGAACCCTCTCTGTTCTCGGCCGTACCAACTTGGAATTCTTTCCGAGACGCCGTCAAGGAACAGTACTATCCCGTGGGGAGCTATGAGGACAATTACATACAATGGACCACGCTGCGACAACAAAGGGATCAAGATGTGCACGAGCTGACGAATCTGTTCCATACCCTGCGCACAAAGTTGGGTATCAAAGATTCAGAGAAACATTTGGTGCTAAAGTATCGCAGCTGTCTGCACAGATACATTCAGGAGGAAATGGAATTCCTCGACATCTCCTCGCTTGGTACGGCATACCGGTATGCTGCCAAGATTGAGCAGAAATTCAAACAGAAGAAGCGAGACTTTGGATCTGCGAATCAAAAGCAAGGAAAAGGTGCTTCCAAACCGCAGAACAAAGGACAGATCCAAGGCATGGTGGCTAAAGACAACCCACCAAAGCCACAAGAAAAGAACAACACCGTAAAGCCAAAGAAGGACACGGGAAAGTGGTGTGAGTTCCATAAGAGCTCCACTCACAACACAAGTGAGTGTCGGGCCAAGCAGTCGCTAGTGGCCGAGATGAGGGCTTCTAAGTCAGATGCATGCTCTGACTCTGAATCAGAACCTGAAAAGGCGAATGAAAAAGGGAAACAGATTATTGATGCGGAGCCCAACGCCACTGTTGCCACTGCAAAGATCCAAAAGGAGGAACCGGAAGATCCAGAGGAGGAGGAACGTCTCTTCCACTCCCGGATGTGGGTAAAGGGCTCCCCGGTACAGTTCATTGTCGACAATGGGAGCCAAAAGAACCTCATTTCAGCAGACGCCGTGAAGCGGTTGGGCTTGCCGACCATAGCTCATCCACATCCATACACCATCGGGTGGCTTCACCAAGGACGAGATCTCCGCGTCAGCCGGCAGTGTCGCCTTCCCTATAGCATCAAGCCCTTCACGGATGAGGTATTATGTGGCGTTGCTCCTATTGATGTTTTTGATGTATTATTAGGACAACCATACTTGTGGAAGCGTCATGCTGTGTATGAGTCTCGGCCTCGTGCTGTTATTGTTACTTTGGGAAATAAGTTGTACAGGATACCATAGGTACCACCTCCTGCTGCTATCTCTTTGGTTACTGCAAAACAATGCAGTAAGCTCATTTCCCAAACCAGGAAATTCATTTTCCTGATGATCCGCCCCCAGGGCAAGAAGAAGACTGTGGCCACGACCTCCAAACAGGGCTCCTCTGCACAACAACAACAAATGGATAAGGTTGTGGAGAAGTACGGGGACATATTCACCTCACCCACAGGGGTTACTCTGCACTGTCAGGTCAAGCACCCGATTGATCTGACCCCAGGTGCGCCGCTACCTAATGGACCGATCTATCGGCGCTCTGTTCTGGAGAATGATGAAATCAAGAGGCAGATTCAGGAGCTGTTGTAGAAAGGTCACATCAGACCAAGTTCATCGCCATGTGGGAGCCCGATCGTGTTGGTACAGAAGAAGGATGGGACGTGGAGACTCTATATTGACTATCGGGCGCTGAACAAGATCACTGTCTGGAATAGGTACCCAATCCCACGGATTGATGACCTTCTAGACCAACTCAAAGGTGCAAAATATTTCAGCAAGATCGACCTGAAGTCTGGGTATCACTAGGTACCAATTGAACCCTCCGATGTGTGGAAGACTGCCTTCAAAGCCAAGGAAGGCCTTTTCGAATGGCTGGTCATGCCTTTCGGGTTGACGAATGCTCCCGCCATCTTCATGAGGATGATGGATGACATATTGCGGCCATTCACCAACTCATTTGTAGTGGTGTACTTGGATGATATTCTGATCTTTAGCCAGACTTGGGAAGAGCACCTTCACCACATCAGACAAGTCCTCCAAACACTGCGGCAACACAAGTTGTGTGCCAATTTGGAGAAGTGCACTTTTGGCATGACCCAGGTTCAATATCTGGGATACATTATTGATGAAAGGGGGGTGCATGTGGATCCAGCCAAGATCCAAGTCATTCGAGATTGGCCAGCCCCAACCACTATAACAGAGCTTTGCAGGTTTCTGGGTCTTGCTAATTTCTACCGGAGGTTCGTGTTGGGATTCTCTCATATCACTTGGCCCTTGAGTCAAGTCACCAAGGGAGGAGCGAGAGCAAAATTCTTTTTCTCGGAACCTCAACATAATGCATTCACAGAATTGAAAAATCGCCTATGTTCTACCCTAGTGCTCACCTTACCAGACTTGCAACAGCCATTTGAGATTGAGACAGATGCCTCTGACTATGCTATTGGGGCAGTTCTTACTCAACAGGGACATCCAGTGGCATTTCACAGTCAAACATTGTCTCACACAGTTCGCAAGTATCCCACTTATGACAAAGAATTGTATTCCATTGTGCAAGCTTGTCGAAAATGGAAGCATTACATTTTCGGGAAGGAAACAATCATCCACACAGAACATCCGCCCCTGTAGTTCATACAGACACAAGGGAAGCTGCAAAATGATCACCATCAGAAGTGGTCCACATATCTGCAACAGATTCATTTGAACATCAAGTACAAGAAGGGTAGCACCAATCATGTTGCAGACTGCCTCAGCCGACCACCGATCGTGGCGCTCACCACTGTGCTCAACTCTTGTGGGCACGAGACTTCTGATTGGCCGCTTCTCTATGAGAGTGACCCGGAATTCGGCCAAACTTACAAGGCACTCTTGGGGGGTACGCAAGTTCCAAATTTTCACCTCCAAGATGCACTTTTATGTCACATGGGACACCTTTGTGTTCCTTCAAGCGAGCGTGCCAAGATGATATGGGAAGCACACTACAGTCGAGTCGTTGGGCATTTCGGGGTCAAGAAAACAGTAGCAATCCTGCAGAAGTATTTCTATTGGCCAAACCTTCGAAAGGATGTCGAGAAGCACATCAGATCCTGCACTGCTTGTGCCATTTCCAAACCGACCATCAAGAAGCAAGGCCTATATACTCCTCTACCTACCCATAGTCGACCTTGGGAATCCATCTCCATGGATTACATGTCGGGCCTGCCTTCTACTAAGCATGGAAATGACTGTGTTTTTGTGGTCGTCGACAGATTCTCGAAGATGGCCATTATGGCGGCCTGCAAGAAGAATATCACAGCAGAAGCCACTGCTAAACTCTTCTTTGAACTAGTGTGGGTGCACTTTGGGATCCCACAGTCTATCATATCAGATCGGGATAGCAGGTTCCTCAGCACATTTTGGTCCAGCCTCTGGTCGATGTTGGATACCAAGCTCACCAAGTCCACAGCTTTCCATCCCCAAACAGATGGCCAGACAGAGGTCGTCAACAGAATGATTGTACACATTCTGCGCATGTACAATTCAAAACATCCACGCACATGGGACGAGAGCCTCCCTTATGTACAACATAGTTATAATCGGGCTCTCCACAGTTCAATCGGCCATAGCCCCTTTCAGGTGGGCTTGGGATTCCAGCCACTATGTCCCATTGACGTAGCCATGTCATTTGCAGCTGCTCAGGCCAATTCAGCTCATGTCCAGTCTGAAGTTGACAAAGCCAGTAGCTTCATCGAGCGCATTCAACACATCCGCCAACAGGTTCATGATATATTGGACAGAGCCAATGCCAAGTACAAGCAACGCCATGATCAACACCGGGTGCCACACAACTTCCAGGTGGGCGACAAAGTATGGCTACATTTGCAGAAGGAGCGCCTCACTGGACCCCACCGCAAGCTTTGCCCACTCCGATATGGGCCATACACCATCACCAAGGCTGTAGGGAACAATTCCTTTGAGCTAATTATTCCACCATTCCTTGGTTTGCACCCAGTCTTCAATGTGGATCACCTTCGTCCTTAATTCCCACCTCTACTGGACACCTCAGACATTGCAGAACAACTCACACCAATAGAGTTAAATCCAGACTGCATGGAACAGGCCACCACATATTGTATCATGGACATGCAAATCAAGAACACTCGCCAATAGAAGATCCAACTATATTGGGTTGTCAAAGCTGGCCAACTCCTGCACCAAGGAAAGTGGTTCACTAGGGACCAAGTTCACCAGAAATTTCCTCATCACATGGAGGAACTTAACGCAATGGGGACCATTGCTTCCTAAGGGGGGAGGAATGATCCCGGTGGATATTGGTGGTCACCCGCCTATTCCACTTGGGGCTCCACCATTTTCTCTTTCAGTTTTTCAGTTTCGGCACAGTTTACTATTTTTAACAGTTTTTCGGGTCCTGAACTTCCAGAGTCGTTTTGAGGCCCTAAATGACGTTTTTTTGGGAAAACAGAGAGAAATATGGGTCCATGGACCGATGTTGCTCGTTCCAAATTTGTATTCCTCGAATAGATATTTCTAACGAGGTATGGTATGTGTCAAACAGAGATCGTATGCCAAAGTTACGCCCCTGGGAAGTCGAAACACCAATTTACCCAAGCGGGGCCCATAGTTTTGGCGCTTCATCTCCTACGGTTAGGGTTTTGGCTGTTTAGGATTTCCCATTGTTTATAAATAATAAATAGGACCTCAAGCCTAATGGTAACTCAGTTCAGAGGCTTGTAGCTGCCACATCTCTTCTCAGAGATAGCTACCAACGCCCTAGCTAGTTTTATTTCCATTCTATCTGTAAGAAAATTTCAGTTCTTTGATATTAATGAAATGAAGTGTTATTTCCGCTGCATCTCTGTATTTATGGTTATATGTTTATTCTGTTGCGTTCCTACATAAATCTGGATCAATTTGAGTGGAACTATTATTTTGGATTCATACATTTTCTTGATTTCTTTCTCAACCAAAGGCATCAAGACAGGATCTATTCTATGAAGATTTTGTTCAACATGTTTTTGATCCTCTTTGATTGGAATTTTGTGTTGTATAATTCTAGTGTCATAAGATTTTGATTCCTCATAGCTCCAAGAAAATACATCTATGAATTCCTTAAATAGAGCTATATACCTCTGTTTTGTAACTATAGGCAATGATTTTGACAATTTTATGATTTTGGGATTTTATTCAGTGCCTTGTTACACTCTTCAATTTTTGTCCCTGTTGGTTCCATTTTTGGCTTCTTGGCCACATCATTAAAGTAAAACAGTTCTTCTAAAGGGACCAGCCCTATAGGCAGCATATCATCCTTGAGTTGAAGTACTTAGAATTCCTCTTTTTCTGGGTCTTTACATATTTTAGTTTTATGTAAAGTTTTATTTGCTGAAATATTTACATTAGGAACAACATATTGTTTTTCTACATTAATTTGCACATCAAAGTGGTTGCCTTATTCACAATATTAGTCTATATGGCTATCCTCAAATTCATCCTTTGATCATAAGAAAATTTCAATTTTCTTGTTAGTACCGTATACCTGCCAGTATCTCATGTTATCAGGCACAGATGGACGATGTTTAATTTCTACAATGTATTTTCTATTTGGTGAAGAAACTGACATGGGCTTGATGAAAAGGAAAAACCATTTGCTAGAGCATTTTGATTTCTCATAATAAATTCTAAGTCGTATTATTCAAATGTTATTAAGAAATCAAGTACAACATTTATCTTTGTTCTCAACCTAGATGTTTTGCAGCATATTGTCCATTTATTTGTTTTATTACTAATTCAAAATAACCATGGACATAAATACTCTTAGCTCCTAATATTTTCATCAATTGTAATACTAATATTAGGGCTTCATTTTCTTCTATATTGTTGGTGTACTAAAAATTGGGTTTGTAGGAGTGACCTTGTGCACGATTGTTCCTTGCATTATACACCCAAATACCTACTCTTGAGCATGCTTTGCCACATGAGCCATCCAAAATCATATTCCAAAGAGGTTCATTTTTAGGGTCTCGTTGTATAGTTTGTATTTGATTATCATGTTTTTCTTTAAAATAATTTTCTGCATGGGTAACTTGTGAATCAATGTCTCCTTCATTATAAAGTATGAAGGAGTCAAGGCTAGTATGGACAAAGTACCGAGGATAGTTGTGTGTTTTTTCTTAACTACTCACCATGTACTTCATTAAGGTTTCCCTATACAATCTTCTTTGTTGACCAAGCACCAGTATTGTAGCATAAGTCATATCCATTTGAAGGGTCCCTTGTAACTTTTCTCCCAATGAGTGTGATAAAATCATGTCATACCTAGGAGGGATGTCAGCTACTAATATATCCATCAGTAGATTTTTTGCTGGTATCTGAGCTAAAGTGACACAAAGATATTTGATAAGACCTAGACATCTAACTTTGATGGAATCAAATGAGTATAAATATTTATAAGGTCTAGTAATTTCGAGACCAAGATTCTCCAGAATAGCCTTTGGCATAATATTATGTGATGCACTTGAATCCAACATGGCATTATGGAAAGTCTTGTGATGAACATTGAGACTGAAATAAAAGGGAGGGACACCTCCTTCTTGGGGTTTACCATCAACTTCTGGCCCAAACAAAAGTTCAAGATGATCATCATTTAAATTAATAGTATTAGTAATTTCCCCTATGTTTAGTACCTTTAGGACCTGAGACTTATACACATTTTTGTTTATCAATTCAGTGAGAGGGATAGATATTTTCAGTTTAGCAAGTTAATTCTCAATGTTGAATGGTGTTTGAACTTTGAGAAGATTTGAAAATTTGTTTCTTTCAGCCACTACTTTATGGGTAAATTTAGTTTGTTGACTTGTCTTAGGAATATCGGTTTGATAAATTTTTGCAAGGGTTCAACTGTTCTCCTAGTTTTCTGTGTTCTTTGTTTCTGAATTGTTTACATTTTTCTTTGAGCTTTCTGTTTTCTTGTTGAGATCGGGTTCAAAAAAAAAAAATTCAGAGTTTTTAGAATTATTTTTGTTGGAATTATCAAAGTTTTTCTTTCTTATAAGGTTATATGTTCTGTGAACCTTCATGATAACATTCTCAAATCCTTTCTTGTACTCATCATATTCTTCAGATTCTAATTCTGTCTGAGTCAATGAAAATAATTATTGTTCTTCTTGAGTGAGAGAAACAGAGTCATCTTCATTAGTTCCCATTAAATTTATCTGATTTTCTTCTACTTCCTCAACTAATCCTTCATCCTAGTCAGCATAATTATTGGAATGGAGGCCTAATTTTTTTATCAAGGCCTCTTTTCTCTCTCTGTCTTATCTGAGGAGGGTTTCTTATATGATTTTGATTTATATTTTGGGAAACTAGTAGATTTTATTTGGGAGTAGTTCTTTCAATTAAATTGATTATCCTCATCATTCCCTCCATAGTCCTAAATAATGAGTAAATTTTAGTATCAATTGTGGAATTTGAAGGCTTTTCTCTTATAGTAACTCTTCTTTTAGTTCTCCTTCTAGCTCTCTTTGCTAATAGATTGGCCTCTACACTAACTGCATCCATATGAATTTCCTCTAATGTGACTGAATTTCTTTCCCTTGGTTGATAAGGCATTTCTGGTTCAAAACCATCTAGGAATCTAACCAAGGTTAAACCTTGTGGTGGTTTTATATGAGCAGGTGTTGCATTATATAAAATGTTGAATTGGGTGCAATAGTCCTGATGACTTTCAACAGGGGCCCTTCCAATGTTTTCATATTCAGATAAAATTTGGAGAGGGTTTTTTTTACTTCCCACCTATTTAGGAATGTTTGATTAAATGCAGGGATGTTATTGATAATGTTTGCAGGTAAAGCTTTAAACCATTTCCTAATTTCTCCACTAAGACTTTGAGAAAACATGCTCAACTTAAATCTTTCTTCATCTACCTCTTCAAAGTAAAAATAGTAATTCATTTTTTCAACATGTTGTTGGGAAGTTAGAGGACTAATTCCATCATATAATGTAATTTTAGACTGGTAATATTGTGGCATAGCTACCAAAGCTACTGGAAACACCAATGAGGCATATATCGCTGCCATGATTGGTGGAGGTGGTGGAGGAAGGTGGAAAATGGATGAATTAGGATGGATGATAGGAGGGGATGTAGGTGTAGAGGTTTGAGTACTCTTATGAGGAAGGATAAGAGAAGTGGTGGGAATTATGGAAGTAGTAGGACTAGATGACTTAATATGGGTATTTTGAGAAGTAATAGAAGAAGCTGCTATAGTCAATGCAGTTAATTCCACATATTTTTTATGGTAAGAATCATCAACAGTTGAAATAAAATATTTTACCAAATCTTGGAGAGTGTCAAAATCTTGGAGAATCTAAAGATCAGATTGAATTTGTGAGTAAGCTTGCCTTACTCGACTTTGTTGCAAAATAGATGGATCAAATATTGTCTACTCTATCCAATTCTCAGATTTGGTCCTGAATAAACCTTGTTGAAAATGTAAATCAAACTAAATTTCTTGTAAGGTGACAAAGTTTTCAAGAAGGGAATTTTCTCTGTGAAGAAATATCTTACTTGTTTGGCTCTTAGTTCTAGGAGTCTTTCTTAAGATTTTCCGAGGATTGTCTACTATAGGAAGAGAATTTGGATTAGGATGGGATCTAGTAGAAATTATTTTAGGAACCGAAATTCAGATATGAAGCACAAACAAACTGATTATTTTCAAAAACTGAAAGAAACCAATATTAGAAAATACTTCTATCACACAATGCTTTTAACCATGGTTTCTGAATTCGAATGAAGTGACAAGTTTTTCAGTTAAATTCCCCAATATGGTAACTATTTGTTATGATTCTATAATTTTAATATTGGCAAGAATAATTATATAGGAAAACATAAAAACCACTTTGGAGCCTACGACCTAGCCCTCCTAGATGCAGAAAGGGATCTCTCTTTCATATTTAGCTTTGTTTTTATGATTCTTATATTAGTATAGTTATAATGATAATGAATATTTCCTTTTTATTGATTGTTTTGTTGGATTAGTAGATCTATTTAGATAAATTCCAATGGGCTATGGATTCATAACAGGCTGGGTTGTTGTAGCAAACTCTGAAGAGAATTTACACGCAAAGCTAAATATATTTACTAGATCTTAAAACTTAATGAATTGTTAGATGAAAGAAAAAGTGAATTTAGTAGTAGCTAAAAAGAAATTAAGAATTTATTAACCAAAATTCAAAAGAAAAACATTTATCTTGTAAATACAACCTGAAATAAGGTGCTCTAACAACAAATCTTAATCTTTAGATTTCTTCTTTACAATCAGGTTTAAATGATGGACAGAGATAAATAACAATGGAAAAAATCAAACACAGAAAATAAATGACATCACCAGATAATCATATCTCAAGTACCTTGCAAAAGGTCTTTTATTATTGATGCTCCATCTCCAAAAATACAATGCTCCAATAGAAAAATTTTACAATCTAGGGTCCAACCCTTGATACTCAGAAGGAATGTGGTATTTAACTAAACTTATACAGTGATTTCCATATCTACATTGGCAATCTATTATTAATTACAATAATAACCAAATTTGACTAGTGTGACCACGAAGTGGACACAATGGAATAACTTTGACATCTAGCCCTATTCTTCAAAAGGTTGTTACTCCTTGATTTGATCTGGTATGTGCTGGTAGATTTGAATGATTTGATGTTGATATGCTAACTTAACTGATGTGTTGGCCTTCATCCTTCTTCGTAGTCACACAATTTTTCCCACTGCTACTCATTTTGAATCGTAATCTTGATCAGATTTTGATATATCTCATTTGTCTCTGTGAATTTCAAAAAAGTAGTCCTCAACACAAAATGTGTTTAATTTAATGTGGTATGAATAAATCATTTTCCATGGCTTCTATGAAATATCTTCCACTCATCGATCCTTTAATCCCTGAAAACTTGGTATTGTCCTTGGCAATCTCTTTCAACTTATTCACATAATCTTTCCTGGTCATAAGCTTATCATTGATTACAAATAGTGAGGGTGACCCTCTTTTGGTCAGTGGCTCAATTCTATTAAAGAATCTTCTGACACATATTTCTAAGTTGTGGCACTTTTCCTCTAACTACGTGACCAATATTTTCTTATTTAGCACCTTCTTGACTTCTAGAATTTTTTTTGTTCTATCCTCAACTCCTACTCCCTCCAATTCGAATTAGTTATTGGAATTTAAAAATATGATAATATTATTTGTTGTCTCGAGCATCCCTGAAAGCTCCTTGGTGGTCTTATCTATGGCATAATTTACCCGTTCAATTAGCTTTTTATGTTCAAATATGGCTTGAATAAAAGGCCATATTTCATTCATGGAATTAATTATGCTCATGTAAATCATCTCCTTTGCGTGGCCAATGGTCTGACCAATGAAAGCTTCACTTTCTTCCTTTATCAATCTTCCAGTATGCTTTTGGGCTCTTTGTATTTCTATCTCACATGAATTTTCATACCTTATCTTCAGATCCTTCGAGGTATTGATCTATGCTTATAAATTTTTAATCTCCTCTATTTGTATAGTCATATTCTCCATGGCTTTGGCTAGCTGTTCTGTACCACCTGATGTGCTTGTAGTGGCTGGTGTAGCTATAGGGATGCTTACAGTAGGAACAAAATCTAAAGGAACAATGGCCATTTCTGCTACTTATTCCATTATCAGCTTCATCATCTCTAACTTTTGTGCTTCATTCCCCTCCTTGTCTTTTGTTAGAGGGTATTCAGTAGCTGACATTTTAAGCTTCTTTCTCAAGGCTGCTATGTTAACATTATTCTTCTTTAGGATATCTTCCACTACCTATACATTTGTGGGATCATATCCAATCTTCACAACTAAATTTTCTAAGGATCTAATTTTGGTATCCTTGGCAAGAGAAGAAATCTTCTCTATCTTAAGTTGTGACTGAATATTGGCTAATGATACGTGTAGTTTAGAAAGGCTCATTGTAGTGCTTGTCAAGGTATAGGAAATCATCTCTCCAGTATACTTGTGCATATCCATCTGATGTATTGGATGGGTGTCCTTGACATTAAATTCAAAATAAGTATGCTTGAAATCTGTAGGTTATTTTTCCTGCGAAATTTGGGATTCTAAGAAATCCATTCTCATATTTCCTTTATCTGAGTCAAAGGATGATAAAATCCTTATTTGTGAACTACTAGTCTACTTACAAAACTAGTTGCAAGTGCTGGTCTTCAATATCTAATTTTTTATCTTAATCTCTCTCAAAGTGTCATATATGGTCTCTTCCTCTTCCCCTGTAGCAGTAATAGATGTAGGTGTTTGAATACTTTGTTGCTGAAATGGAATTGTTGATGAAGATGTAGAAAATATAGTTTGGCCACCTACTAGAGAAGAACTAGGAGAATATCTGATGGTTATGATTATTTTCTGCTCTATTTCCTTGTTTTTACCTATGCCCATATGGATCCTTGCTCTCTTTATATACTTCATTTCGAATTCTCTTCTAGAAGTATTAGTATCCAAAGTAGATTGATCATCTCTTGGTATCTTTCTTGTTTCCTCTCTCTCTTGTTCTTTTCCTCTGTCTTATTTTTCTTCTACAGTATGCTTTTATTGTATAGTAGGGATATGTATGCTTGAGGATGAAATCACTTTCTCTTCAGCCTCATGCAATGTGTTTTTTTCCCACTCTGTTTGGTTCATGAACTGCTCAATTTTAGTATAGTGGGTGTGGATATATGGAGTTGATTTATTTTCCGCCATTTTATTTGAGATGATGCCCATTGGGTCATAAGACCAAGTGAAGCTGTGTGTGAATTTCATTTATTTCAACATCCTATCAGCCTCCTCTCCTGCTGCTCTGCTTTTTCAAATCAAAGGACCAAATTAGGACTTGATCCTAAATTGAGACTTGTTTTTGGTAGATACAAAGTGTACCTCATCTTCATTTATCATCTTCCTGATGTACTACAGGGCATAGATCCTCATGGGGAGGAAATTTGGTAGCTTGTAGGGGGCCAAATCATACCCATCAATTCCAAGCTCTGTGTATTTTTGGTACAAGTACCAGTCTCCAGTTCTTACTTGGTTTGATAGCTACATGATCTTCTTAATCTCCTCTTTGATCCTTGGTTCCACTATACTGCTGAGGATTCTCATTGTTGGATGCACAAATGCTTCAACTAATATTTTATAGGTGTAATTTTTTCTTTCCTTCATTAGCAGGGTTGTCCAAAAGATGAATGATTGAGGTTGGGAGCCTTCATTAACTTTCCTCATTGTAAACTAGAACCTACTGGTCTGAAAATATACAAACATGTAAACTAAGACTAAAGTGCATTTAAACACTTCCTCTATATGAAATTTGAAAAATTGGTCATGAATGGAATAAGCAAGGAACTGGCTAAAGTTAAACATAATGGAAGGCTTAGACTCTGATGAAATTATGGACAGGAAACCTATCATTTCCTCATCTATCCACTGATATGAGTGATACCCTAACAGGTATGAAAGGATGGTGACAATGTGCTAGGTCCTATCAGGGAAAGTAGAAAAGAGATATGGAGGATTATTTTTTGGAAATGGAGTGTCTATAGCCATGAATAAATCCAGTGTTTTTGCTCTGCGGGAAAAATCCAACTTTTGGTATAGTTCTCAGAGGTCTTCATAGGGAAAAGGAATGGTTTCTCCAACAACAGGAACTTACATCATTTGCATGATGGACTTGGCGCTAATCATTAGGGGAATTTTGATGTCTAAAATGGGCCTCCTAAGAAAAATGTACAACCAAAATAAAATTTATAAGAACCAGTAGGATTCAAGATGATGATTTTAACCATTGGGGATGAATCACCACTTTTGGAGTTAAAAAGTAAAAATATTAAAAAATAACAAAATAATAAAACTACTTTTTTAACTTGTATTTTAAACTTATCTCTCGAATGTCTTACTGAAATTTTGAGTGTGAGTACTTGTTAGATGAAAATTTTAATTCTTCATTCAAGGAGTACCCTTGTTGCATACTTTACATAGAACCTGCTACACGAAAAATGAGAAATATATAAAAAAAACGTGATTGCAATCATGTTTTTTATGTATTTCTCATTTTCATGTAGTATGGTCCATCGAAGGTATGCAAGATGGGTACTCATTGGATGAGGAATCAGATTCTGCATCCAATGAGTGTTTCAACATGAAATTTGAGTAAACCCATAGGGAGATAAGTTGAAAATACGAGTTGAAAAAATCATTCTTTCTTTTTTCCCTATAATATTTCATGATGTAATCTAATATTATTTATTATTTCAATTATTATTTTATAATTTCCTTAGGAGGCCCATTTTAGACCTCAAAATTCCCTTAATGGGTAAAAAGGACTTATCTCGTGTGGGCTACCATAGCTCTCTGGATTATATCATAACAAGCATGACCTTTTCTAACAAACTCAAGACAATTGTGGGTTTTTGGGAATATATAATAGGGTAATTTGGTGTCCCACAACCCTATATCATTGACCTCATCGATAATATTTTCCTCCAACTAACAATAAACATCAAAAATGTCAAATTCTAAATCAGACTCATGTATCTTAAAGTCCTTGTCCGCCAAGGCCACATGATCCAGGTCTACATGACGATGAACCATTGGGTTAAATGCATGTTGCTCCTTCTTTGGAGGCATTACTTCTCATTGAGAAAGAAACTGACATTGTTCTTTGGACATGCATAGAATAACATTATTAGAAGAAGAGGGGAAAAAGAAAGGGAGTTATGGTGATTTGAATGTGAATTGGGAGAAAACAGGGAAAATAATAGGGATTCTTCCTGAATTTACAGACAGTTGAAGGTTTTTCGTTCCTTTCTTTGCTCTATAAAACTTAAAATTTGACCACTTGTTACAGAAGAACTAAGAATAAATGTAAACTTTGAAACATGTGAGGGAGATTGATTTTGTAGGGTGACATGGTTGTCGTTGACATGACGCATGCCTATTGGGTAACAACCTAAGCCATTAAATGTTTAATGGGACTTTAGGCGAGATCGTAGATGATTGGACGAAGGTGACAGGAGTGGTGGTCATGGTGCAATGGGTGCAGTAGGGATATAACAATCATTGGAATGGTTTTCTTAAGTTGAAAACCTCTTTTTGCAGGGGTTAGTGGTTGGTAAGTAGAATGGAGTGGAGGAGGGGGGCGGGGGGGGTAGGAAAAATGAGGGCTCGAAACATAGAATATGGAATGGTATGGGAAACCCCCATTTTAGACCCCCCAACGTTAACTTTCGGAGGATGAGGGGGGTTGGAAATGATCGTGGACTGTCGGATGGAAGGTGGATGGAGGTTTAACAATAATTGGATGTAAGTGGATGGTGAGGTCAGGTGAATGAATATTGAGTGAGGGTATAGTTTGAGACTTAGGATATTATGATATGATGTATGATATTTCGAATATATTTAATAAATCATTAATTCCTGAACCTTAGGAAAAAAACACCTTTGTTTTTTTATTTTTTTTCCTTTTTAACCAAGAAATACATGAAGTCCTTAGGATGAACTTCGAATAAATTTCACTTTTTCTCCATATTTATTTTCCTTTAATTCCTACCTACCCTCTCACTCATCTAACATTTTTTATCACTTCTTTTGCAGGGTGCATTTAGGCTTGAAAACCGAAATCACTTTTTTTTATATAAAACTCTAACTTACTGTATCCTTTTTTTCTCCTATTGACTCAGAGTAAACTATTGAATCAATTTTATTTCTTCTTAACTACCGATTTTCCAAGATTAAAATGTTTATAAAATCCTTATTTTCTAACCTATCCTACATAAATTTAAAATTTCTCAATCATTCTTAGACTGTACGATTGAACAAACTAATCTAATCGGCAATGGAATTTTGATTTGCAGCACTTTCAGTATTGTTCATTTTTGGGGTTTCTCTTTATTTTTATTTTCTGTTTTTTCAATATACCCTCTTTTATTTTCTTTTTCATATTTTTTTTTTGAAATCATTTGAATATTTAAAAAAAAACAATATGAAATTGCAACTATGAAATACTCAGTCACCTTGAGATCCTATAATTTATAGGACCCTAACATGACACTTGTGACATTTTTAACTGTCGATGGTCATTGCAAGAAAATTATAATCATAGGGTTCCACATTTATGGAATTATTTAGGTAACACAACCAATTTTATTTTAAAATGGTGTCAAATATAGTAAAAAAATATCAAACAATGAATTTTACGAGTAGACCGGGAAACAAATTATCGTATCCACATTGCTTGGTGATTGAATGAGTGATTTATATTAAAATCTGACAGTTTGCAATGATGTTTTGGTCAAATGACATGCCTAGCTGTTCATGAAATACCAACCATAGGTTTCATGTAGTTCAACAAAAATATCCAATGATGGTAAAAAAATGTTTATCAACGTTGGAATTTTGTTGTCAACCCTATGTAGCTTACAGTTTTTTTTAAACAATAGAGATACAATAAAATTCCAGTGGGTAATTTATATCAAATGGCTAAATACAACCGACCAGTAGGAGTTGAACCAACAACACAACCAACCTATATGTCATAATAAAAAATCACCCGGGTAGTTAATGTCAACAATCACCGAGAGATGGCATAACCACAACAATGGAAGTTAATATTTTATAACTGCTCATGATAATAAGGATTGGCAATATTTTCTTAATAAAATGAGATGTGGTTGAATATTCTTGTTTTATAT
This sequence comes from Pinus albicaulis, assembly GCA_034641835.2. Taxonomy (NCBI): domain Eukaryota; kingdom Viridiplantae; phylum Streptophyta; class Pinopsida; order Pinales; family Pinaceae; genus Pinus; species Pinus albicaulis. The sequence goes on from CM076581.1 coordinate 1,179,696,800, forward strand.
TGTAAAATGGGTCTATGGGAGGCCCGAACCCACAACCTCCGGCCCACCACCAACATAATATCTACCCGTAAGCCATCTTTCCAAGAAGGCACTTTGTAATTATTGCTAAGCACCCTTGTATTTAAACTTGCCTTTCCATTCATCGACTAACGAAGTCATGAGCCAAGTCTGAGCACGTTGGAAATTTGAAACAAAACAACATTGCGAGAACGTACATAGACGTCAAAACCATGATGCACCATAAAACCTTGATGGATGGAACCTTGAGGCAGAACTAGGAGGAATGGTTCTAGAGATATAATATTCCTTGGAATATTCCTAGGATCTTCTTATGTAGAATCTTTGAGGAATCTAAAATATTTCCTGAGGGGCCATATTTGCAGGTGGTGGAATGTAGCCAACTTTATACTCATTTTAACCATAATTTTGCGAGGATCACAATGATGTTGTCTAATTTTACATCTAGGTAGTCTAATTCATGGGTCATGGCAAAAAACTGCCTTCATCATTAATGGTTGCACATAAAGTTTGATACAACAATGCACTTATCATAATTATGTCATATTTATAGTCAAAAGTCTCATGAGGACGAAAAAAATCTACTCGTGCAATGATTTTTATGATTTGAGTACCCAAATTTCAAGTCACTCTAAGGACAAGATGTATAATGATTTATTTCTCCATGTACTTGACATTATTTTGATTAGATGAACGAAGTTGTCTCCCCACTTTTGAATCAAGGCCTGGGGACATACTCCACACTGGAGGAACTTCATTATCAAATTTTTGTGTGCATTATCTTGTGATATTATTTATGTTGGTTTTTATTTATATGTTTGCATACATGGTTTTTACATTATTTTTCATGCAATTATACTAACATCATTCAAATAAAATAGCTTGGTTAATGTCGATAACTTAGATATTTTAGGTAAGTGTACCATTTTTTCATAACAAGAATTGCGCCTTGATGTGCCAGGTTAGGAGAAAATGTATAGTTGAAATACATCACAATTTTTTGTTCCAAACAATGAGTCCTACCTACTTCTTACGAGAGATAATTTTTTTGGATATTATTGGGGGAAAATAACTTGACTAAGAACTTGAATAAAACCACGCTCTAAAGAATTTTTTCTAAAAGAGTATCTATACAAGGAAAAAATGTATCATGCTTGTTATGATGAACTTGATTGAAATACTACAGATACACAATATATTCATGTCAAATTAGCATTCAAGTGGTTGTTTCACTGTAAATTGAAGAAGATAATTGGTATTCAACCTTAGACAAATCTCTAGAAAATAGAGTATGATGGTTTCCCCTATGCAACAGTTATAAAGTATGATACACCCCTGAAATCAAAAATTATGCTGGTATCGAACATAACGGGAATTGGTGTAATCAATGGGAAATGAGTTTTCCTAATGTTTCACCTAAAACTATCCCCAAAAATGTGAGGAATAACCAAGGTACTGCTTTGATTCAGGAAGATGAGTAATGATGTCAAAAAAAATGAGCATCAACCATATGGAAAATTATTATAGGAATTTTGTATGAAGCTGAGGTGGGTATTCTAAAATGAAAGGTCAAAGGCCTGATAAAAAAGGTTGATAACATATGAGGGATATAAAAAATTGCCTAAGGTTGGAACTATAATGTGAGCTGTGGTAGTAAAAATAAATACTCACAAGAATAGGCATCTGGGGTCAAGAGGATGTCGAGAGTGGGTACCTGCATGTTCTAATAGTTACAGTGTATGTGTGAACAACTGATGATCAATGTTTTGGATATGGGGTGCATAAAAAGTTAGCTCTAACCAATGGAAACTAGGGATTTCTAATATGAAATTGACAAAAAAATATGAGTGAGAATACTTTTCCAAAAAAATATTCTACACTTGAAAAAAGAATTAAATTTTTTTTTTTGTATACACAAACATAAAGACGGGTGCCCAAAGAGTATGGTGGCATATGTGATGATACAGGTGGGTATCTATAGAGGGTGGGGGGACATTTGTTTAATATGCGTATGAAGTGAATGAAATGGATGTGGTAACATATATGGTATAATGTGATGTCACAGGGGATGGTAGGCCAAGTGCAGAATGAAGGGGTGCACTCATGATTATCTAAATAGAATAGTGGCCTGGGAGGAGGTGATAAGAAAGAAGGTGAATAAGAGATATGAGGATTATCTTCAAATCGTGTAAAATAAATGACTCTCTAGCCAAAGAAAATGGTCATGGATACCAATAGTCTCATGGGATCTATAAATGGGATAATCCCTGTGCGTGAAATATTTATGAACCACCAAGAATGTTTATCGAGTGTAAGTGGAAGGTGATAGTAAATGTGTCTGAGATGGTGGAATTTATGGTTAATTTCAAAGAAATTATGTCAAGGTATGCAAATTTTATGAGGAAACTTATAATTCTAGTGAAGGATATTACCTTGACTGTCAATTGGTGCACCATAGGTCTGGATTCAATGTGAAAGTTACCAATGACCTAAAACTTCAAACCCAATACCACAAGTGGAAAAATCTTGATAAAATGAAATGAAATACTAAAGAAGATGCATCCAAAATATAGAAAGGTGCACCTGATAAGAACTCTAAGTGTGAAATAAGCCACAAATGAAAACTTTTGATGAATTGAAATGACGGTGCCATGGTGTAGATGAAAATTTCTTGATCGCAATGTTGTTGAAAGTTTGGTGAAAGGCGCTCGTGGGATCCTGTATGGACGTCTCGAAGAATGGAGAAAATGGTGCATATAATCGTGGTGGGCCCAAGTTGATACCTCATTTGTGAGTTGAGGATTGCAATTTTGAGTGTGTATTTAAAGGATAATATCACCATGGCAAGGGTTACCTATTGATATAATGAACAGGTCTTCATTCATGAAAGAATCAGTCATAGGGGATCCTTGGGATTCAGAGGGGAGATTAGAAATCAACTCTTCATGGATGAGAGATTTTTTTCTTTTATGGGAAGAAAATTGGAGATAAAATTCTTACAAAATAACAACCCATTGTGGGTATTTATGGTTCATCATATGGAGACTGAGAAATTATCGCATGTGATTTATACTAGCAATTATGTTGGTGGTACAAAGATGATAACATGGAAAATATTTTGTATGAAGTGTATGAGAGATAAGGTAGTCTTCTTAGCTCTCTCATAGAGATATTTTCACTAATGTAGTAAATGATATGTTCTCTATTATTGGTACCTTCTTGGACTAACATGGTTGTGATGGCTACTTTAAATCATGAGAGGTAGAGGGTGTATTCCTTGTTATAGTTAGGTGAGATTTTTAATGGTTCTTGTTATTGGAATCATGATTTCCATTAGACCAAAATCCATAGGCATTAGTATCTACTACAATAGCTAGAGTTAGGATCTATAGGATGTGGTTAGTCCATGTTGTGAAACACACAAGGAGAAATGAACCCAATGTCCAATCATCTCCCCCCTAGTGCGAGCCATGTGAGTTTCGATCTTGAGACCTGCCGCTCTGATACCACTTGTTGGAATCACTATTATTCTTAGACCAAAACCCTTAGGTGTTAGTCTCTATTACAAACACTAGAGTTAGAATCCATGAGAGGTGGTTAGTCCATGTTGGGAAACACACAGGGAGCGTTGAACCTAATGTCTAACACTTGTAACAAGATGTGTTTCAATTCCTTCAATTACTATTATGCTTATTCATTCCATTTGAATGAAATGTATTTATAGAGAAGGTAAAGAAAATCATGAGAACATGTTGCATAATTAGGAAAAAATCAGTGTAAGAAATCTACTTTACCGTATAAAATTTGTCGCTACTTCAGAGTCTTGGGTGGTGTGATATCAGAGATAGCTTTCTCTTTCAATTTTTCAACCCCAATACCTTGCTAGTAAATGATCAATCCCAAGAGTACACTCTTGATAAGGTTCAAGAATAGGTTATACTAATGACAGTGTTGAACACAATACCAAGATCTTAAAGACAATTTGAGTGATCTTTGAAATGGAATCTAAGGTCATTCAAATAGAGAAGTATGAGTTGAGATAAATCAAGAAAAATGTAGCTCATATCCTTTTGGAAGATGGCTCATACAATTTTAATGCCAAAGAAAATCACTCATTATTTGAGGGTACCATAGGGAGTGGTGAAAGTAGTTTTGTACTGGTACATATGGCATGCCTAGATTTCATTGTATCCTAACAAGTAATCCATGAAGGACAAGGATTTTTTTCTAGCACAAGCATTGATGACCTAATGAATAAATGGCACAAAATAATTTTCTTGCGAAAGGGTTTCCTCAAATCACATAAATTAGCACAAATACATATGGTGCCCTATTTATTAAATATGGGTACATGGTTAGAAACCCATGATGTGTAAGCAATAAGATAGATAAAACCAACCTTATGCAACTTATCAATTTTGAGTTTTATTTATTTCACTTTAAACAGATGGAGTGAGCTCTATGTTTTCTTTACAAGGTAGGAATCATGCATTGTGTCTATGTAGTGCTCTACAATGGCAGGGTTAATTACAGGAATTTTTTAATACAAACAAGAAAAAAACTCTCTAAATTATGGGAAGAGGGATTTGTATGAGGAAACGTCTTCGAGTGAACTTGTTTTCCTAGAGTTATATCTTTGACAATGCTACGATTTGTGGATATATCTACCTTAATGGTGGGTGAGATATTGGATATGTTCCATTCTTCAAATGTGTTTGGCATTAGAATGGGATTTCTTGAACCAATCTACTTGTCCCTTGGGCAAGAAATATTTGGTTTCTACTATACAAAATATATTAACTAGTGTGTTAATCAGTGTCAATTCTTTTTATAGGAGGAATAAAAATAAATGAAGCATGGTTTCCCAAGGACATTCTAGTTCCATCATGGCCTCAATAATTTACGCTTTAAAATGAAATTGGATCGAAAAAGGTGACAAACGGTGAGATGGTCATGATGTATGGGTTGGCATCTAGAAGTGCTAGTTGAAAATAAGGGGAATGATTCCATACTTTCTACTGTAGAACCAAGAGATGCTAACAAAACATAGAAAAGTTGAGTCCATTTGGTCATAGGTGGTGCAATATTCATAGTAGTTGAAGTGATCTTAACATCATGGAATCATGAGTGGGAAACTTTAATAATGGTTCTATGAAACAAGAAATTAAGTGAATGTGGTGTTACCTATCATCAGAAATAGGGGAAAAAGTATCTCCCTCATGGTCGCATGAGGATTAATGGGAGAAGACTCTTACGAAGGTTCCAACGTCCTAAGATCCAAAGTGAAGGAGTAATCCTCTCTAGAATGAAACTCTTCCAAGTTTACACGTGGGGGTCTCGCGGAATGGTAATATTCCCAAATATATGAAGAAGTGGGAAAATATCACATCGATGTAAGGCACGTGGTGGAACATCTAAGGTTATGTAGTAGATAGTATCAATTGTAGCTTCAATCATAGCACTTGATTGTGATTTTGTGGGCACATCCAAAGGTGGTGTGCCTATATTGGATTGATGCCACTAATAAATCTTGTATTTTTAAAATGAAAGGAAAAGAACATATGAATCCACGTCAGTTTGTCACAATTTACCCCATCCCTCTGTAAACCTAAGGGTGTGGGAAATGGCATGTGTGTTGTGATTTTCTGTGAAAATATGGCATTTGCAACATTTGTTCCATGACTTGTTTTTGTGTGTAAGCCAAGGGGTTTGGAAATAAGAATGAATAAAATATAGAATTTATTTCAAGGCTAGACACTAATTGATAAAATGGCCTTGTTCATCACATAGGGAACATGAACAGGTTAGTTTTCAAGCATTTTTTTTTGTCTTCTTCTTCTTCATCCTGGTGGGACTTAGGTAGAATGGGATTTATTATGGTTGGGAGCACATGGGTGTATTGTTCATGTGGTTTCTTTCTCAAAGACATAGTAAATTTTTTGAGGTGCATTCTCACTACCCGAGGTGGTGGGAATAAAAGGGGATACCATACTTACTACGAGAGATTCACTCAATGAACATCTAACATATCATGTGTGTTCATGGCATACTAAAAAATACCCTTAATTTGATTACATATTGGAAAATATCTATTAAAATCACATTATTTAACCCCCTACTAATACGAACCCAATACACCTTGCCAATTTAAAAGAACCCTACTTTCACTAGATATTGTGGGTTTCCATTTTTTCATTAGCATTTTCTGTACCCTTTTATATTTTTTCATTAACTTAGAGCTCCATTTTTTATACCTGCCGATATTAAAACCCTTTACCTCCTATTATATTCTCAATATATTGTGTCATTTTTTCCTTAATAGATATCCCCTAATATGAACCCATGTGGTACAATATTCCTCCCTCAGTGAATCCCCCATGGTACTGGCTTGATTAAGGGAGACCAACATGTCATAATATCACAGTAGAATAGGGGAATTATTAATAAAATGTCCATGTTGTGTGAAAATGGCACATGGGTGGTTGGTGCATAGCCTTGTATTGCGAGACATGATGGCCTTCTCTTCTAGGAGGGTGGGGGAAGTTAAGGGTCCCTTTAGGGCATGAAGAAGGGATTTAAAATATTCCATTGATGGACATTGGTTGGTAGGGCGCCCCATTACATCATATAGAGGGAGGTACTCTAAGAGAAGTGGTACTTAGGGTGTCATTCTTCTATAATTTCCATTTATTATTTCTATTGGCTCTCTCTAGTTTCAATGTTGGTGCTTGCAAAAGTGGTTTCGATGTTGGTGCTTGCAAAAGTGGTTAGGTTTCCTTAATCGGGTTCAAGGTAACTAGTTCACTAGATGTAATACTTGAGACTGTTAACATGGCTTGGGGTGCGAAATACTAGAAAGGCATGATAAGATTCATATTCAGTAAGGTGAGAGTTGCCATGACTTGGTGTGAGAGAAAGTTAGTTGGAGGATACATGAAATATGTTTGAGTAATAATGCAAGGAAGAAATGGTGATTCATTTGTCACAACATTAGAGGTTTTTGGGCTATTTTTTGAGGATATTGATTGTGTTAACCATCTACTGTGTTCATTATACATACATAGGTTGCAAAAACTGGAGTTTTGGCTGGTGGGGTTCCTAGATCTTTGTCGAGGAGAGATGAATTTTTGAACATTCCTCGGCCGAATTATATTAAGGAAGGAAATAATTAGTTTTGGGACCCAAAAAAGGGTAACATGCAACTAGGGGAAGATGGCTCGTCCTAGTCTCATAATGTGTAAATTGGTCAATGGTATTGATTTTCCCATTATGGGGGAAACTCATGGAGTGAAATATGGATGGTGCCACTACCTTCACGGAATACATATAACTCCACCCAAACAAGATGTTATAATTGAGTGGGGAATATAGGACCTCAATATCTATAAGAAACATTATTTTGGAAAGTTCAATTGAGATGTTTTGAAATAGTCGAATTGGTGACAATGGGAAAAAGTCATATGCCCTCAACATAATGGAGGAAGTAATGATTTTGGGGAATCCAAGTTTTTTCCAAACTAAATTAGACATGATAGAGGTGGATTCCCCATTGGCAATGATGTATTAATGAATAGTGACATCTACATGGTTACCAAATCTGAAATGAAACTATGGAAGGTAATTGTGGTTTTGAGATGTCCAATTCGAAAGGTATTAATCCTAAACCTGAATGCTCCATTTCTTCTAATGCAAAAAGGAACTATTTCCATTTATTTGGACATGTTTGAAACACTTATAAAGAAGACATGGTGGATGGAGATTGAGCAAGGTTGTCAGCAATACTACAGTTGTAAGTTTCCTTTGAATTATCAGCTTTGTGGGGCAATGGTACCTTAACTATATTAAATACATGTTCTATGGGACATCGTATGGTGAATGGTGGTGTAGCTATATTTGTTAGGGGTATTTTTGATGTGGAGGTATTTTGCTCCATAGGGGTTCCATAATCATTAATTTATGTTTACAGTAGGAAATATGTTCCTTGCATCTAGTTGTCATGAATGGAGGTGTCATTATAACTACCCCCTTGGTTGTTTTTGATATTGGATAGGACCAACCTCATGTTGTGTAGCTACTTCTCCTTGATGGGGTAATGGATTTAGCATTATGGAAGGCTACTAGTTTTCTCCCCACTTCCTTCTAGCCTCTCTCATGTGTTTCAACTCTAGGAGTTGAGTGAAATGTTGGGTATAGTTCCCATATACTGTGTAAATGGCACAAGATTTGTTATTCCATAAAAAAATATTCTTGTTTAATTTTTCTAGATTATTGATACCCTAATTTTGGGTTTGATTTCAATTGGGTTGATTTCCAGCAATCGACGCCCTCGATTTTTGTTGCGACTATTAGTTCCCCCTTTTCCTTAAGCTCCTTTTGCCTTATTCTTCCCTTTATTTTTACTCAAGTTGGATGGGTTTTCAGTGTTGATATGTTCAAACAACTATTTATTTCTAAGGTAATTAATGTTGAGAAAAATTAACCCCTACTTTTTGTTGAGGTCGGGGGTTATTTTTTTGTGATGCTGGTAAAGGATAATAGGGATTCCCATGACTATGGTTTTTGTAAGGAGGTTGGGAGTTTGAAGTTCCTTCCAAAGTGTGTGCTAGGTATTGATTGCCTCAGATTGGATGGTTTTAAGGAAGTATAGGTTGTTTGGGATGAAATACAACATTAGAGGGTGTTGGTGTAACTGCAGATGTTCTAGTGAATGATTATAAATGTGGTGGTGTAGCATATATATTTCCATGATACAGGAGAAAATTCCTTGGTTGATTCTTGGTGAGGATTCCAATAAAACCATAAACAACATTTGATGCCACGATTTTATCTTGGGTAAAGGAATGAAAGCGATGAGCATCTCAGATAACAGAGTACAAGTACCCTATTGTGTGTAAATGAGCTCAAATTGTTAAGCTTTACTAATGGATTCTTATTCTATTTATGGTAAGGTGGTTGCAACAACTTTTGTTAATGTGGTAAATAGTGATTTATAAAGGAAATATAGAAGGATGTGGATGGATATGTCCATTTTGGAAAGACTATAAATCTTTCACCATTCATGAATATGATTTTAACAATGGGTAAAGGCGGTATGTCAAAAGTATTTGTGGTCCTTGTTATTGCATCGAGGACGTTGCAACTCCCAAGGCTTGTCAACTTAAATCATCAACTTGGGGTTCGTATAAACTTAGAGGTGGCAATGATAGATGAAAAGTAGGTTAAGTTCTACTCATTCCACCCTTAGTCATTAGATTCGATAAAGGTAAACAAATATCACTCCTCCAACTAACTATAAGGATAATTTCTATGAAATAATATCATGGTTGAAAGGGAATGAACATGATTCTATCTGCGGAAATGAAAATACCATTCATCAAATGTAAATACTAGTTGCAATTTCATGAAAGTAACAAACTATACTAGCTACAGAATTAAATTATGCTACTATATTTGACACTAATAAATTCAACTCTGTACATGCATGAACCATTAATCTAATTGCAAATTGCTCGAGAAAAAGGAATTCATTCCACAATACATAACTATGAAAATTGAGTCTAATCTACTTGTCATTTTGTGTTTACAGTGGAGGAAGGATAGGGTATCTATGATCATGAAATCAAAGGATGGGGGCCATTATTGAACTTCAAAGTGAAATATTCAAGGTCCTAGGGAAAATATGGTTAAATTTAGGTAGTGTTGTAGGACTACTACAAGAATTTTGCAAGAGTGTTACAAGAAACCATATTTTGCTATAGGAGTGCCCCACTTTGCTATAGGAGTCAATCTGAGAGATTTATTAGAGAAGGGATGGTGTATTGAAGGTGGAGGAAGGTTTATGAAAGTAAATGAAGGATGTTCAAGGCATTTTTCCAAGCCTATCACCCCTCGGTGGCCTATCTTGTAGAAATTTTTATTTCCAAGATGTCCTTCATTGGCCTTGGGAGGATAATCACAGTGATAGAGATTGAGAGGAGTATGAGATGTCTAGTAAGAGAGCTAATATGTCTAAGTGAATGTGTATGAGTGTGAAACCCTTAAAAGTCACTTGGAAACCCCACAAACTAACAATCATAACATGAATATACTGATCAATATTGGAGCGATGTAAATCAAGGTGGAAAAGAAGAGTTCAATTGTATTTATTTAGGATCTACTCTATCCTACAACATGTATCTAATGTAATTTCCAAATCAATGCTGCTAATTCTTAAGTTGCAGAAACCAAACATGAAAAATAATCTTAATCGAAAACTTGATAATTTCCAAGAAATCATAAACACATGTTTTTGTCTTTTTTTGTAAATTATTCGACCACACTTCCCACAAGAAAGGTCGTATTCCAACCCACAACTACAATTTTGCAATATAATCCCTACTTAAGAAAAGAAATAAGAAAAATGACTTGAAAAAAAAAAAATATCATATTGGAGAGGGACTAAAGCCTCTCAGTTGAGCCCAAACCTAAGGGTTTCATCCCTCCAATATTGACTGAGATCTAGGCCAAAAATAATCTTTCCATTAACATAAAATAAGATTCACATAAATCATATCAGAGATGAAAATAATAGTGTCATGATCTTGGTTGTCAATATCTATTCCTACCTGCAATAAAAATTTTAATCCTAATGAGCCCTAAGGATTGTTTATTTATACAGAAAGTGGTTAAGGTGAAACTCCCATTGGAGGAGGATTACTTGGCTCCAAAATATCAAAATTGGTGGATATGGCTCCCTTCGATCTTCACCTGCACTTGAGTTCCTTGGCTATCAGTGGACTTTGAGTTTTTGGTGATGAATATTTGGTCTCAAGTCGAGTTGGAGAGTTATTGTAGTGGACAAGCCTCCTATATTCTCTTTGGATGCCTCCAATGAGCCCCTGCATAGAAAATATCTCCAGAAACACTTCTTTTTCCTACATATTAATCACATTAGGCCATGAAATATGACAATCACCCTTTAATATCCATGTATTATGGTTAAAAATAAAAATTAATGTGATAAAAAGAGAGTTTAAGGGTTCGAGGATAACACAATCGGCCTCAAAAAATACCTATTGATGGGATCCATCATCACCCCCCTGTTGAAGGTATTTCTCACCCTTTGAGCAACTCAGTCAGTAATTTCATGTTCATTCATGGCCCTAATTGCCTCTCTAAAATCCCAAGGAATCCCATATTGTCTGCCTTCCTATGGATAGAACCTGGCATTTGTTTCTCTATCTATCCACTCCTTTCATTCTTCTTCCTAGTCTATGTTCTTTTGTAGGCCCAATATTAAGGGAGGACTAAGTTTGAGCCTTGTATAACTGATCTTTAACCTTTTCATGATAATTTTTTAGAGTGGGTTTATCTCAAGGGAATTCCTTAGTCTTTCAGGATACTGATACTTAGTGATTTTCAAATTGTGAGGTAGAGCATGCCATCTACTTTTGCAATCATGCAAGATTTCTATTCCTAACAACCTAAAGGTGTTCTAAAAGTGGAGGGTAACTTGTTTCTGCATTGCCATGTACCAAGAGGAAAAATTAGCATCAATGGAGATGATGTTGTGGTTACTTATGACAACCTTGGGGCTCACTAACACTGTTACGATGTAAAAAAATCCTTCTCTTCTTTGGTCATCACCCTCATCACTTACTCAACTCTTGTTCCTTCATGGGTAAACCAAAAGGCTAGTTACATTGCTTTCTTTTCCCCCAATCTTGAGTTAGGGCCCCAAAATTTCATGTATGTGAGGATCAAATTATGCATATAAAACTTAGCTATTTTTTCTTTCTCCTCAATACATACCTTCTGAAAAAAAATCAATGAACTTCCGGTAGTCTTGGAAATGTAAAGAGACATATTGTGTTAGTGTTTTTATCTGGAATTGTAGCCACTAATCCTTCAGGAAGATGGCATAGGACTTGGATGCTTGTCTTCATTGTATGATTTCCATGGATAAAATTACCATGGTGACCAGTTGTACCTCATTTTCTTGCAACTTCTCTCTTAGCTTCTTATTTTTTGTTCATAGTTTCTCCTTCATAACTGACACCCTTAGCCTTAATTTATTCAATTCCTTACTAATTTCATGTACTCCGTTGATGAGGCCCACATCTTCTACCTTCTTGTATCTTGAAATTTACATCGATATATGAGTTCTGCCTCTTTCCCTTTCCAAAACAAAGCAGAGTGGTATTGTAAATTTCTCGGGTGTAATCCTACCTCCCTTAACAAATTTGTACTAGGATCCAAGGTTAGGTTGTGTATCAGGCTCCTGGAGTTCTTGGAGACCTTCCTCTTCTCCTTTTGATGTGGCGTCACCTTCATGTAGCAATTCCTATTTCTCATGTAGCAGACCCTATTTTTCTTGTAGGAACCTTCTTCCACCATCAACACTTTTCATTTTCAGGGTGTTTTTTGCACAACAAAAAATGGCTTTTACTTCCATTTTTAAAAAATGTTGAAAATTTACCCCCAAAAAAAAGGTTATTCCAACATCAACACTTTTCGTTTTTAGGTTGTTTTTTCATGATTTTTGGCGCTTTTTGGTTTGAGTTCTTGTTTTTAGGTCAGATTTCTTGTTTGATCCGTAACTTTGTTTTTTCATTTGGTTGACTTGTCTGATGGTGATGTTATTTATTGAAGGAGGTGAGGCTTCCCTTGCTTGATCATGGTGCTCTTTCTATTTTTAAAGTACAAGGGGCCTTTCCTCAATTGTCTTCTCCTGGGTTTGACAGGTGTGCTAAGTGTGCCTAAAATAGCAACCACCTCTTGTTGTGTGGTTCCTCGTGAGAGGCTTATATGCTTCCCTTGTTTTCCTGTCCTTTGGGATCTAGAGGGAACCTCATGGTTCTCTTCCTCTACTCTGTGTTTCTCTCCCTCTACTACCTCTATTCATGTTTTTTCTTCCTTTTATTACTCCATTTTTTTATTTCGAGCTTCCTTTTCTTTCTCTTCCTCCTCTTTCTTTTCTTCCCTACCACTAGTACTAGATGTTGGTGTCTCTCCTTGTTGTGTGGAGGCAAGGGCTTATGTCTCAATGAAGTCCTACCTATCCATGTCCACAAATTCATCCAAAAATATATGGTTCTTTAGGTGACTTAATACGTCCATGAAAATGAAATTGATGAGGCCATGATGGGAAATGTGTTGGTGCTTACCTTCCCTCACTTTCTAGCTCGTTTCAATGATGTAATGTAGGGGGAAATGTGGAACACTAAGCCTGTTTGGAATTAGTAACTCTGTCTAGACTCTTAGCTCATAGAGCAACCTAAATGGATAAGAATACAAAATTCTCAACCTCCCCTCACAGGATATTTATTTGAGGATGTGATAAGATACTTCACCCATAGGGTAAGGGGGGCTCTCTCTTCTTATTCCATTTTTCTCTTCAATATGTTTCTCTTTATAGAGGAAGAATTGTTTCTTGGTTGTAACATTTATTGTCATATCCTCCTTGCCTCGCCGAACTCCCAAGGGTATGGTGGTTACTAGGATGATGAGATTATCATTCAAATGGATGGAAAGTACTTTAACAACATTAGTGGCATTGTCTTCTCCCTGATAATTGAGGGCCATGGAAAATTCATGGGTTACCTCATCAACATACCCCTTTAATTTCTCAAAGAACCCCATCCATTGATGTCTCAGAAAAGTATCCTTCACAGGAGGATGCTTATGGATTCTTTTGGTGTATGTGATTTCTCTTCAATTGAACCCTCCCCCCATGGCTCCTACTGCTCTTACATTAATTTTGTGAAGGGATTTTTTAATGTTTTCCTCTTATAATTTTTAGGTGTAGAAGTGGAGATGGGGTGGCTAATGCTTCTCTTTTTTTTTCCAGAGAAGGAGAAGCATCATTCCCTTAACTATGGTAAAAAATTTCATGTGCTCATGTCTTGCATTATTATGTGATGAAACAAATATTGAAGGGAAATTACTTGCATGATAGTTTGTTATAGGATTCTTGTAACAAACAATTTTTTTTACATGCAATCGTATGGAAAGTGAGGAAGAAGGAGGGAACTTTCCATTTTCAGGATGAACTCTCTCTATTCTTAGTGGGTTTGATTAGAATTCCTGATGGTTTTGGCTCCAATTATCCCCTTACTTTGGCCCTATAGCACCTCCTCTATGTCGTTGTATAAATTCAGGAACTCTTGTAGCAATAGTATCTAGTCATGTAACACCTCCTATAGAACCTACAAACTCAACCTGTAGTAGCTCAGTGGAACCCTAGGCAGATTCTAGTAGCATCTAGCTTGGCCTTTGGTACCTTGATAGGCCTCTCCAACCATTTCTTAGGAATGAGAAATTGTGAAAGTGGAATCGATCCTTTTACTCTTAATCCCTTCTATGGTAATCGGCTAAGAGTGCTTTAGTGACCTAGCCCTTGCACAAATTTCCCCTTTTATTCATTGTCCCCATTTCTCGTAATTATCACTCCCCCTATTTTGATATTTCCATGTTGCATGGGCGGTTGAGTAATTTTAAGTTTACTAATCGAAGGTGGCTAAATTTACTAGCCATCTCCATCCCATAAAAACTTTTTTCTCATTCATTAGACACATTATTTTGCCAATATGATCATAGGGAAGAGGTGATGTTTTTCATACCTGAGCCTACCTGTGAGGTTGTGATGAAACCAGCTCACAAAATAGAAGAAAAGAGAGATCAACGACTTATAAATCAACCACTTAGAGGGGGCGACCTCCTTTAAATTTCATAAATTAAAAATTCTTAGATTATTCAAATGAAAAAAACTCCTTTCTATATATATGAGTCCATGTAGTCACAATATAATCCTAGCCAACCTAACAATAAAAATTTAAGGGAACAACAATAACAATAGCGGGCTATTATGTGGCACAATAATTATAATATGTGGACTATAGGGATATGGAAATAACATTAAGGTGGCTACACTAACAAAAATAAGGGACTACACTAGTAATATAGGGCCCTAACATGCCCCTCTCCTTTGTAATATCCCAAAAAGGGAAGATTCAACAATACCTACTAGAATAATGCACTATTTAAAAGTCTTTTCACTGAAATGAGTTTGCAGCCCTTGGATCCCTTAGATTTGGAGATCTAGCATCTAAATCCAAAATGGGAGAAAAAACAAATCAAACTAGGTGAGGTAAACAAACCTCCCACACCTAGTATGGCTGAAAAACACCCAAGAATGGGGCTACAACAATATGCAATAATACTGCAGGAAAA
Organism: Pinus albicaulis; assembly: GCA_034641835.2. Taxonomy (NCBI): domain Eukaryota; kingdom Viridiplantae; phylum Streptophyta; class Pinopsida; order Pinales; family Pinaceae; genus Pinus; species Pinus albicaulis. The sequence goes on from CM076581.1 coordinate 1,179,712,028, forward strand.
TGACGTAGTTTTGAGAGAAATAGCAGGAGACCACTAAGAAGACTCAATATTCACTTATACAGCAATAAATCAGATCCATATTGAGGCCCATACAATGTATAATACAATGTAGAAGACAAGAATAGAAGAAATTCCTCAAGAAAGAGGGATGCAAGACATGTATTGATTGAAAAATAGCTTGACAATGTTATTTTTAAGAGCTACAGTAGCTGTATATTACACTCCAGATCTAGAGAAGATCTATGTAAAAAATACTAGATCTATTTCATATCGGTACACTAGAAAGGCTCCTTTACAAATTCCCCTTGGGGTTTTGATCAAAACATGAAAGACAGAGAGTAGATCTGAGATCTAAAGTATCAGATCTGCAGTAGTATTCAAAAATTTCTAAAGATGAATACAATAGAAGCAGATCATATTTGTACAGAACATGGATCAAATGTCTAATCCATGGATCATCATAGTGAATGGCAGAACCCCAACACCAGATATCTCTCCTCCAAATGTGTGTCAAAACACCCTGCAACTTCCTTCTTGCAAATAACGCAGTCCTGGAAAGAAAACTGTGTTGTAGGCTCTAGCACTAGATTTTCCTAATGCCAAGATCTGAAAATGCAACTCCAAAGGCTCATAACTCTCTTGCCAATGGGATAGAATACTTTCCCAGTGAAAAGTGGCCCTAAAATGTCCTAGACCTGAGAAAATCTAGCCTCCACTTGCTGCAGCTTACAAGGACAACCAAACCCTCAATAGGATATGCGTTGTAGTTGGAAGATGAGCTTGGCCAAATTCTTGATAATGGATGATATCAGCAAGACTCCTCCAAGAGCTACTCAATGGAAGAGGTGGGATTCCCGAACAGGAACACCCTAGTGCTAAACAACACTATCCTCAACTAAACAGTAGAGAATGATATATGTCTAAACAGACAATATATTCAGAAATATACACAATCAACCACCTTCTTCTTCTTTCCTCCTCTTCCTTTTATAGGATGAAAGTCTTGTCAAACCCTAAACCATCTCAATGATTTAGCTCCATTCACATGAGAACCTCCAAAAAAAACTGTGTTGTGCCTCTAGGAGATTAATTGTATCTAGACAACATTGTTTATTTGGTCCTGGTTGACTTGGTCAAGTGCTCCAGTCTCTTTCACACCTAAGTGTGCTTATTTAAATAGCCCATATTTAGCTATGTTCACATGTGGAATTGATTTATTTAGCTGATTAGGAGTTTTATTGATCCTCCTTTACAATTTTATTCATGAAACAAAAAATTGAAACAAAATTGTATATTCCCATTAGCTTGGGCTAAGTAGGAATATTACAGTCCTCCTCTCCAAAATTTTGCTTGTCCTCAAGTATCTGATAGGGTGAGTGCTACAACACTTCTCCTTCTCCATTGGTGACACCATCAAAGATCAATCTCTCTTCACAAGCTAGGTGTTCACCAATCCAAGCCTCCATGAACTGTTCCTCCAAATTCATCATGAGATGTACAAAATCCATCCCACAAGGAGTCAAGAACTCAACAGAAACAAACATGGTTGGTCCAATAATCTCTCTAAATCATGTAGCATAAGGTACATAGGGAGTTTCCATCCCATGTGCTACATGCAAACTTCCCATCCTTCCTCCATACAATGCCATAAAAAGTACAACTATATCATCCAAGTATGGAAGCATAATTACATATACACAAACATAAATTTGAGCATATGGAGGTGGGTCATAGTCCCACATATGGTGCCAGTGCAATGCATCTCCTGCCTGCATCAGATCAAGGTATGGTAAGTGGTTTCCCCACCACTTACTTGTTGCACAAGTTATCTCACCATGGCTGAAAATGTGACATATGTTTGGTGCCTTTGGGAAGCACCCATCATGAAAGAGAATCTCCCTTTGCACAACAAGGGAGTGGCCAAATTCAGAAATTGTAGTGGCCCAATGTTTGCCATGAGATTTACATGATAAAATGATCCTCTTGGGAGTCATGGCCTGCAAAAACATGGCGAAAAAATGTGTCAAATCGGAAAATGAAGCTTGCATTACATGATCATATTTCTCACCATCAATGTTTCTTCTATACATGGAATTGTGCACACATTTGTCTCCCTTTTCAAGAGAAGGAAGAAATGGCTAAAATGACTCTTGCATAGAGTCCTTTCGCTTCCCCAAATCCACATAGCTCTTGCATTCTAGAAAATTCTTATGTAGCTCTCCTCCAAAGCCTTCCCATTCAAAGCATCTCATGATAGTGCTATAGATCTTCATAGAATAGGTAGGGCTGAAACAAAACTCTTTGTATGCCCTTTGTAGCATCCTCTCATTGAGCTTGGAGGCTATAGGTAAGAATACCCTATCATGATGATAGATGACTCCCTCATGGACTAGATAGCCCTCTTCATGTATCTGGTCATCAAGCATCATACAAGTGTGAATATCTTTGGAGTAATCCACCAACAGTTGGGATTTCCAATATAGATCTACACTCCCCAACAATGACAGCGTCGATGATGCGTCAATAGGGATGCCTGCCATGTTGCTAATCTCCTCTTTGAAATTTCTTAAGCCAAAGGTACAAGTAGTAAGGACATACCTTCCCTTCTTCTCCTCCAATAGCACATAATCATAAATGAAGGTGACTGATGATGATGAGGGAAGAAAATCTCCCTCCTTCTTGTGCTTGCCAAGCCTTCCAGTGCTATAGTTATGTCTTCTAATGCTCCCATCCCTCCTAGATCTAATTTTGGAGCATCAAGTAGTGAGATATGTGTCACAAAAACTAAATCAAGTGGCCTCCTAGGTATTTTTCCACTAGATAAGAGTGTCCCTTGCAGAAATCTCATGAACATGATAGAAGAGACAGTGAGGTCCTTGCTTCCACAAATCCATCTTTGTTTTTTGTGTGGAAGTGTTGTGTGAAGGGTAAGTATGCATGCATTTGATCATTTGAGGTTCACCACTCTTCTTGTCCACCCATTCCATTTGCAAAGCCTCCCAATCAGTGGTGACTTTCCCAAATGTAATCAGCCATTGAACACCCAAAATAACATTGGTGTTTGGTATGTCAACTATAAAGAAGTGATCCACCAAAGTATAGGATCCCATGGTGACTAAAAGTGATGGAACATAATGCATGCATTGCATTGTTCTATCTCATGGGACAAAAACTAAGAATCCCTCAAAAGTATTAGTGTGTATTTCTCTACTTTGCATAATATGGGCATTAATGAAATTTTCGGTAGCTCCAGTGTCAATGAATACAGAAACCCTATGATTCATGATTGACCCTTGAACTCTTAAGTTTAAGTACTTAGGTACCCCCCTCAAGGATGTAAGAGTTCCTCCAATAGGATCAAATGTTCCATTCCCATATCCTGATGGTGTTGGATCTCCTCCAACATTACCAGCACTGTGAGCCCTCCTTGGCTCATCATCTTCATATTCTTCAAGATCTAAGAAGAAATCTATATAATGTGCTTTACTAGCAGCACGTCTATGTCCAGCTACCCATGGTTCTTGGAAAGTGAAGCAGAGCTTCCTTTTTCTTATATCTTTCCAGAATTTATCATCAAGAGGCTTCTTGTATGAGCTCTCCTTTTAAGGAGCAACTTTCTCTTCCCTTCCTTTAGAAGGAAAAGAGGGCTTGTTCTGAAATTTTTCCTTTGATTTTGGCAAGGCATCTTGAATGTATCTAGCCCTCTCAATGGCATCATGCAAGGTAGTGGATTTGGTATATTTAACCAACCCATGCAGAGGTTCATCCAAGCCATCGATGAACATGTACACCCTCCTTGCTAAAGACAGATCAGAAACCATAACAGATAATCTCAGAAACTCAGATATGTAAGACTCTGTATTACCTGACTACTTCAACTTTGCAGTGCTCATGAAAGGTTCTTCTATATCCTTTCTGTCAAACCTCTCCACCAGTCTTCTAGTGATACCAGAATATGTAGTCAAATTGGCATGTCCCAATGTAGACAACCCATGGAACCACCAGTTGTGTGCTTCACCTTCAAAGTGCAGTGTTGCAATATTGATAGCTTCCATCTCAGGGACTTTGTTCAAGTGAAACTAGATATCCAGTTTTTCTACCCATGCTTTGGCAGAACTAGTGGATGACCCATCAAACTTGGGTAAAAAGAATCTGCACATAGAGTGATTTTGATCATGATTCTGTGTGAATTCACCATCTCTATATTGATGCCTTGCACTTCTCTTGTCCTTGAGGTGACAAAACTCTTGAAAACTCAAGTGGTCCTTGAATCTCTGATTATGAGACTCATATTATTGAAATTATTCTTCAAGGGATGCTTGCTCATAAGGCCCTTCATTCTCCATAGCCAAAAAAGTAGGCATGGTAGAGCATTGGGGAGCTTGTGGCTGGTTCAATAGTTGATCATTCCAGTGGTGAGACATGCCAAATATTTCCCCAGGATGAAATATCCTAGGAGATTCCTTTATCCTATACAATCTCATCTCTTTGATCTCTCTATCATGATCTTTCATGGCTTTCAGAAGTTTTTTTGCAAACTCCTTCCCATCTTCATCACTTCCAGATTCAGGGGCTTTTCCCTTGTCTTTGTCATCATTGGTGTAATCACACTTCTTCTATATTATTCTCAGGTACCTCTTCTCTCTGTCAGTGAGAGGCTCATCTTCTTCTGAATACATCTTGGCTCTTCAAGAAAGCAACTCATAGGCTGTGCCAAGATGGTTGCTCTAATATCACTGTAATATCCCCAAAAGGGAAGATTCAGCAATATGTGCTTGAATAATGCACTTTTCAAAAGTATGTGAACTAAAATGAGTTTGCAGCCATTGGATCCCTCAAATATGGAGATCTAGCATCTAAATAAAAAATGGGAGAAAAAACAAATCAAACTAGGTGAGGTAAACAGACCTCCCACACCTAGTATGGCTAAAAAACACCCAAGAATGGGGCAACAACAATATGCAACAATACTGTAGGAAAATAACGCATTTTTGAGATAAACAATAGGAGACCACTAAAAAGGCTCAATATTCACTTATACAGAAATAAATCAGATCCATATTGAGGCCCATAAAATGTATAACAAAATGTAGAAGACAAGAATACAAGAAATTCCTCAAGAAAGAGGGCTGCAAGACATGTATTGACTGAAAAATAGCTTGACAGTGTTATTTTTATGAGTTGCAGCAGCTGTATATTACACTCCAGATATAGAGAATATCTGTGTACAAAATATCATATCTATTTTAGATTTGTACACTAGAAAGGCTCCTTTACAAATTCCCCTTGGGGTTTTGATCAAAACATGAAACACAAAGAGTAGATCTGAGATCTAAAGTAGGAGATTTGCAGTAGTATTTAGAAATTTCGGAAGATAAATAAAATAGAAGAAGATCGAATCTGTATAGAACATGGATTAGAATTCTAATCCATGGATCACAATAGTGAAGGTCGGAACCCCAACACCAAATATCTCTCCTCCAAATGTGTGTCAAAACACCCTGCAACTTCGTTCTTTCAAATAACGTAGTACTGGAAGGAAAAAAACATTGTAGGCTCTAGCACTAGATTGGCCTGATGCAAAGATCTGAAAATTCAGCTCCAAAGGTTCAGAACTCCCTTGCCAATGGGATATAAAACTTTCCCAGTGAAAAGAGGCCCTAGAATGGCCTAGATCTGAGCAGATCTAACCTCCACTTGCTGCAGCTTACAAGGACAACCAAACCCTCAATAGGATCTGTGTTGTAGTTAGAATATGAGCTTTCCCAAATTCCTAATAGTGGATGAGATCAACAAGACTCCTCCAAGAGCTAATGAATGGAAGAGGTGGGATTCCCGAACAAGAACACCCTAGTGCTAAACATCACTATGCTCAGCTAAACAGTAGAGAATGATATATGTCTAAACAGACAATATATTAAAAAATATACAAAATCAACCACCTTCTTCTACTGACCTCCTCTTCCTTTTATAGGATGAAATTCTTGTAAAACCCTAAAGCATATCAATGATTTAGCTCCATTCACATGAGGATCCTCCGACTAAACTGCGTTGTGCCTCTAGGAGATTCACTGTATCTAGACAACGTTGTTGATTTGGTCCTAGTTGACTTAGTCAAGTGCTCCAGTCTCTTTCACACCTAAGTGTGCTTATGTAAATAGCTGAGATTTATCTATGTTCACATGTCACATTCATTTATTTAGCTGATTAGGAGTTTTATTGATCCTCCTTTACAATTTTATTCATGAAACAGAAAATTGAAACAAAATTCTGTATTCCCATTAGCTTGGGCTAATTGGGAATATTAAATCATTCAAAAAGGTGTTATCCTCAATTCTTGAGGATTTATATATGCTTTTGTATAAAATTCTCATCCTCCCATGTCAAATATTTTGCGCGTATGTTCTTCCACTTGATGAGATACTCTGAAATTGATCGATTTCGTAGTTTTCAAGTTCTTGTTCCGGTGACTAATTTAGGTTCCAATATGATTTTTCCTTCCTCATTAAGTTCTAGAAATATTTTTTGAACCATAATTTTGTCACCTATAACCCTCTTCACACATGAAACATGGAAAACTGGGTGCACTCGGGAAGATGGAGGAAGCTCCAATTTGTATGCCATAGTACCAATATTTTGCAACACCCTTTAAGGACCATATTACTTTGATGATAATTTATTATCCTTATTATCTTGATTGAGGAATACTTGTTTGTATGGTTGTAGCCATAAAAATACCCAGTCACCTACAACAAAAAATTTATCACTGCGACATTGATTTTCCTATTGTTTCATTCGATTATCTGCCAAATTTAGGTTATCATTTAAGAGTTGGAGAATTTGTTGTTGATGCTCGATGTGATCTTCCATTTCTTGAACCATAGAATTTTCTGTTAAAGATGATGTGATGGATGGCAGATGATATCCATAAAGTGCCATAAATGGAGTAATTTTTGCTACAGCGTGGAAGGAAATGTTATACCACCATTCAGCGAGAGGTAACCAATTGACCCTTTGTGTTTTTTTATCAGATACAAACCAATGAAGGTATCATTTGAAACATTTGTTCACTATCTCAGTTTTCCTATCGGATTGAGGATGATAATATGAGCTTTGATATATTTGAGCACCCAAACAAGAAAATAATTTCATCCAAAAATTTCCAGTGAAAATGGGATCTCTATCGCTTACAATAATATTTTGAATTGTTTCCATAATATAGTAGCAACTGTACTCGCTTTAAATATATTATATCATGCACAAAAGTGTGCATACTTGGTAATTATATCAACTACCATCATGATGACACTATTTCCTTCATACTTAGGAAAACTTGTGATAACATCTATTGAAACCTCCTCCAAACCTTGACTTGGAATGGACAAAGGTTGTAGTAGACCTGAGGCCTTAATTGTTTCAGATTTATTTTGCTAGCAAACCAAAAATTCAACCTCAAAATTTTGATATCATATTTAAGACCTTCCCAAAAAAATATTTCCCCCTTTGGTAAGTTTTTAAAAATCCTGAGTGTCCTCCTAAGGGAAAGGTTTGCAATTCCAAAATAATAGTATTTTTTTTAGTTGGGAATTCTTACAGAGATATAAGCTATCTTTGTACCATAAGGAATCAATTTTCCAACTAGATGTATCAGATGTATTGGGATCTTGCTGCAACTTTTGAATGAGTGTCCATACTTCTTCGTCATTCTTACATTCCTCCCTTGCTTCAGTTATCCAATTTGGTTGGATAATAGAAATGTCACAAATAAATGCTTCCACATCCTCATCCTTTCTTGAGAGTGGATCTGCAACAACATTTGGCTTCCCTTTTTTGTAGATGATTTCAAAGTGATAACCCAACATCTTTGTGACCCATTTTTGTTGCTCTTCTGAAGATAGTCTTTGTTCCAAAAATTATTTAAGACTATCATGATTAGTTCTTAACTTGAAGTGTCTCCCCATTAGGTAAGGTCACCATTTATTTAGTGCATGTAGTATTTCCAACATTTCCTTCTCATAAATAGCTTTCTCTAAATAGTTTCCTTTGATTGGCTAACTTTCAAAAACGATGGGTCTTCTTTATTGCATTAAAAAAACACCAATTCCATTTCATGAGGCATCACATTCCACAATAAAGGTTTTTTCTGAAGTGTGGCATGACTAAGACTCATGCTTAGCACACTGGCTCTTTAATATGTTAAAAGGAATTAGTTGCTTCAGGAGTCCATGAAAATGCATATTTCTTCAATAATGTTATAAGAGGTGCTACTATTATCCCATAATTCTTAACAAACTTGTGATAATAACCTGTTAACCCAATAAATCCTCGCAACTTCTTTATGGTTGTGGGGAATTTCCATTCCTTAATGCATTTAATTTTGTTAGGGTCTACCTTAACACCCTCCTGAGATACAATATGACCCATATATTCCACCTCTTGTAATCCAAAGAAACTTTTGGATGTTTTTGTATATAATTGTTTCTCCTCCAATAGTTTGAGCACCCTCTCAACATTTTGAACATGATCCTTCCAAGGCATACTATAGATTAGTATATCATCAAAAAATACTAACACAAATTTTCTACGGAAGGGTTTTAAAATGGAATTCATCAACCATTGAAATGTAGAAGCTGCATTGGTAAGGCCAAAAGGCATGACCAAAAATTCATAATGACCCTCACGAGTTTGAAATGGATTTTTTGGAATGTCTTTAGTATTCATTCTAATTTGATGATATCCTTAATGGATATCCAACTTGGTCAAATAAATTGTTGCATGTAATTCATCCAATAATTCATCAATCACACGAATGGGAAATTTATCTTTAATAGTGAGCTTATTGAGCTCCCAATAATCCAAACACATGCGCCAAGATACATCTCTCTTGTGCACCAATAATACTGTAGAAGATAAAGAACTTTGACTAGGTTGAACTATACCATCCTCTAACATTTCTGCAATCATACGTTCAATTTCGCTCTTTTGGACATAAGGATATTTGTAAGGCCTGATGTTTGGAGGAACACTTCCTCAAATAACATGAATAGCATGATCATGATCACGAATAGCTAGGAGTCCTTTCAGAGTTTCAAACACCTTCAAGTAATTTTCCACATAGTTTTGGAGATGTGGATAAATAGATGATTTCGATGTTGGAACTTCTAGTGAGAATAATTGTGTAATTACGCCTCGTTGTTCTTTCTTCAGAAGCTTTGTCATGACATTAGAGCTTATTATGTTTCTTGAATTCCCTGTGACACCCCGTAATTCAAATTCCTTTCCTTCCAAAAAAAATTTCAAGAAAATTTCTTGAAAATTAAATGCTACCATCCCCAAATATTGTAACCATTGTACTCCTAGTACAACATCAACACCACCCATTGGAATGGAAAGAATTGGACTATTCAATACATAATTCCCCATTGTTAGCTTTGTATTATGGAACTTTCTAGAGAAATTTATAGTTCCTCCATTTTCCACCATCACTTGTCACTCTGGCACTGGGTATAGGAAACAATTCAATTCATTGGCTACCTTACAATGAATAAAATTATGGGTACTACCGAAATCAATAAGAAATATTACATTTTTATTCTTGAGATTTCCTTCTATATTGAGAGTTTTAGGAGTGTTAATTCCTTCCAATACATTACAATATATGGGTGGATTCACTTATTCTTCCTCTAGGGTTGATTCGTGGTGTATATCCTCTTATTTTGAATTTTCTTCCCTTTCTTCCTCCTCTTCAAAATCTATGTAAAATAATTTCTTCTCAACACACTTATGACCTTTTGTGTATTTTCTATCACAACTATAGAAAAGTCCTTTTTCTCTTTTTTCTTACAATTCTTTTGGTGTCAACCTTGTAGGTTGTGGAAGTCTAGGAGTAGAAACACTTCCATCTTTATAGTTGTGAGTTGTAGGCTTCCTTGTCACTATAATTTTTCTTTCAATTTTTCTTACCAACTTGAATGCCTTCTCCAATGTATTAGGATCCGAAGGAGAAAATCACATTGGATGTTATCCTTTAGAGTCCCTATGAAGATATCAATCCTATGTTATACTGTAATAATATTTACCCTTATATTCAATTTTTGGAAATCCTCAAAATGCTCAATCATTGAACCCTTTTGTTTGAGATTTATCAATTGTCTCAAGAAGGTGTTGCTCTTTGTATCCTCATAATGTGTTATCATTTCCTCTGTAAAATTTTATCAAGTGACCCGTGTTTATGAGAAAAAAGAAAGCGATACCATACAGACTGACTTTTTCCTAAATATTAATTTTGAATGTGTACCTCTTGTGTGTTTTACTTACTATGGAGTTCAAAGAATTGCTCCATTTGTAGTATCCAAGTTATCAGATCCTTTCCATCAAACTTCCTCATATCTATATTTGGAATATGGTGGGTCTTAAATCCAACATTAGAGTATATGAGATCATGATTAACATTTCTTTTGTTCTCATCATGGGTTTCCTCTACTACCTTTTTTCCATTAGTAATATTTTCTTCTAGAAACTTTCCCAAACCTTCTTTCAAAAATTCCATGTATTTCTTCAATTATTCCATGTTTCCTTCCATGTGATCCATTCTAGATTCCACTCCATCCATCTTAGCTTCCATGACATTATTCAATCCATCCATCTTAGCTTCCATGCCTTTCTTCGAACCATCCATCTTAGCTTACATTTCATTTTTTGTTACTCTTTCCGAGAGAAAAATGTGTTGCACTTGGTATTGTAATTTTGATATATCATGTTGCACTTCTTCCTCTCCATGAGTAATAGTAGAGCCTTCTGAGGGCTTAATGGGTGTTTAGATATTTTTAGGGGGGATTTTAGACCCAATAATTATATCTATGCTTCAATAGTCCCTTGGAATCACTTCAAAAGGATTTTTCAAACCAAACTTATGCAATTAAAAAAAAAATACACACCTTTTTCTCTATTTTGAGGATCTCTATATTGAGGCTGATGTATCTCTTTAATTTCAGATCCCAAAGATTTTATCTATGCTGCTTTAGTATGGGCCTCCAAATCTTCTTTCAAATGCCATAGGTCTTACCTGATTTGGATTCTCCAAGTCAAAGTTATGCCCAATCTCCCACAATGACCTAATTATGGACTTTCTCAATAGAGAGAATTTTTATGATGTGCCATGTGTCACTGTTTCCTCCTTAATATCTGAAATTGATATATAGGAAACTATAATCCATATACTTTTGGCCACATTTTATAACATTACAATCTGATGCTCAGAGAGAGATTTATGATTATTTTCTAAATGTCACCTCTTTGAGATGAAATTCGGGATCCTGCAAAAACCCTAACTTCCACAAATAATATCTCTGAAAATATTCTAAAACAAGATCTTAAATTTTTCCAATAATTTTCACTAAATGCTGGCACAAATGGATTTTTGTTTTTTTTTGTTTTTGAACCTTTGTCTAAAATAAGTTATAGAGAAAATTCCATGACGATATGTTTGAAGCAGTGAAACCATAAAATCCAAAGCTCTGATACCAAATGTTATGAAACCATCTCACAAAATAGAAGAAAAAAGAGATCAATGACTTAGAAATCAGCTAATTCAAGGGGGAAACCTCCTTTACGTTACATAAATGAAAGATTATTATATGATTCAAATGAAACAACCTCCTTTCTATATATAGGATTCCATGGGGTCACAATATAATCCTAGCTGACAAAACAATAATAATGTAAAGGCACAACAATAACAATAGTGGGCTATTATGGGGCACAATAATAACAATATAGGGACTACAGGGTTACAAAAATAACAATAAGGGGGACACATTAACAGAAATAAGTGACTACACTATAAATATAGGGCCCTAACATAGGCCAAAATGTTGGAGGTGCATGCATGTTGTTGATTTGATGATCAGTCATTGTACTTTGGAGGCGCTAACTTCCTTTGTTTTGTTTATGCACGAGTCTAGATAATATGATGATGTAGTCAATTGATGAATGATTTCTTCCATGCAGGTATATTTCCATTGTTTTGTTTTTTCTGGAGTGGATAGGTAACCTTACAACTACTCCTCGGGGATGGTGTCACTTATCTAAAATTAAGGAATTGTATCTTGATTCCTTGGAGTGGAAAAATCTTCCTTTGGGAGCTTCAAGAATATTTGGTCTATGGAATTTTGGATTTTTGCAGGTTGCTATAGGATTGATCTCCTTCATGTAGCGGTCACCAAGTTCCTTCTTAACACCTCATGCCGCATTCAGATAATTCATAGTGGGATTACGGAGAGGGAAAAAATCTTTATAAGGTAGTGAAATTTTGTGACAAAAGAAAAAGGTGAAAGAATATTCCTATTTCTATATTTTTTTATATGGTCAGAGGTGGAACCTCTAAGATGAAATTGTCTTAATGGAATGGATGAGAGGTGAGGGAGTTTGGGTGGATATCTCTCAACATTTACCAAAGAAAAAAACATGACCTTTTTTCCCTTTTTCTCAAGTGATCTCCCTCTTGTAGAATTTCTAGTTTTTCCTGTAATAATTCAGGACAATAATGTAGTAGTTCATAGGGTTAAGGAAAAATATTTTGCAATTGATTGCTAAGAGATGGAGAGAGGTAGGGTGGTGGATGAATGATGAGGAAAAATGCAATGGTTGGTCTAGGAAAATGGAGAAAGGGATTGCGAACTTTATGCCTTCAACTTCTGCTTCCATGACTGTTCGGAGTCCTGCAAAAGAAAAATGTTAGCAGATTTTATGTAAGGACTCCTGCTTATTTTCATTTATTTTTTCATTTTTTTGTCTATTTATTTTTCTGATAAATGCAGACTTCCTCTAGAGAGGTTTTCAAACTATATGCCTTCCATATGCGTCTTAGAGGAGGTTTTCACCTAGGGATATTTTCATATTATTTATATTCTTTCTTTTTTAATTTTTATTTTTTTTCTCTTCAGTTTCCTTTAGAATTTTTCAACCCTAGAGTTTGCCTTATATGCCTCATGGAGGTTTTCATATAGGCCCTTTAATTTTTATGTTTTTTTCTTTTCAGAAGCTTGGTGGACCAAGAGTTGTGAGCCTACTAATCACATTCAACTCCTTGCTTATTAAAATAATGAACTCTTCTTTAGACAGAGGTATCTTATACAAATTTAGTTTGTAACCATTAACAAGATAAGGGATACCTTCCTCATCAATTGTTTTGATTTGGACAAACCCATTCTCATGAAAATTTTCCACTCGATAAGGGCCCAGCCATATTTTCATTAATTTTCCTTTGAAATCATTCAACCTTGAGTCATACATAAGGGCCCAGTCACCTTCTTGAAAATATTTCTACGTATTGTGTATTCCATTCCAAATCTTCCTCTCTAGTTGGACTAGCTCAGTTTGCGGGAGAGCTTGCAACTAGAATTCATCTAAACCATTGATTTAAAGCATCCTTTATTACTGTGTTGCAGTGAGGTCCAAGTATAACTTATTTTCCCTCCTTAAGGTGCTGTATTCAAATTCAATGGACATCAGGGCCTTCTTTGTAGTATCCCAAATTGGGAATAGCAGTAATATAGCTCATAAAAATGTAAAACACAGCAAATATGAATATGAAAAAGGAAATATAAATATGTAGGCATCATTTTATTAAGATATCAATAGAAATATACAAAAAATATCTTGTGGGACAAGCCACTCAAGCAATGGGAACAAGTATCCAATGAACAAAAAAATCAGCACATGAGTTGCTGCAATTGTATAGAATGCCGGAGAGGAGTGACAGTGTTTTCTATATTAGTGTAGTTTCTGCTGAATAAATATATAAATTAAATGTGGCTGATAGAAACAAAATAAATTCCCAACGAAGGAGATTTCGGTTCTCATACAATATTTCTAGCCAATTCGGAAAAGATTACTAGAAATGCCAAGAAATGTACAATGTGACAAATAACCCTGGGGTTGAGATGTCACTACAAACTGGATCTAAATATAATGAGGCTATGATAGATATGGAATGATGATGTCCTCCTCCAATGTTATTTCTGATTAGAAGGCTGATCCCTCTACCCAGAAACAGACCCTCCTGATGAGCTCAATGAACCCTCCCAGCAAATGCCTCCAAAATAATGTCGTTCATAATTTTGTCTATGTTGTGAGGGATGGTAGATGGTTGGATTGATGCCAAATATGAGAAAATATTTTCGGGAGCCTTCCTTTCTGATCCTCCAATGGATAGGCTACCTCTCCACTAAAAAAAAAACCCAGAAACAACTCTATGTGATCCTCCATTGCTCCACCCTACAACACAACCTAGCTCTAAATAGAAACTGCATTGTAGCTGAAGGAGGTAGCTTAGCCAAAATGGCAGAATGAGGAAATTTGGCTAAAATAACCTCACCTTCCCTAAGAATGTGGTAGGAATCTACGATCAGGAAAACCCTTGTGCTAAACTGCATAGCAACCCTGCTAAACAGCAAGAGGAAGCTAGTGTAAGCAGACCAATATCAAAATTATAAAATAAAACATTAATAACAATGGTTACTATCCCATCCATATATAGCATGAGAGCCTCCTCACATTTGGTCCCATCCATACTTGCCACCAAGCTCATGCAAGTTTTCCTCCACTAAAACTCCATTGTCTCATCATAAATACCACTCCTCTATGACAACGTTGTTGATTTGGTCAAAGTTGACTGAATCAACATGATCCAATCCTTGTTCACACCCAAAGGTGCTTAATCCAGTTTCTTATTCTTTCTCCTTTCACATTAGGAGTGTTATTATTCCTTATAAAGGGGCTTTATGGGTCTCCCCACCAACTTATTCACATACCTAGTGATAAGACCAACTATAATATTCCATTTAGATGAAGGCTAAATTTTTGGAATACTACAGTCCTCCCCTCCAAAATGTTGCTTGTCCTCAAGAAAATATAAAGGTGGAGAAAATTCCTCCCTTCCTCTTCTTGTGGCCTCCTCATCAATAGTTCCAACCACAGCTCAACATAATCTGCAACAAACCTACCCTCCAATGGTTCCTCCCAAGTATGCAAAACCAAATGGTGTACATCATGAGAAAGTGGGAGGTGTAAGTGGAAATATTCATGTTGTAAAATGGCCTCCTCAAGGTAGGAGTGATGATAAACATAGGGAATCTCATCCCCAATGAGAGTCTCCCATGCCCATGCTATCATCCAAATAAAATGAGCTATTCTAGGTAGCTCATCAAAGAAATCATCAACCCCTGATTTATGCAACGTGTTGGGGCTGCATAGAGAGTTTAGATCAAAGTTGTTTCCATCTCCATTTATGGTAAGCATGGGGTTGTTTCTGATATTGGGCTGAAATGACATGGCCTCCAGGAATGGCCCAATTTACCCCACCAAAAAAATCAGCCATGAAGTGCCTCCTCCAAGAACTCAAATTCTCCAAATAGCTCCTCCCACATAAAGAAAAGAGATGTAGTATGGAAATCATGGTTCGCCCATTGTTTCTCCTAAAACATACAACATGTAAATTAAGGAGAATCATACTCCCAATGGGCATGTCCCATTCTTGTCCCACTCTCCAAACAAAGCTCCCCATGAACATAAGAATATCAACCATATATGGAAGAAAAATAAAATAAAAACAAGCTACCATATGAAAACTAAAAAGTGGATCATAGTTCCACACATGGAACCAGTGAAGTGCATCCCTTGCCTACCTCAAAAGAAATAATAACAAGTTCCCTTCTAGCCACTTTTTTTCTACCACAATCATCCTATAAGATAGGATGATGAAGGTAAAATGTGGTGTCAATGGTGCACACCAAGAATCATGTGGCTTCACCCACAAACCACCAATATAATAGCCAACCTCAATGTTGCAATTGGCCTTAAGTACATTATAATATAATGTGAAAGAAGGGATAATCCTCCTTGGTACAACATGCTACTCACATAAAGTAAAGAAGTAAAAATCATAATGA
This sequence comes from Pinus albicaulis, assembly GCA_034641835.2. NCBI lineage: Eukaryota > Viridiplantae > Streptophyta > Pinopsida > Pinales > Pinaceae > Pinus > Pinus albicaulis. The sequence continues at coordinate 1,179,727,978 of CM076581.1, forward strand.
AAAATTGTACCTTCTCCACCATGTACTTTGTTCCTTGAGCTAAAATGGCTCAACTGGAAATTCTCCCTCACTCTCAATTAGTAGAGAAGTGGTTGTTCCAACCTCTCCATTAACATCCGGGCTATGCATCTCTACATATGCTGAAATATATCATGATGGATGCCCTCCCAAGTGAACTGATCCATCAAAGAATGATATGAAACAAAATGCATAGAAAAGAAGTCCTCATGTGCTGCATGTAGCAGCTTCTCCTTGAGCTCAGAAGATCTAGTGAAGAAGACTCTTCCATAAGAATAAATGACCGCATCATCCACCATATGTCTAAAATCTCCCTCCTGGTCATAAATAATCATGCAAGCACCAAGATCCTTGGAGTACTCTACCAAGAGTTGAGACCTCCAATATGGATCAATCCTCATAAGAGACAGCGCTAAAGATTTGAAATGTGAAGCTCCCCACATGTAGTTGTCTTGTAAAGATTTGAAATGTGAAGCTCCCCACATGTAGTTGTCTTGTTCTTTGACATCCCTCATGCCAAATTCATCCTCCAAATTGCTTCCATGCCCATCATGCAGCTTCTCATGCTCAAATAGTAGTGGTGACCTTTGGAAGTGGGCCTCCCATGAGAAGCTACTATCCAAGAAGAACCTTCTGATCTTGGCCAATGTGAGCATGAGTGGCCTCCATCTACTCCAATGTATGGAGGATCCCTTCCTCAAAGGAAGTACCCTCTGTTTCTCCAAATCCATGGAGCAGCTCCTTTTCACAATGAAGGTGCTATCCTCCATCAGTGCAGCAACTTATGTCAGCGCAGTATATGCAGTGAGAGTGGGTGATGCTAAAAATCGGAGAATATCTCTCTCCTCCTTGAGTCTATCCCAAACTCTCTACGTTGTACTGGACTCCTCCAAGGTCTTCACCCCTCCAGAATCTAAGAGTGGTGAACCAAATGGAAAATTTTTTCCCACCAATTCTAGATCTAGTGGCCTCGCAGGTGGAATGCCCCCATGTAGTGAGACATCAAAATCTGAAGTGGACTATTTATATGAGTGGACTAATTTGTCCCTCTCTTCACTGCACAATATAGTCTCCTTATTTTGTGCAGAAACCTCCTGGAATAGATAATTTTGAATTCTCATCATACCTTGATGTTTATCCCTCTTTTCTTCTCCTTCCATCTACCAAGATTCACAACCCACAACAACTAATGCATGCTACTCTGGAATTGTGCTTTGGTTCCCACATGTTAAATCATTTGAAACTCCTTGCAAAGACATAAGGGCTCCTCTAATGGAAGAAATGGCTCCCTTCCCATCTCCATGTGGTCATGGATCTCCTCTTAATGGTACAATGTTATTAGTTCTTCTTTTCTCATCCTCTTCATCGATATTTGAGAATGCCTCATCATCAATGAGAGACCCTTGATCTTGGTCTTCTCTTGAAGGAGGAACCTCCATGTATTCATCTATAGAAGAGGGCTCTTAAATAAGTGAGGATCTTGCCATTGGAAAGACATCATACATGTTTTTTCCCCCCTCAACAGAAACATGGAGTGGAGTTGGTAAAATAGGTCTCTCCAACTCATGAAAAGTTTTTGAGTTTTTGGGTTCAACAAATGATTTTTTATAATGTTTAATATCAAATATTCTCACTAATTTCTTAGTGAAACCAACATAAGTGTTTACATTTTCATGTTTAAATGAAGTAGAACTACAAAACCACCAATCATGGGCCATACCTTTGAGGTGCAGCACTGCTACTCTGATGGCCTCCTCTTGGTGTAGCTGGAAATAGGAATCTAGCTCCTTCACCCAAGCTTTGGTTCTGCACTTTGCTGATCAATAAAATTTAGATAGAAATATTCTACCTCTATTGCTTCTAATAGTGGATCTTTTGTCTTCCTTCAGTTGGAAAAACCCTTGGAAGTCCAAGTGCTCTTTGAATCTCCATGATTGAGACTCATACTCCTGAAGATAGTCACTCAAGGTCTCCTCCCTTGGTGCATCTTCTTCCTCCATCCTTCTTGTAGTGAATGTGTGCAAATAAATGCAGTGTGGATATTCATGTGTGGCTGAATTCTCACGCCCATCATATGATTAACGATGGCTTGCTTCTCCTTCAAACCCTCTTGGATTTTTTCTACACTCCTCCCCTTTCATCTCCTTGAGATCTTCTTTTATAATTTTCACAGTTTGGAAAAGAAGCTGGGAGATCCTCACTTCCTTCATTTCTTCAAATAATGGAGTCTTGCCTTTGTTTCTTCTATACAACTTCTCTTGTTTTTTAGAAGAATCTTCTCCTTCTAATGGCATAATGTCTTGAATGCACAGGCTCAAAATGGGAACAGCGACAATATAGCTCATAAAAATGTAAAACACAAAAAATAGGAATATGACATAGGAGAGATAAATATGCAGGCATAATTTTATTAAGATATAAAAATAAATATACAAAAAATATCATGAGGGAGAATCCACTCAAGTAATGGGACAAGTCTCCAATGAACAAAACAATCAACACATGAGTTGATGCAACTGTATAGAATGCCAGAGAGCAGTGAAAATGATGTCTATATCATTGTAGTTGTTGTTGAATACATATATAAATGAAATGTGGATGATAGAAAAAAAATAAATTCCCAGCAAGGAAGATGTGGGCTCTAATACAAGATTTCTAACCAATTCGGAAAATATTGCTAGAAATGCCAAGAAATGTACAATGTGACAAATAACCCTAGGGTTGAGATGTCACTACAAACTGGATCTGAATAGAATGAGGCTATGACAGATCTAAAATCATGATGTCCTCCTACAATGGTATTTCTTATTAGAAGGTTGATCCCTCTACTCATAAATAGACCCTCTTGATGAGCTCAATGAACCCTCCGAGCAAATGCCTCCAAAAATAACGCAGTTCATAATTGTGACTGCACTGTGAGGGATGGTAGATGGTTGGCCTGATGCCAAATATGAGAAAATATGCCCAGGATCCTTCCTTGTTGATCCTCCAATGGATATGCTGCCTCTCCACTGAAAAACAAGCCCATAAACAATTATGTGATCCTCCGTTGCTGCACCCTACAACACAACCTAGCTCTAAACAAAAAATGCATTGTAGTTGAAGGAGGTAGCTTGCCCAGAATGATGGAATGAGGAAATTCAGCTCAAATTAACTCTCCTTCCCTGAGGATGAGGTAGGTATTCCCGAACAGGAACACCCTTGTGCTAAAGAGCACAACAACCCTGCTAAACAACAAGAGGAAGCTAGTCTAAGAAGATCAATATCAAAATGGTAAAATAAAACATGAATAACAATGGTTTCTATACCCTCCATATATAGCATGAGAGCCTCCTCATATTGGGTCCCATCCATACTTTCCACCAAGCTCATGCAAGTTGTCCTCCACTAAAACTGCGATGACTCATCATCAAGACCACTCCTCTATGACAACAGTGTTGACTTGGTCAAAGTTGACTGAATCAACATGATATGATCCCTGTTCACACCCAAAAGTGCTTAATATAGCTACTTATTCTTCCTTCTTTCATGTTAGGAGTGTTATTATTCCTTCTAAAGGGGTTTTATGGGTCTCCCCACCCACTTATTCACCTACCTAGTGATAAGACCAACTATAATATTCCATTTAGATGAAGGCTAAATTTTTGGAATATTAAATTATTCCCATTGAATAATTAAAATGGGGTAAATCTAGTGGTGGTATTCCAAGTGGTATTATAGCCCCAAGTGGCTTCTATAAGTATATCAACCCAATATTTTTCGATGTTGCTAACAACGTTAGTTAAAATTTTCTCCAATACTCTTTTTGTGACCTCCACTTTCTCGTTTTCCTAAGGGTGATGTGGATTTCATGTGCTTGATGTGGTTCTACTTCATGAGGTATTCAATTATAGTATAGGTGAATTGTGTCCCTTGATACGTGACCAAATCTCTTGGAAAACCAAACTTGTATAAGATTTTATCCCTCTGAAACTCAACCCACTTCTTCTCAGTTTCTTCTTTAACTTCCTTTATTTCAACCCATTTAGTAAAGTAATTAGTACACACAATGATATACTTCTTTTGTCTTGATGGGGAATCAATGGGCCCAATGAAGTACATACCCCATTTCTCAAAATTTTCTAGAGTCACTTGAGGTTGTAACGGAATTTCATCCTTAGGTGTGGGCCTACCCATCCTTTGGCACTGATCACACCTAGTGGTGTACCTTCTTGCACCTTGATGTAGACTGGGCTAGTAGTAACTAACTTATGGAACTTTGAATTTTTTTCTCTTAACATAAAAGTTGACTACACAATGTCCATAATGGGATGCTGAGAGGATTTAAAATACCTTCTCTTCCCTTGCACATCCTCTAAAAATCTGATTTGGCCCCAACTTGAAAATATGTCACCCAATCCAGGTGTCTTACAGGTCAATTTGGGCATCACTGCCAAAACTCATATTAGTACAAATCAGGGTCTATCATACCCTAAATAATTTTCTACTTGCCTTAAACAAGTCATCCCATTGTTGGTTTTAATCCATGAAAGTTTTACTGCTTGAAGTCTAGTTTGAATTCTCCATTGAGCCATCAACGCACCCCTAGACTGTAGTAAGTTCTTTTTAGAGTATATACTCCCATGAAAAGCAGGATTGTAGAGCATATAGGCCCACATAACAGTGCATTTGTCGACTGGGAGCCAAACTACCTTCATTTATTATAAATTGAGCATTGATCCTAGTGCACAAGAGAGCAAGAATTTGAATTTGTAGAGTTATGCTGGTGAGATCATAGCTCTTTTAAGTATTTTTTGCATGTAATGTTATGCTACTGAAGTGATGCTGGTGATGTGATGAGGATAGGAATGAAGCTATAGTGATTTGACATCGAATTGATCCAACTGGTTGTAACTTATCCATATACCTTATAATAAAGAGATTTTTACCTTTCCTAATACATGTTTCCATGCTTTTCTATGTGTATTTTCAAATGCAATTGATTTAGTTTGATTAAGATGAATCGATCATATGCCTTTATGTCATTTTTTTCCTTCTGTTAGCCATTGCATGTATCAATCAAGCAAGTTCAGTTCGATTGAGAGCGACGGAAGTGACAAGGGAAACAAAGAATAGGGAAGGGTCACAAGCAGGTGTTCTTATCTTATCTATTTATTTTAAGGAAAAGGTCAAGTGTCTTTCATCTATTTTTATAAGTGTGTCCAACACACTTAGGGAAACTTATCTATCTGTAGGTTTGATTTCTGTAAAACAAATTGGAAACCATACTTGGGAATGATTGATCATCCTTGGTGGTTTTATCTTTGTTTGTCAACCTCTAGTGGATTTTAGTTGCTTCATTGCACTCATTTGAATGTCTTTTGGAAAAATAAGTGTGTTTTATTGCCTATTTTTTGAGATTCCTCTAACACCAACGCAGTGTTGGTCTTGACACAGTGCTCTGCATAGAATTGTTGGCTTGGAGACAATTCTCTGCAATGCACTATCTCCCACTCAGGGGTGCATTGCTCCTGTGACCAACCAAAATTCATCATATATTTGTGTTTTTCCATCGATTTCAGTGTCTTGTTTGTTGAGTTTTCAAGTGTCTAATTACCTCTAGAGTCTAGAATACTTCTACTATCTTGCTCACTTTGGATGTCTGGTTCTTAAATGTTTCTTTTTGTTTTCTTTATCATTTTATAAATAGCTCCAAAGTTTAAAGTTTACATTTTATCAGTTCTTTATTTTTGAAAAGAGGAATTGTCATTCTAGTTTTGGTTTCTCTGGAAAGTAATGATTGATTGTTTGTGCATCATAGTTTTTTTTTAGTTCATTCACACTTAAAATAAATCGAAAACAAAAACATGCATTTGCATAAAGGTTTTGTGAGTGCTCCATAGGAATAGCTAGAGAATTTGCATTTATATGTGCTCATTGTTGATTGCTTACAATCTGATTGCTCTATCCCTTGTATCTAAGGTTTTCATTGTCTAAATTTAATAGAAATGAATTCTTATAATCTTTGTTTCATTCTAGGAATGTTAAATACATCACGCGATGAACTTGAAAGGAAAATTTCTAAGAAATATCAACTTAAAATTTATCTCAATTAACCTAAGGGAGCATTGTCACTTAATGATAACATTTATAGGTCTAGGCTAGTGACATGTTCTAGCGTCGTAAAACACATTTGTTGTCATTAATTTTCTGCGATACATTCAGACTGTGATACCTCATTCCAAATACGTAATTATATTCGACCTCATCCACGTACTTTCAGTATATCGGGCAGTGTTGTAGTACAAAAAGTATAAGGGGATGCTCTCACTATGCAATTTCGGATTAGATAGTGCTAATACATATTGGGCCTCCACGTATCATCGAGTATATTTGAGAGGAAAACATTATGTTTCTTACCATCCATTGGTAACCAATTCAGCCGCCTTGTACATTGTGATGTTGGCAATATGATTCCTATGTCTTAATATGTTGTCCTTGATGGAAAATCTCTGATAAAATATGAAGTATATGTTTTTAGTAGAAGCTCAAGAGTCCATCAAAACAATTGTGTAATTTCCAATAGAATATTTGGTAATATTCATATTGAAGATTCTATACGCAGGTTTGTAGAGGCGAAGTCATGTATACACGCGGATAAAAATGATCCAAGTCACGTATGCCTTTTGCACTCCAAAAAGATAATATCAGGGGGCATTACCATGGTATTAGCCCACAAGATTGAGTTCCATGTCATCTATTTTATTTCATCCAACAATACCATCAAAAGTTGTGTGGTTTTGACTCATGGTATTGATAAAGGCTAAATATATATAAGGAGAAGAAGATTATAGTCCAATGGTGTGCATGTGTAAGGGCTATCACTAAATACTTCTCTCTGAAGTATATCTGCATTGGATGAACTTGTTTTATTGATAAATATGAATTTATGATGCACCCTTGGATAGATTGATGGATCAAGATCTCAAGATCTGAAATGACTATTTCCTTGCATGATCCATTGAAGAGATGATTAGATCTGAGACCTGGCGCATGTTTGATGAAGTGGAGTGAAGAAATATGGGTAAGTTCTATAGATTTAAAACATTCTACATCATTAATATTTATAGATCTATATGCTAATTAGTCTCATTAAAAGTGCGTATATACGCGGCTTTGCTTTAGAAAAGTCACGTATCGAAGTTAGGGTTTTCTGAAGCTTATTGCATAGGTTTTTTGTTATTGATGCTATATTTTTATTCTCTGTCAATGAAGTCTTCATAAAGAACTGGGATGCTTAATTTCTGTATATGCTTCTAAAATTGATTATGTACAAATATGATTAATGAAGTGAGAAAATATGTGTTATGATGACTAACTGATCAACGATTTTGCAATTCTGAAAATATATCTGATTGAATGCCTTAGATATGGATCTAAGACTGACTATATTTTGAAAAATAGTATTCACAGATATATACGCAGATTGGTTTTAAGGAAATCGCGTATACATGCGGTTCAATGAAGCAATGTAGCGTATGCTTTTTGAGATAATGAATGTTCAGGGTTGAATCTGATTTTGCATACTGATTCTAAAATCTGGTTATTTTAGTGTTCTGATTACAGTGATCTCACTGTTCGCGTTTGATGTATTGGGTGAAGTTAATTGTTGTTGATATTTATGAAGGGTTGTGGTGAAGTCATGTGATACAGTATGAAAATTGATGAAATGTGGTCTATAGTGATCCTGAGGGAAGTACAAGCTTCCTGCCAGTAGAAGCTAGTGTTCTAATCAGGGGGTTGAAGCTCCCTTCCAGTAGTGGCTGGTAAAAAAGATTAGGGGGTCGTAGCTCCCTTCCAGTTGTAGCTACAAAATGAGAGAAGGTTGCACCCTTCTACGGGTAGATGCCTGCGTATTGATAGAAGTATGCATCAGTAAAATCATGTAAGAAGTTTTCCATATAATAAATATTGAAGATAGAAATGACAACAGCAATGGTTTTCTCCTGAATTGGGCTTCCAACTTAAATCTTGGTGTTCATGTGTGTTGCTCTTGTGTGATGATTTATTCTACTATTACTGCACATATTTACTATTTAACTAACATATGCATGACTGATAAGCTAAGATAAAGATTTTTTATTAAAAAATTTCTAACAATAAAATTATATCAATATGCGCAATTTTATTTTGATATATGCACATGTTGGGTTCATCAAAGCCGCGTTTGGAATTTAATAAAGAAAAATTTAAAATTATCAGTAAAATATAAATAGTGATTCCCCCCCCCCCTCTTAGTATTTTTCCCAACAATTGGTATCAGAGCAGGTCCTTCTGAAGAAGCTTAATTGCTAGAAGGAAGATTAGGCAAGATGAGCAATCAATATGGGACAACATCTATCAGGCCTCTTCTCTTCAATGGAAACAGCTTAATATTCTCGAAGAAAAGGAAAATATCCTATATTCAGTCTCTTGGACCAGATGTATGGGTTATAGTTGAAGGAGGTTATCAATTTCCAACTTCCCTTCCAATGGAGGAAGCAACAAGAAAGAACTATGAAACCAATGCAAAGGTGGTCAATGCATTATTGTGAAGTTTGACTAAATTAGAATTTTTTAAATTTATGCAGTTGAATATAGCAAATGAGATATGGAACAAAATCATTCTAAGCTATGAAGGTGATGCCAAGTTAAAAAGTGCTAAACTCCTAACTCTCAAAATTCAATATGAAAAACTCAAAATGCACAATGAAGAAAGCATTGTTGGTTTCTTTTTATGTCTAGATGATATTGTAAATCGTATGAGAAATCTGGGTGAAACTATATCGGACACTACTTTGGTAGAAAAGGTTTTAAGATCTCTAAATCCCAAATTTGAATCAAAAGTGTCTTCCATTGAAGAGAAGTAGGATCTACAAACTCTCACTGTTGTTCAACTTCATGGTATTTTGACTGCTTGTGAAATGAGAAAAGGAGGTCCATCTGAATTCAAAGAAGCTATCTTCAGGGCTGATACAAAACGAAAGGAGGTAGAAGAACAATAAGGAGTAGGGTATGTTTCAGAAGAAGATGAGATAAATTTTGTAAAGAAGCTACAACTTGGCACTAGAAGGTTCAGAGGTAAGATTCCTTTTAAATTTTTTTCTTGTGGAAGATTTGGTCATTATGCTGCTAAATTTCCCCATAAATATAGTCATGAAAAGGGAAAGGAAGTGGCTAAAGGAAATAAGAAACAATTTATCAATTAAAAAAGGTATTATACTCATGAAGATAGTGATGGTTTATGAAATAGTGAAGGAGAATCTGATCAAGATATTAGACTTCTCATACCTTTTGAAAAATACTCTAGTGATACTTTTATGGATGCTTTAGAAGAAAATGACTTTCTTGAAGAAATAAATCATCTCAAAATATGTTTGGAAGAAAACAAAATTTCCATAGATACTCTAAAAAATCAGTTTATGGAAAAGGAGAAGCACAATGAGAAATTAGAATGTGAAATAGTAAGTGTAAGAAAGGAAATTTAGAAAGTGAAATCTTTAAATCTCAGATTTGCTAAAGGATCTAAAACCTTATATGAAATTATCAAAGCACAATGCTCTCCTCTTATAAGGACAGGTCTTGGCTATATTGGAGAATCATCTCAGTCTTCACCACCAAGCTATCTAATTGTAGCTAAAGCCAGCCTACAACATTATGTCTCTCAGCAAAAGAACAAAGAAACTACAAAGATATAACATGACCACTTTAATACAAGGAAGAAAAATAATAGAAATATCAATCAGCAGGTAAACATAAATAGAAAGTTTCTTATCAAAGAAATTTCTTCTTTAATGGACAATGTTTCTCTTGTCATAATTCTGGTCATAAGGTTGTTCAATGTGTTGCATATAAAACCATCATGACCAGGGAAGAAAGAAAGCAAAGGAATGAGACTGGAATAAAGAAGAATACTTATAACAAATTTTCTCCTCTTCAAAATAAAATTGAATGTACTTATTTCAATAAGTTTGGTCATTAAGAATTTGAATGCAGGAGAAAACTTCAACCAAAAGAACATATACCCTCAAATTCTAAGGTTTGGAGAAAGAAGAACTTACAGGTTTAAAGTTGTGGCATAGCTTTATTTTCAAAACGGGACGAAATTCAATGGTACATTGATAGCGGATGCTCAAAACACATGACAGGTGATAGAAATAAACTCCTTTCATACTATGCTCTAGAGAAATAAAAGAATGTTACTTTTGGAAATAACTCTCCTGCTATCATTAAAGGAAAAGGTTCTATTTTTTCTAAAAGAAAATGTGAAAGCTAACAATGTTATGTATGTGGATGGATTAAAGCACAACCTGTTAAGTGTGAGTGAAATGTTTGATCAAGGAAATGAAGCTATATTTATTTCAAAATAATGTATAGTACGTGAACTTGACATAGGAAAAAATGTAATAAAAGGAACTAAAACACCAAGAAATTTGTATGTATTAAAAGGTGGCCAAGAACAATGCTACTTGGGTAAACCTATAGAAAATTTTTTATGACATAGAAGGTTGGGACATTTGAGCTTCTCTCAAATAATCAAATCTAGCAGTCTCAAAGCAGTTCGTGATCTTCCCAGCATCACTCTACCTAAAAGTATCATATGAAAATCATGCCAATTTGGTAAGCAAACCAGGGTGCAATTCAATGCTAAAGAAGGATCAGCAAGTAAGCCTCTTGAACTTATACACATTGATCTATGTGGTCCTGTAAGGAAAAATTCACCTCATGGAGAGCAATACTATATTTTATTTAATGATGACTTCACTAGAATGTGTTGGATTGGCTTACTAAAACATAAAGCTGAAGCATTTGAAAAATTTAAGATCTTCAAAGCTTTGGTTGAAAATGAAATACATCTAAAAATCAAATGTCTCAGATATTACTGAGGAGGAGAATATATATCAGATGAATTTTTTTATTTCTGTGAACATCATGGCATAAAAAGAGAGTTTTCTGTAGCTAGAACCCCACAACAAAATGGTGTGGAAGAAAGGATGAATAGAATAGTTCAACAAATGGCTCGGGCTATGCTTGATGAATCTGGAACTCCCGATACCTTTGAGGGAGAAGCAACACATACTGTGGTAAATATTCTAAACAAGGCTCATGTTCAGATGAACAGTGATAAAACTCCTTATGAACTCTGGTATGGAAATATTCCTACCGTAAAGCATTTTATAGTTTTCGAAAGCAAATTTTTTATCAAGAACAATGATGAAAAACTTGGTAAGTTTGAACCTAGAGCAGAAGAAGGAATATTTCTTGGTTACTCTTCTAGAAGTAAAGCATATAAATGTTACAATAAAATACTTTGGAAGATTGTTGAATGTATTGATGTTGTAATTGATGAGTCTCTCTCAGCTCCTAAAAGGGAAATAACAACAACAAATGAAGATGATGATGATGTATATCTTCCTGCGTCAAATAGAAACAATATAGAAGGCGAACCCAATTAAGCACTAGAATAAGATCTATCTGAAAAGGCTCCATCTAGGTATGTTCAAAAGAATCATCCAGAATCTCAAATTTTGGGAGAAAAGGGATCAGGTGTCCAAACAAGAAGAACTCTTGTAGGATCTCCTGGATATCTTTCATTTCTATCCACTATTGAACCACAAAATGTCAATCAAGCTAGTAAAGATGAATGTTGGATTCAAGCCGTGAATGAAGAACTTGATCAGATTGAAAAGAACCATACTTGGGAATTGGTTCCAAGACCTCATGATAAAAATGTGATTGGAACAAAATGGATATTCAAAAACAAGTTAAATGAAAATGGAGATGTTATTAGAAACAAAGCTAGACTTGTTTGTAAAGGGTATGCTCAAAAAGAAGGTATAGACTTTGAAGAAACAGTTTCTCCTGTTGCTAGACTTGAAGCCATAATAATGTTTCTTTATTTTTCAAGTTTTTAACAATTCAAAGTTTATCAAATGGATGTTAAATCTTCCTTCCTCAATGGTGATCTAGAAGAATAATTTTTTATAGAACAACCAGAAGGATTCATTCTGGGAAATGATGAAAAACTTGTTTGCAAACATAAAAAGGCTTTATATGGTCTCAAACAAGCTCCTCGGCCATGGTACTATCGTCTTGAAAAATATCTTCATCAACAAGGTTTTACAAAGGGATCTGCTGATAGTAACTTATACACAAAATTGAGAATGATAAACTGTTGACTGTAGTTTTATATGTTGATGACATCATTTTTGGAAGTAATGAATAATCCATGAGTCAGAAATTTGCTTATGTTATGAAACAAGAATTTGAAATGTCTTTACCTGGGGAACTAACATTTTTTTCATAGCTTACAAGTGCAACAAGCAACAGATGGCATATTTTTGTCGCAGGAAAAATATCTTAAGAAAATTTGGAAGAAGTATGGGATGGAACACTGCAAACTTGTAAGCACACCAATGATAATTGGTTGTAGCCTTAGTTCTCATGATGAATATCCCATGGTGAATCAACCGGAATATAGATCCATGATTGGAAGTCTGCTTTATCTAACCGGGACAAGACCAGAAATTATGCATGTAGTTGGGATTGTTGGACGATTCCAAGCTAATCCAAAAGAGTCTAACCTTCAAGCTATAAAAAGAATATTCAAATATCTATAAGGGACTCAAGATTTTGGTCTATGGTATACAAAGAATGTTGATGTCACTCTTCATGATTACACAGATGTTGATTGGGCTGGAAATTTTGATGATCAAAAAAGCACTAGTGGTGGTGCATTTTATATGGGGTCCCGATTAGTATCTTGGTTCAACAAGAAACAAAGTTCTTTTGCCTTATATACAACAGAAGCAGAATATGTGGTTGTTGCATCATGTTCCACACAACTCCTTTGGATGATGCAGACTCTACAAGACATTCAAATCAAGTGTTCACATTCCATATTCATTTTATGTGATAATACAAGTACCATTAGTATCTCAAAGAATCCTGTTATGAATTCCAAGACTAAGCACATTCCTATCAAGTATCACTTCCTATGTGAACAAGTGCTTGAAAAAAAGGTTAAATTGGAGTATGATCCCTTCAAAGAAAAAGTTGCTGATATATTTACTAAACATCTTCACAAGGAAGAATTCGAATACCTCAAACAAAAACTAGGAGTTGTCTCTACCTCTTTGATCAAATTTTCTTAATATGAGAAGTTTAAATTTGATACGCTGGTTTCATAAAAATGAATCACATATATATGCGAGTTTCTATGCATAAAACCACATATGATTTTTGCTAACAGAAATTATCTGGGTCAGCACTCAGAATAGTTGTGGTTTTGTTGGGTAATCTCTGTTGTTGTTACAATATTCATATTTCTATATCATTCTCTAATGAAGATTCTTTGATGAATTGGTGGTTGAAGGTGTTCAGGATGCATCAGCTTAGGGGGAGCACCTGTCTTGCTGAAAAGGATGCATTGTTGGCATTATGATTGGTTTCTGATATATGATCTCTCCCTTCAGATATTTTGGTCCTGTTAATGATATATCATTTTTGTAATTTGATGAAAAGGGGATGTTGACACTCATGATGTAAATTTTTCTATTTAGTCATGCAAGGACTTGTTCTATTCTGTAAACCCACTTGGTTCGGTAGTTGATTCAAATATGTAATTCCACTTGGTTGGATCATTGATGTAATTATGAGTTGATAGGAAAGGTCATACTTGGTTATAGAGTCATATACTTCATTGAACATATCTGAAATTTCAGCATACACTCAGGGGGAGTATTCTCAAAATAGTGCCCTTTGCCCTTGATGTCAAAGGGGGAGAATATTTTGGGTGATTGAAGTGTTTTAATAATGGTTATCTTTAATGTATCTTTGTTGTGGTAATAAAAAACCATCATGGTTTCCATGATGTCCAAAGGGGGAGATTTTTGGAAATATGATTCCTATGTATTAATATGTTGTCCTTGATGGAAACTTTCTGATAAAAGATGAAGTATATGTCTTCAGTAGAAGCTCAGGAGTCCATCAGAAGAATTGTGTAATGTCCAGCAGAAGATTTGCTAATATTCATATTGAAGATTCTATATGCGGGTTTGTAGAGGCGAAGTCACGTATACACGTGGATAAGAACGATCCAAGTTGCGTATGCATTTTGCATTGAAAAAAGATAATACCAGGGGGAATTACCATGGCATTAGCCCACAAGATTGAGTACCATGTCATCTATTTGATTTCGTCCAAGAATACCATCGACAGCTGTGTGGTTTTGACTCATGGTATTGATAAAGGCTAAATCTATATAAGGAGAAGAAGATTATCATGCAATGGTGTGCATGTGTAAGGGATATCATTAAATACTTTTCTTTGAAGTATATCTACATTTGATGAACTCTGTTTTATTGATAAATCTGAATTTATGACGCACCCTTAGATAGATTGATGGATCAAGATCTCTAGACCTCAAATGACTATGTTCTTGCATGATTCATTGAAGAGATGATTAGATCTGAGACCTAGCACATGTTTTCTGAAGTGGAGTGAACAAATCTGGGTAATTTCTATAGATTTGAAACATTCTACATAATTTTTATTTACAGATCGATATACTATTTCATCTTAGTAAAAGCGCGTATATACACAACTTTGCTTCATAAAAGTCGTGTATGGAAGCTAGGGTTTTATGAAGCTTATTGCAGAGGTTTTCTGTTATTGTTGCTATCTTTCTGCTGTCTATCAATAAATTATTCGTGAAGAACTAGGATGCTTGATTGCTATATGTGCTGCTAAAATTGATTATGTAAAAATTTGATCAATGAAGTGAGAAAATATATGTTATGATGACTGACTAATCAAGGGTTGTGCAATTATGAAAAGATATCTGAATGAATGCCTCATATATGGATCTGTGACTAACCATATTTTGAGAAATAGTATTCACAGATCTATATGTAGGTTGGTGTTAAGGAAAGAGCGTATACATGAGAGTTCAGTGAAGAAAAGTAGCGTATGAATTTTGAGATAATGAATGTTCAGGGTTGAATTTGATTTTGCATACTAATTCTGAAATTTGGTTATTTTAGTGTTCAAATTACAATGATCTCATTGTTTGGGTTTGATATATTGGGTGAAGTTTATTTTTGTTGATACTTATGAAAGGTTGTGGTGAAGCTGTGTGATCCAATATGAAAATTGATGAAATGTGGTCTGCAGTGATTCTGAGGGAAGTATAAGATTCCTGCTAGTAGAAACTGGTGTTGTAATGAGGGGGTTGAAGCTCCCTTCCAGTAGTGGATGGTAAATGAGATTAGGGGGTTGTAGCTCCCTTCCAGTTGCAGCTGGAAAACAAGAAAAGGTTGTAGCCTGATGAAGGTAGATGCCTCTACACTGATATAAGTCTGCATCAATACAATCCTGTAAGAAGTTTTCCATATAATAAATATTGAAGACAGAGAGGATAGCAACAGTGGTTTTCTCCCAAATTGGGTTTCCAACTTAAATCTTGGGGTTCATATATGTTTCTCTTGCGTGATGATTTATTCTACCGTTACTACACATATTTACTGTTTAACTAACAGATGCATGACAGATAAGCTGAGATAAATATTGTTTCTGAAAATTTTTCTAATAATAAAATTATATTAGTATACGAAAGTTTCTTTTGATATATGCGTGTGTATATGCGAGTTGGTTTCATCAAAGCCATGTATGGAATTCAATAAATAAAATGTTAAAATTATCAATAATCTCTAAATATTGGTTCACCCTCGCCCTCTCAGTATTTTTCCCAACATGCGATACACGAAACACAACATTTGGGGAGATTGCATGCACGTCCATAAGTCCTTGGTTTACCGGGGTGGTATATTGTAGTTCACAATTGTTTGGTAATAATTTTTCCTAGAATTAAACTCTATTTATTTGTTTTTATTAAAATCAATCAACAATTGTGGAAGAAGATCAACCCTTTCCACATTGTTCGCGTAGGAAAACGAATAAACCACCTTTACTGCCAGAAGCTACACGTAATCGGTGAAGGTGAGCTCGTCCTACCCAGTCCAGTACTTTTGGAAACTTTGGTGGTACATCTTCATATAATTTACCAAAATTATCTAATCCTTTTAGTACCAAGTCTCAAGTTGTTTCTACCGATCCTGGTTTATTTGCTACCTTCGAGACGGAACTATCACAGTTACCTGAGGACATTGAAATTCAATCCAGTGAAACAGTAAATCTAGAACTTTAAGTTGTTTAGCCAGATGTCGATCTACAACCTATCTTTATTTTACCAAAACATATTGATCTCGAAGTTTAACAAGAAGAAGTTGTTTGTTGGAATAGGGTCCCCTAAAGCTGTGAATTTTGTACAATTGTGTATATTTTTAGTATTAATTAGCCTATGGCAGGGAATTTGGGGTGGATTAAAGCCCCGAACACATTGTAATGGATCAAGGGTAGACCTAGAGTCAACAGACCACGGTTTGTGGACCACAGGAAAGCGTAGGCTAAGTTATTATAAATAGATGAACACTTTGAGTCTAGAGGTAGGCAAGAATTAAGATTGATGCTACATGTCAATTTTTAGATATATTTTGTGTTATTTGGGTAAGGAATCCTGCTGACTTTGTGCACAGAGATCCTCAGTCCTACTATGTGTGAACCCTCCTGGCTGTGTGCGCAAGCTGTGTTTTGGATTGTAATTGGGTTTTGAATGCTAATACATGGTAATATAGTTGAAGTATCTCTGTTTTATCTGGATCTATTGTGTTATTTTTGATGCAAATCTTTGGAATCTGTTCGGAGCTGTGAATACATTTCTGATATCTGTTTATGTTTCAAATATATCTGTGTTATGGTATAAGGTATATCTATGATCTTTTTTAGATGCATTTATGATAGTAAGAGCTGGTAAATTGTTGATACACACATGGATGCAAAGGTACTAACTAGATACGTGCATGGTAATAAATTTGTTACGATTAATTACGGATTATACTATTAGCCAACCTGCGAATAGACCTATTCTATTTGAACTCGACAAGTGTGAACACAGATCTTCGTGACTTACCTACTCTCTCTTAGGGTGCAGAAACCTAGTTCCAGCACCCTCCCATACTGCTTTGGGTGAGACTGTGGCCTGTGCAAGTAGGTCACTGCCGAAAGGGCCAGTAGTATAGGGGTTTTTTGCAAACCTTAACCTCCAAACTAGGGTCAGGAACCCTCAAGCCAAAAAATGGTTCTGTTGCTGGAACCGAGAGAATTTTGAGAGAGAGATCGGGTAATGCCAAGGGAGCATTGGAGACCTGAGAGGGTGGAAATTGAAGAGTGGTTTGAAAAAAAAGTTCAGGAATTTGTTGTGAAGGATAATCATATCATGATGTTGACGGCTAAAATGTGGAAGAATAAGTACATATTCACTGAGATCTATGATATTTTCTTTGTAATGTTTGCGAACAAGCTTCAGGTGTGGTTGGCGACGCTCGTATATTTCGATACGTGTTCGAAGGATGAGTGGGTCATGCAGCGGACTCCAGAGTTGGTCCAGCAGTTATAAAGGACTGATAATACCGTTACCCGTACAGTAGATCACTGAGTGGATAGCGTGCTGGGGGGATTTGTCATAGAATTCGAAATCGATCAGTTCGTATCCTATTCTGAAATAGAGCAGAGGTTCTTCAAAGGATTCTGGGGTAAGTTATTGAAAACATTGTCATTACTGATTAAAAAATGATTGTGTGAAAAGGCATCCTATGCAGCCATATGGAGTGAATGAGCTCTAATCAGAGTGAGGGTACAACCCAAAGTGGTAAATACTACAGATTCAATCAACAAGGGGATAAATCCATTTACATCCCATTAAAATAACCCACTATAGACGTGGTAAATAACCCTCCTACGACAACACCTTCAAATCCACATAAGGGCAAAAAATCACGCGCACCTCCTCCACTGCTGCCACCCCCAGAAGTAGATATGGCCACACACATGAAGCTACCCACCTTCAAGGGTGTAGGAGATGAAGATATGGACAGATTCTCATTTTTCATAGATTTAGTATGGACTTCACATAATGTTGGCAGCAATGATGTAAAGAGGGCACAACTATCCCCCGCCTTCGAAGGAAGATCCCTAGACTGGTATATGGGATATGCAGCTCGACATGCGAATGTGACCGTTCAATATGTTATTATGAATCTTAATTCCAAGCGTACGAAAAAATACCACTTTAACTATGCATAACAAACATCCCTAACAGCAAATATGGCTACCAATATCTTTAGATCTGTAGTTAGGTGATCAAGATAAATGCTGCAAAAATCTAGATCTATGCATTAGAAGACATTAAACAGTAGAAAAAACAAGATTTACTCCATGCATCCAATAGACAATACAAGAATATGTTGAATGAATTTCGTATTAAGGGCACCTGGGAGGAAAACACAGGAGGGTGTTCCTAGTTCTCCTCAATGGGATGGGTTCTTGTAAGTCCTCATCACTTCAGATCTAAAATTCCTCTCCCTTGATGGTGTAGAAAACCCAGACAAAAATGATACCAAAATATGACTATGATGGTGGATCAATAGTCAGACCAAAAGTATAGATCTAGAGTTCTTTAGGCAACAAAAGGTGCTAAATGAATGAGAAAACCCTTCTATTTATAAAAAAATATTGAGTTAGTCTAGATATTGGTGCATAGTTAAAATATTATTAACCAAATCAAGATCCAACTTTTATGGAATATTTTATTATATTTGTTGGAGGGAAAAGGAATTTGACTTGGCTCAAATCCCTTTATTTGTAAATAATAAATAAACAAATGATTTATTTATCATTTTAAGGATTTTTTTGAGTGATAATCAAATAAATAATTATTTATTTAATTATTTATGGGTGATTTAGTCATATTTAACAAAGAAGATTTTTTAAATAAGGTTTAAACAACTATTCTTTAGGAAATAATAAGATAACTAATGATTTATCTAATTAATTTACTTGTTTTGGGTTAAATATAACTAGGAATATTAATCAAACTGTTTTTTAATTAATTATTCCTTGAGGAAAATCAAACAAATGTATATTTATTTAATATTTCCTGATGGGGTTTCCTGTTTAGACCATAAAAAACTTAATAAAGGTGGTTTACTAAGTTATTTTTATAGTGAAAGAAATTTTACTTCAGGTAAAATTGGTCTTACATGGTGTACTTGGATCCATCTAATGATAATAGGTTAGATGACCAAAAAATGGTGTAGAAGATTGCTCTCCAGTGTGTGAGCATTAGGGCTAATCGTATGACCGAAGTATGTTGTAAGAACTCAATCACTAGAAACCGAAGGGGAAGTCAAAGAGAGAGAAGTATAAGGTAGACCGAAGTGCTGAAATGACTAGAACCTGAGGAGGTGAGAATTTTAGGTGCGATAAGTCTCTTTTATAAGGGAGTACTTGCTATAGGTGGCAGGGGAGGCATACCTATGCCTGCCAAGCCAATAGTTCAAAAAATAAGGCGTCCAAAAAACCATGGGACTAGCCAATATAGTATATGCTGGCATAAACATGAGCCAGATAAATAACATGATAAAGAATCCCACATACATATTGTGCCTAGGATAAAAGCTAGGACTTGTACAATAATATATGAGTACATGAGATACAAATACAACCCAGATGCCCCTGTAAATAGAAAAAGGCTCTGAAAATATGACTGATATATGCAATAAAGAAGGTGCTACAAGAGAAAGAGGCCAACAATATAAAATCTATGGATCTACATCGAAGGCTGAAGTGAAGAAGTCATATGGGTATGTGGGGGGCTACCTATAGGGCCACCCCCTCATGAGGGTTGGGACATCTCACACACACCCGGGAATCACTGATATCAGCCGCTGCATCACTGAACCATCAAGTATATGGATCTCTATCATGCTGAAAGGAGCTGGAGCTGAGAAACAATCAAGTCAAAGGGAAATAAGGACTCCCTTTGCCTGATCTGGGGCACCGAACAAAAGTGGAAGCTGGAACCAAGGTACACTTCCCTCTAGACCTATCTTCTGGAATGAATGAGCTGATGTCAACAGAAGGAGGTCCACCATAGGTGAGGCAATAAGGGATCCTCAACTAAGGCATGAGAGAAAATAGTAAAGTGATTGACATACTGACACCAATGATGATGATGAAATGGGGGGTACTGAGTAGTGAATAGATGACTTCCCTTGTTAGAGCATAAAGGTCATGGATGACCTGGCAGCGACTGACACAATATCATGAGGGATAGGAGATAGTGGGACTGAAGACCATAATGTGTGACACGAGAGAGGGAACAAGAAATGAAGGATGGAGGACTATAGCGGGATCCAAAGGGACTCGGGATAGACTCCATGAATATGATGATGACTCAACTCGGATGCTCTAAACAAGGGTGACTTGATGGTGCTGCCACATAGTAAAGGTCCAATGGGGGACCATAAAAACATGAGTAAAAGATGGCAACTCACGAAGAACATCAACATGAGTGGAAAAGTATGGAGGCCAAGTGGTGCCCCTAGTACGAGTGTTGCAAGTGAATAAATTCGATTTTGAGGAGGGGTGAAGTGATGCTTCCTGGATAAAATGTGTCCTGGTGAAGTAACAAGTCACTAAAAACTAACAGATACCCATTTGAGGGCTTGGTGAGAGATTTCCAATGGTATAGATGGTTCATCAAACTGAGCTATGGTTAGGTCGCAACAGGCGAAAGAAAAATCAGGGGTTTTCTTTTAATAAGGCATCTTCCCTCCAAATTCACTCATTTTCAGGTGGAGCTATAGTTAATGTAGTGAGGAGAGAAGACCCTAAATCATGCGGCGATCATAGAAGAAAAAATGACTGTTGGAATTGAGATCCGTCAGTTGCAGGTAAGAGGCTTAATCCTACTCTTTCATTTCAGTGGATTGAAAGTTCAGTTTAGGTACCCATAGCTCATGAACAAGCCAGGTCGCACTTTTTGGGGTCAGTTTTGTGACCTGGGTAGCAGGTATAGGGTAGAAAACTGTGACCTGTCCGAGGAAATGACCTGAAAAGTGCGACTTGTTAGAGAAAGGGGGTTTCAGTGCTGTTTTTGGCTGAGATCTAGGATTTTTATGGTTGAGGGGCATAGGTTCCCCCAAGCATGTTGTGTTCATGCAAAAACGTACTTAGAAAAAGGGGAATATAAACACATTTTAATGATGTGGTGTGCCACTTGTTTTCATTATGGTTATGCAGTTTGAGAAATGAAATGGAGGATTACCAATCTCTTTTGGTACTACATATATGAATCAAATGGACTTTAAGTTTCTGGGTTGCAATACATGGTGTCACTATCCCAAAGAGAGGATTTGGAGATAATGATCTGATGCCCTCCCAAAAATCTCACAGGTTGGTCAACAACAATCTTAAAGGGACTGGGTTGTTTATGTAAGATGAAGGAATGATAAGGGGTATCATCCCTAGAGTGATCTAAAGTGATATGGGACTCTAGATGTTCTTCTAAATGTGGAAGAATAATGGTACTAGATTCAACATGACTAGATACACTAGGAGAGTTGTGGAGAATTTCTTCTCCTAGTCTCTCAAATATGGGTGCCCCCTTACCCAAACATTGGGTGTCAATGTAATGGCCACAAGGCATATGTGGTTCGAATGCATGGGTTCGATGTAAGGGGGAATAGATAAAGTCAGGGGTGGTGACTACTTCTATAATGTCGTCATCATAATAGAAGATGGGGTGACTGGTGAAGGAAAGACCACCTGATGCAGCGAAGCTACCTGACTCATCATCATGAGAAGAGAGGTTCACATGTGCATCGTCACAAGTGGTGACAGAAGAGTAAGAAGAAAATATGTACCGATGTTGAGCCCAGGGTGATTGTTGAAGGGAGGTCAAGCAAAGCATTAGGGGAAGTCTCCAATGGGACTTCCACCGAGGGTCTCATGGATGATGATAGGTAGAAAATGGTGGGCAAAGGCTCCATCATCTTGAAATCAGGAGGGGGAATGTCAATGGGAGAATTTGTGTCCTCTGGTTTTGCCGAAGCAAAATGTGCAAAATAGTGAGCGGTGGACTCGTTTTTCTTGGCCTTGAATTGGAAAACTTCTTCCAAATAGCAATGGTACTCTTCAAGGCGGTGACAGGGTGAGTATAGTGGCCATGGAAATCACACAAAGCACAAGGGTGATTTGTGCGCAAATACTTTAGTTTCAGGACTGAATCAGGTATAGTGACATATACCTCTGGGATATCAGACTCTGTAAATGTCTCATTGACCATGGAATTAAGGTGAGGCAACTCCGAACAAGTATGGGTGGCATGACTGACAACATCACACAAAACACACTGGATGGTATGCTTTGGAGGCTGAGGAGGGGTAGGGTTTGTCGTGGTAGCCTTGTCCTTTGATGGCCCCTTGTAGGATTTTCCCTTATTACCCGAAGCGGTCGCAACAGGAGGTGGTTCCTGTTGAGGTGATTGAGGCACTGGGGCAGTGAGAGAAGTCATGGGGACCGGTTGAACCAAGGTCAAAGAAAAATAATTTTTGGGTTGACCATGCAGGGTAGCAGCTGGAGGATCAAGGTACCAGACGAGAATCCCAAGGGTTAAGTTAGGAAGAGAGAGGGTGGCCATGACAAGTACTGTGTACAATCCTGGGGGTGGAGCTAGGAATGGTATCTTACCAGAGGGGTAATGGCCAGGCGGGATGGCTCCTACATGGTTAAGGCCTGGAGGAACTATTCCAGGAGGGTAAAGAGGCTCATGGATACTAGCTGAAGGGCCAGGAGGAGAAGGTCTAGAAGGCTGAATTGAAGGGCTAGGAGTAGGCTATGGAGGGCAAGTAGGCTACTGACTAGCCGAGGTGGGTTTCTTGAGGGTAGCCTGAAACGATTCCATCTTGTGAACATTCGATGAATTGGGATCAGAGATAAGAGGAGGAAAACTAGGAAATGTACCAAGCAATGAGGAATATTTGTAGACTTCAGATGAGACACTGGTCAAAGGATCGATGGTTTTCTTATTGGCCACCGAAGAAATGATGGAATCAGGGGAGTTCTGAGACTTTGGCTCGTAATATCTCAACTATTCAATGGTGACTATCTTTCCATTATGAGGGAAGGACATCTTGCGGTGGACCGCGGATGGGATAGCAGACATCACATAAGTGTAGCTACAATGCAATAGAATGTTGTAATCTAAGGGGGCAACTACAACTTCTATGCCAACGCAAATAGTCATGCTCACAAGAGTAATATGACAATTGCGAAAAATGCCAACGGGCTGGGAGGCGTGGCCATCCCATGCTCGGAGAGTGATTTTGGAAGGATCCAACTCAGGTGATCGGAGTTGCTTCCAAACCAAAGCAGACATCACACATGTGGATGCCCCCTCATCAATAATGCACTGGGAAACGTTGGCATTCTGGATCTTGACTGGGATTTGGAAAGTGATAAAAGCAGGGAGAGGAGGATGTTCTGACCGGTCAACATTGAAGACAATCAATCGATCGTCGGAAGGATCTACAACACCCATGGCAGATAGTAGAGCTTTTTGTTGTGAAGGGCACGACTAGAGGAGTTCTAGATTTGAAATGGCAACAAGATATTGCGCCAAATCACCTACTATGCTATACGAATGGGTAGATTTTCCAGAAGTAGCATTTTGACATAGTGGTCCTTTAGGGATATTGGTAAGAACCTCTGCCTCAGGCTGAGGGATTTGCAAGGGACCATTAGGTGTCGAAAGAGGCTTTGTAGAGACCGAAGGAGGCGGCTCGGGGACAGACGTAGCAGGAGGCTTGTTGTACTAACGGGACCAAGTTTGAAGATTTATGTCTACAGTTAGAGGTTGAGAAGAGTTCATCATGAGAATCTGGTAATCGGAGGTACCAGATGGAAGAGGTTGAGTGGCCACCTGTCCTTCAAGTGGTTGGGTAGCTACAAATCCTTGCTGAGGGAAAGGATTAGTAAGCATAGCTGGATGACTAGGCACAACATTGGGAGGGACGGAAGGGGAGGCTTGTTGTCCTCACAACATTTCTTGAGCCTCACACATCTAATTCATCTATTGTAAAAGAGGACAATCGTGCATGTAATTACCATAAACACCATAACAAGAACAAGGCTGGTTCATGGGAACATGCCTGTCCTACATGGGATGAGTGCCCTGTTGCTAGTTAGCAGTGTTAGGTAGATTATTTTGAGGATTAGGTCCAGGATTACCGGGAGCAGATTGATTTTGAGTGCCTTTCCTCGTCTCTTTGGAGGGAGAACGATTAGTCACGCCCTGCTATGCATACACCTGCCCCTAAGCGGGTGGTGGCTGTTGTTGTGGGGGTTGATAAGGCAAGGGAGGTGGAGGTGCTGAGGGTGGAGGAGCTAGAGCACCAAGATGTGGATACATATAGTAAGTAGGTTGGGTAACAGTGTGGTAAATAGGAGGTTGGGAAAAAAAGGAGGAGGCAGGAAATATCCTAGATATGTGCTACTGGGAGGGGGAAAAGTACAGGAGGTGCTGGCCCCCCCAGGAAAACCATAGCTCGTGGAAGGCTGAGCGTATGGATTGGAGAGAACTCCAACGATACCATCAGCAGAATGAGATGCTCCCAGTGCATGCGTACCATTGGGTCTGGGAAGATAAGGTAAAACGATATAAACATAACCTAACTGAGCGTAGATCAGGTCATATTTTAACGCCATTTAGAGAGCGAATTATTTGGTTTGAGGAAAATGTGATGCGACATATTTCCTGATAGGAGGCAAGAGAGATCTAAGGAACCAGTCCATGTAGACATGGTCTTCGAAGGTAGGGGCTTGACATAGGCTCTTTCTTCTCTGCCATTCCTGGACATGATCGGATAGGTGGGTCACAGATGATTGACCGAAAGAATTCAAAAGTTTGATACCAGTGTCATAATGAAGGGGAAGCTAGAAGTAAGACAGAAAATCCCGGGAAAAATTTTCAAAGGTGGTATGAGAGGAAGGGGACTAATCCACATACCACTTAGAAGCTTCACCAGTAAGCGTATGTTGGAACAACTGAAGATGAACAGAGTCATCGGTAATGGAGTTAGATGAACACCATGTGTGGAAAGATCGAGCATGATTTGTAGGATCATCTCCAGCAAGGCCTTCAAACTTGGGAATGTCGGAACGGAGCTTAGTCGGCATAGCAAGAAAATTAGCGTCATGGTGTATAGGGTCTTTTATAAACTGGTCAAAATTGAGAAGGCTGAGGCCTCCCATGAAGGGGAGCAAGGGCACAGTTGAGGTAGTGTCTGTTGCAGTCCCACTAGTGGTATTCCAAACATGAGTGCCTGGGTTGCCACCAGAATTAGGTCTTGCACCAAACATGGTGAAGGTGATAGGGGCATAACTGAAGGTGGAACGAGAAGGAGAACCCAAAGGACCAGAAGAAGAGTCGGAGTGCAGACTTGGTGGAGGAATAACTCGAATCCTACGCGGAGGAGTAAGTCTTCCTACGAGAAACTGAGGATGAAGGCCAAGAAGTCTCTGGGATAACCACCTTGGTGGAGCAATGATGATGAGACAAACATGGTACAAAGGAAAAATAGAATGGCAAGGGAAGGGAGGTGCACGATCAACTGATTACAATGTCGAAACAAGGGGCAGAGAGGTGCAGGATCAATTGATTTCAATGTTTTAGAGTCTTTGCTTGGCAGTGTTAACCAAGCCCTTTTTTTCTTAGGGTGTGTGTGTGAAGTGTGTAAATTTTTATTTTTAAACCCATATGTTTGTAGATAAAAAGAAAAAGTGTGTTGTATAGCTGCAAATAAACCTGCAAATGACAATATATTAGCCTACAAAAGAAGAAAATAAACAGCTAATAATGCAATAATCTAAACCCAAGGAGGCGGGCTTCTCAACAACTTGTCTATAGGTGAGAAAAAAATCAATCAAAACACACTAAAATAGCCAATAGATATAAGGTCAAGAGGGACAGGGATCTAAAGGACAAATCTGCTAGAAAGTGGTGCAGAAAACAACAACAAGTCAGAGGAAAAATTGTTGTAAAAAGAGGTGGCAAAAGGCTATCTCCAGGAGGGAAATGGAGTGAACCCTAGAGGAAAACCCAAAAAAATATAAATGAGGTGTTTTGGATGGATAAGAAGCTGATATGAAGTGGATCTGAAGGTGAGGTATCAGATCTGAAAAATGGCTGAAGACTCTGAAATTTAAGACAACCTGCAACAACAAAAACTCTTCCACAAAAAGTGGAGGGTACTGAAGCCCTATGGGGCTAGGTTCCCACATAGTTGAGAAAAAAATAACAAGTACAGGTCCAAAATGTGAAGATATTAAGGTCATAAAACCCTGAACAAAGGCTTAGACAAACCCATAAAACTTTCAGAAAAATCTTTGCAGAAAATCAAGGTCACAATTTCTGGACTGTTTTCAACAGAGGTCACAGTTTTTGGGCTGATTCCTGCTTCCTGAAGCTCCAGGTCGTAGTTTCTGGGCTAAAAAGTGTGACCTACTCTTCCGACACTCTCAACGACAGATTTCATAAAAACTTGTCATCTCAGCTGCGAGTGATGTCTGTCACCTACATAATAGGTCCGAAAACACATGGAAGTTAGAATTTTTATCGTTTTAGAGTTTTATAGGTTAAAAACAACAAGAAGAAAAGTGAAAAAAAGGGGCTGAAGAGAAATCCTAGGGTTTTAAGTAGATGGATATGCAAGGATCAGAAAAATGATAGTGGTCGTATTCGTAAACCCGTGTGGAGTCGCCAATTGTTAGTATGAATCTTAATTCCAAGCGTACGAAAAAAGACCACTTTAGTTGTGTATAAAAAACAGCCCTAACAACAAAGATGGCTGCCAATATCTTCAGATCCGCAGTTAGGTGATCAAGATAAATGCTGAAAAAATATAGATATATGCATTAGAAGACATTAAACAATATAAAAAATAATATCTACTCCATGCATCCGATAGACAAGACAAGAATATGTTGAATGAATTTCGTATTAAGAGCACTTAGGAGGAAAACACAGGAGGGTGTTCCAAGTTCTCCTCAATGGGATGGGTTCTGGAAAGTCCTCAGCACTTCAGATCTAAAATTCCTCTCTCTTGATGGTGTAGAAACCCCAGACAAAAATGATAGCAAAATATGGCTATGATGGTGGATCAATAGTCAGACCAAAAGTGTAGATCCAGAGTGATATTTAGGCAACAAAAGGTGGTAAATGAATGAGAAAACCCTTTTATTTATAAAAAAATATTGATTTAGTCTAGATATTGGTGCATAATTAAAATATTATTAACCAAATCAACATCCAACTTTTATGGAATATTTTATTATATTTGTTGGAGGGAAAAGGAATTTGACTTGGGTAAAATCCCTTTATTTGTAAATAATAAATAAATAAATGATTTATTTATCATTTTAAGGATGTGATTGAGTAATAATCAAATAAATAATGATTTATTTAATTATTTATGGGTGATTTAGTCATATTTAACAAAGAATATTATTTAAATAAGGTTTAAATAACTATTCTTTAGGAAATAATAAGATAAATAATGATTTATCTAATTAATTTCCTTGTTTTGGGTTAAATATAACCAGGAATATTAATCAAGCTGGTGTTTAATTAATTATTCCTTGAGGAAATTCAAACAAATGTAGATTTATTTAATATTTCTTCATGGGGTTTCCTATTTAGACCATGAAAAAAATAATAAAGGTGGTTTAATAAGGTATTTTTATAGTGAAAGAAATTTTACTTAGGGTAAAATTAGTATTACATGCTGTACTTGGATCCATCTAATGATAATAGGTTAGATGACCAAAAAATGTTGTAACACAAGAGATTAAGGATGCCCTAAAAAAATAGTTTCAGAAGCCTAAGTATTACTCTTAGATAGTGAATGACCTAAAATATTTCAAGCAAGGGCCATCTAAGTCTGTATGGGAGGCTGACCAACGACTAAAGGAGGTGATCAAAGAAGGGGAATTCCTATACGATGACAGACAACACAAGGAATAGTTCATCACAATATTACTGCCTCACCTGCACAGACCCATTGTTCAGCAAGCCATTGAATCGCAAGAAAAATATTTGGAGATTGCTATGAAGTTGGAAGCCACACCGAGAGATGATACCCAGTTTGGAGTACAATAAATCCAAGGACAACAGGAGGTGATGCACATGGAAATCCAGAACCTACAAAAATACAGAGGGAAAGAAGCTATCGTAGATGTATGGTGCATACGATGCAAGGTATGTAGCCATACCAAGGATCAGTGCCCACTGTTGGCAGACTACCTGCAGGTTGGGGGACCCAGTTCATTGTGCCCTAGGGATACTTCGGGACCAAGTGGACCAACGTTGTGGTTTGATGATTTTCATGTAGCTGGACTACATGATACCAACCACTTCACCCATATTGGTGCGTATGTTCTGGAATTAAAGCAACAATGGTGTAGGTCAGGGAAAATTTTAGGGGCTAATATTCGTAGATGGGCTAATTTTCCATGTTTTTTCAAAAACAAAGATTCACCAATTTCCATTTTTTTGAAAATTGATTCGCCGAATGTTTATAGTATAAAATTATTTTACCCTAAAAATCGCCAAAAAATTATATATACTTGTATAAAATAATTAGAAACCTAAATATTTTTACAGAGATATCATAAAAATTGTTTACAATTTACATATTGGGGACTATTAATATTTTCCAAGGTTTCGAAACTTTAAGATAAACTTCCATCCTTTAAATTTTCCCTGGTGCAGGTTCTATCATTCAGTAAGACGTGATGAATAGAACTGTTGAACTTATGATTTAATGATAGATTGAGGAAACCTCTATACGGTACAGGCTGACCCTTCATCACCAATATACCCCTTGGTCATAGGCAGCTCCCCATATAGGGGGGGGGGAGGGGGTAGGGGTGGAAGCGTAGGTCGAGGAAGAGGACAACTGATTTTCTATCACTGTGAAGAAGTAGGGCACTTTGCAAGAGATTGTCTGAATCCTGTGCACCAATCTTGCAAGTATTGTGGACAACTAGACCATGTGATTGAATATTGTCCAATTCTGATAGCAAAAATGTAGGAAAATAGTAGACACCTATGCAAAACGTGTAGAGGGTTAAGGCTGAACCGCGTGACGAAGGGCCAAGCATTAGTGTTATAACAGGCAGCGTCATGGCTACTGGAGGGGCCGATGAGAAAGTTGTAGCTGAATTTCTTATCCAAAAGGCAGTGGTCAAGCAAGAAATATTGGACCAACAGAAGGAGAAAGAAACCTTCATCGCAGCTCGCAATAACTTTACAAAGGATGAGGCATCTAATTTCAAGACTCCAACACACCTAGAACCGGATAACAAATTTAAACCATTTCTGCAAGCATGTATGAAGCTGTTGTGCAACTAGGAGGTAGTGGAGAATCTTCAGACACTGATAGATAGCTACGCGGGAAGAACTGACCCCCCCATAAAAATTAAATATGTTCAAAAATTATACAAACATAGGAGGAGCACGGGTTGGGAAATGTGGCTTACTATGCAGATTGGGAACTATGAGATGGATCAGGTCTTCCTGGACCTAGGATCGGATAAGAACATCATACCTAAGTAGACATGGTAGTGGATGGGGGAACCTAAGCTAGAATGGTCGAACATACAACCTTCCATGGCTAACCAGCAGAAGATCATCCCATTAGGGAGGCTGTCGAGAATAATCGTAGACATTGTAGGAGTTAAGGTACACGTTGAATTTGAAGTAATCTAGATTATGGACAATGCAGATCCTTAACCTGCGCCTCTAGGGCTATATTGGGCTATAGATATGGGAGGTATTATCAACCTAAAGAAACAAAGAATGGTGTTTGAGAATTAAGGTACGAGGGTGATAGTCCTGCTAGACCCTGCAGAAGGAGAAAGGTATACAGAACCAGTGTGCGAAGAAGAGGATGTCGATCACATCTACAAGTTGATTTCTCAGTATGAATATTGGATCAATCCTACGACTCATGGTATTCTTTGCTGGGAAAAGGAAAATGAATGTTTCTCTGACTCCGACGGGGAGATGGAAAATTGGCATAATCGGCTACATGATGTATCTCGGCTACAATGTCTTAGAATCACAAAAAAATTCTGATGCATTTCCTCAGAGGTAAAAGAACTTCCCTACCTTGATGGTTCTAGTAGTTTTGAGAATTTTTGCGAGCATTTGAAGCTCAGGTCCCAAGAGAATGAAGGTTATGGGCTCTAAATCTAGCCATGCATGCAACACCTGCGAGGTGGTGGGACAGACATAAAGGGACATTACAAGATTGAGAATAATGTCAAGATATGATGGTCCTGCGATTTGAACCCCCAGTTCACCTAAACGTAAATACTTTCCTTGGTCCAGGGGACCCGCACGAGCACTTTTTCTCTTGGATGGAGAAATGGTGTGAACGAACCACGAAAGAATGTGTTCACCTGTTTATTCATGCCTTGGGGGCAATCCCCACTGCATGGTATTTAGATACAAAGCTACACCAGCGCACCCACCACTAGGAAACACTGCAGGATAAGTTTTTAGGGACATTTGGGTTGGTAGGTGGAACAAAGGCACTCGACAAAGCTCTTCAGGATATAAATGTCTTAGTATTTGATGAATCATGCACTTACGTAGCACTTGGGGCACCAACATGGGAAACATTGTTGGGAAGGTAAATCCTCTCTGCAGACAGAGACGATCCCTCTAGCCCTAGAGTGGGTCTAGCAACAAAGGGACAAGCTAAAGTGTAGGTTCCTTAATTAATGAATGAAAAGGACAAAGTAGGATGGCCTACCTGAAGTCCAATGTTTTGGTCACTGTAGTGGTGGTGGCCTCTTGGTTTCTGCTCCAACGAGTCACAATCCTTCCACAAAAATGCTCGAATACTCACCAGAAGATTAGCAAAAAAGAGAAGAATACAAAACAATGATTTCATTCATAATCAACTAACTAGTCAAGGATGGTTAAGCATATTGCATCAAATAAAACAAATTAAAGGAAGATGGAAACTAGACAATATTCATGTGTATGTATTAATAGAAGAAAGAGTTACAATCTAAGCCTTGAAGTCGCAACCTCCTTCAGCGAGGTTCAGTCAAAGCGCGTCTCAATGAATCATTGGGGAATTTGGATTGCATGAAGACACAAGCCTAAGCTCTCTCAATAAAGGTCTCTTCCGTTCTATCCTTCTAGCAAGATGCACCGGAATCTATTCAGTGTTTCATCCATATAATGCTCAGTTCAACTATCCTTTCAGCTAACTCATCAATGGAAGATGGCTTTATTTATAGAGGGAGAGGAGGAGGTTGGGATCCGTACAGCCTTATCCCTTGGGAGGTTTCCCCAAAAGGTGGAAACAAGAGGCCAAAGGAGGGAGGTCGTGGTTATTCAATCGAACCACTCCAGATGACTTACCCAAGAAGTTGTTATGATGGAAACTTTGTCTCTATTTTTAAAAAACATCCATAAATAGGTTGGCGCGGGTATCTCACTAGGATAGAGCACCAATGGGCATGGGGCACAGTGTTAATTTCCTCATCAACGTGAGGGCATAACGGTCTACTAGCACCAAGGCAAAAACATGTGTTTTTGATGGTCTGCTCAGGAAATGGTCAACAGAAGGAGTGTTGTCCTCATGGCAAGGGATGCAATGATGGTCTTTTCAATGCATGACACTTTGTTTTGGTCACAGAAATTATCCTCCAATGTGCGGGATGGGGATTGAAATGACAGTGAAAAAATTTTGTGTAACAGATGCCCCCTAAACCATGAGGTCTGAGAGAGAGGAAGGGGTGAAATTCTTTATGAGAACACGTTCAAACCAGACACCGTTGTCAGAAGAACTTCAATTACAAATATAAATGATATCTATGATACATGAGCGTGTGGCATGGGCGCAGCCATCCATAATAGAGTACATAGATAAACTGAGATCTGAGGTATGGACGCATTCATCCAGTAGTAAGGATCAACAAATAGACTCAGGTATGGTCGCAACCATCCAATCAAAAGAATCATGCAATAAAGTCATGATAGACCATAATATCCCATAACCTGGATCTTATCAAACAAAACCTAGGGTCTTGCACTCCATCTCGACCCGAACAAGTACAAATGCAAGCATGAAAATATGTGAGCTAAAGTCGAACATGCAAGAAATTCACCTAATTACCAGCCAATGTTGAAAGTTGTTAACAGACACGAGAGAAACCACCAATAATGAAAATGGTTGTCAAGGTACGACAGGTAAAATCCATGGAATGTGAACAGTGATCTGGCATCAAACACCTGCAGAATCACTCGATCGAAGGCCAATGATGTGGACCTATCGTCGAATGCGAAGAATTTTCCATTGAGGCATGTAAGCTCCAAGGTACCAAAAGGGAGTCTCTAGGTCAACTTCCTGGATAATGAGTTGAAGTCGACAGGAAGTGACCCAGTCGAAGGAGGGCCATAATGTTTCGTACACCATTGACACGAAACAGAGGAACATGATCATAGTGAATCAGGATCAACAGAGAATTAGAGGGAGGTTGAAAAATTTGAGAGGAAAACTTCCCTTGAACATATCAATGACACCACTCTGGATTTGGCAGTATTTGACATCAAGGAATCTATGGTCATGATGACATCGCAAAGAGCATCTGAGAGATCAAAATAGATTACCAAAACCCATGAAGGCAAAAATGATGAAATGAGATGTTCCCAACCCAGCACAAATGTAGACGACTATCATGTTCAAGAGAAACGTACTGTCGACACAGCTAAAAACTGGTTTCATTTTCCCCAACCATTTCTGGAAAGTACCCCAATTATTTTTCGAAACAATCTTGAAGGGGATAGGATATGGTTGTACTATAATTTTTTCCTTCAGAAAAATCCATCCTAGTAAATTTTACATTCCCAAGGAAGGAGGAACCTAGTGAATGTCATGGTGAAGATGTCCGATATCATAAGGGTTTAACAAGTCTGACAAAGAAATAACTTGGCATCTTTTCATGTTTAGAGATTTTGAAAAGAAGCAAAAAAATAAAACTCTAGAATTTCCCTTTTTGTAAATATTCCCTTAGATCCGAAAAGGTAAAAAAAATATCTGAGAGAACCTCCTAGTCGTGATAGGCTATGTTATTCATTTTTCATAAATAATCTATCCCAGCCCAAAAAAAAAGGGGTAAATGTATACTGGGTAGATATTGTTTCATAGCCATTTAAAGAGTTCAAAAATATAAGAGTCTCGGAAATCTTTTCAATTTTAGAAAGTCAGAAAAGAGCTGAAAGATGACTCTAGTAGTGATTTTTTTGTGTTTTTACCGAGTCCGAAAAAGTATAAAATACAACTCGTTACTTCATCGCTATCTCATTAAAAACCTGTCGCTACAGAAGAGAAAAACGTAAAACCCATTTATCAAAATAACATAATGTAATAATAAAAAAACATGTCTTAAAACCTAATTAGGGTTTTGAAAATTTACAAAATGCCAAAAATGGTAAAAAATAATTACTTTTCACTTTTACCTCTTATGGAGCAATAGTACCACCCATTTCCAAGTGTGATTTTACGGTGACGATTACAGGCGTTCTAGTAGATAAATCTCAAATCCGTTAGTTCCAGGTAAGATTCGACGTCCTTCCCTGCATTTTAATTCCTCTTGTATTACCTACAACCCCATATTTGGAATCCTATGGGGAAAATTGTAAAAAATAGGGCACGGCGATTGGTACGAGTATCAGGTATGGACTCGCGCCAATCGCCCAAATTTCTAAAATGGGGCACACCCATTGGCGTGAATGTTTCCCAAACAGTCATGCCAACCACACAAACATTTTTAAGCTCACAATGTAAGAAAGAAGGCCCAATTTCCACAAATCAAAATATTTTAATTTGGCTAATGAACTTCATATGAACATGTTTGCAGTTGTAAAGTGGAAAAATGGTTGTCGAATGGAAAGAACGAGAACATAGTGAAGAGGACGAACTTGCCATGGACAATGAAAGATGCATGGAAACTCTCAGAGACTGTAGAATGAAAAAATTCTTCATGACACCATGCCTCAAAGCTTAACCGGAGCTCCTGCAATACCTGAGAAGTATCTGGGATGAGGATCAGGAAAAATTCATTCTTCGTGATCAGGAAATCGAAATTAATGTTTCACACATTTACTTCATAGCAGGATTTTCTCGAAGGGGGGAAACACTAGTCCTGACCGGCACCTAACCCACCATGGAGAACATGACCATGGTGATCGACAGGGTATTCCGAGGGGCACAAAAAGGATCAGGAAGTGGGAAAGTGGATATCCAAACTATCTCGAACTTGGCACTAAAAGTATTTCTACACACCATCACGCGAGCTGGGGATCACAAGCACTGCATGAAGCAACAAAATCACAACTTCTTCTTGCAATAGACTTTCTAACACCGAACCTCTACAACGAGGCAGAGGCAGTGATGATCAATATGAAATTTCAACTACCAAAATGAAAGAAGAACAAACTAAAGCAGTTCAGATATGGATCCATCCTGGTATCATTCTTCCTGGAATGACTACCAATTTTCCAACGACAGGAAGCGATAGTCCCAACACCACCAGCACAGGAGCCATGGATAGCCCATTGGGCAGCGCTGATGCCAAGGTCAAGGGGTGGTCAACAAATTTCCTAGAGACCCCAGTTTCTTATTTGCTCCGCCGATAGCTGATTGTTGTGGAGTACTGGCCCTACTCTGGCACATATTTCACTAGTGATCCGAACCTCCCACTCCCAGAAGGAGAGGATTGGGATGAAGCACTTGGTAAGACTCATTTTTTATTTTCATGAGTGTTATGATGTTTTTGGTATGTATGCTCTAACATTAAATCCATGTGTTATGCAGATGTTGGACCGAAAAGACCTGCAGGCATGTCTCTGATAGCGAGGCGAGTCCCTCGGAACTTTGATATTGCCACTCATGGTGAGGGAGGCGAGGAGGAGGAAATCGTGCACAACCTGGAGGGAATTTTTCGCAGGGTCCTAGACTACGTGCGATTCCATGATGTTCCTTGTGTATACCAGAGAAAAATTGTATGGGTGTCAAATCGAGTTCACTACATGCTGAGGTGGCTTGTATGGGTAGTGACATCCTATCATGATCATCATGCTGAATAGACACCTATGATTTTCTTCTGCATATTTTGAGAGACATGATGTCTCAAGATGTAACATAAAAACACATATTTTGTTCTTATAATGCACACTGATGCAAACATTCGATATATATATATATATATATATATATATATATATATATATATATATATATATATATATACACATCTATTTTCCGATATGGATCTTTTCATGTGATGATCATTTTACAGATTACGCAAGTGTCTATCTAATACAATGTTAGCCACTGTATCAATTAATGCATTCATTTGCCTAGGAATATGTTGATATGTAATATAATCAAAATGTCTTTCCAGTAGATGAACACGTAAATACAACCTTAAAATCTGAGTTTTCTAACTGAATAATGTCCATTAAGTTGAAGAATAACAAGTTGTGAGTCGATATTTACAACCAATGCATGAATGCCGAGGGTAATCGCCTCGGTTAATAGTTCAATGACAACATTATCCATAGTGACATTGTTTGTAGTTCATCCTAGAAAAATACCTTGTAGATCTATCAACTCACCAGTAGGATCATAAATTGCCCAGGCTTTTGAGGACAAGTTCCGGGTACTGCGAGAAGCACCATCCACGAAACCGACATAAGGGGTGTTGGAATAGGGTCCTCCAAAGGCTAAGAATTGGGATAGTTTTAAGTATTTTTGTATATTTTTGGCATATTTTGGTCTAACGTAGGGGTTTTGGGGTGGGTCAAAGCCCCGAAAGCATTGTAACGGGTCAAATGGTAGACCTAGAGTTTGAAAACCACTATTTGCAGACCAGAGGAAAGCTTAGGCTAAATAGTTATAAATAGATGAAAATTTTGAGTCTTAAGGTAGAGAAGAATTGGAATTGATGCTACGCAACAGAGGAGCATTGACAAGAAACATATTGAGAGCATCGAAAGACTTTTGGGTGATCTTATCCCAAAGGAATGGGATGCCATGCTTTAGTAATCGCGTAAATCCTTTAGCCACTTTGGCATAGTTAGGTATAAAATGGCGTAAAAAATTAGCCTTCCCCTGTAGGCTCTACAGCTAATGTAACGAGGATGGAGAGGGGAGATTTATGATAGCCTCAACTTTGAGCGGATTAAGGCAAATCCCATATTTGGAAATGATAAACCCAAGATTCTACCAGAATTGACGCAGTAGACGCACTTATGTAGATTTAACTGGATTTTATAATGTTGACAGCAAAGAAATATCTAACAAAGATGGTTAGGGTGGTCCTTAATTTTGGCTAAATGAGCCGGAAGGTCATCTAGATAAGGCTAAACAATGTGCTTAATATCATGAAAAGCATATGACATCGCTCGCTGAAATGTGGCCCCAGCATTCTTCAAGCCAAAAGGGAGTTTCTTATACGCGAAAGTACCCTAAGGACAGATGAAGGTAGTCTTATGTTGATCACTCGAGAGAATGTTAATCTGGTTATATCCAGAAAAGTCATCCATGAGGGAAAATATCTCACTCCTAGCGTAGTCATCAATTATTTGATCGATAAAGGGAGTAGGATATTTATCATTAGGACAAGCCCGGTTTATGTAACGATAATCAACACAGACCCGAATGTCACCCTGCTTATTATCTACAGGGACAATATTGGACACCCATTCTATCAAGGGAATTAGGTATATCAAACCAGCATTGAGAATTTTTTCAACTTCACTCTTAATGGAGGAAACCTTTCTAGGGTGCACGGGATGAAGGAATTGACAAACAGGCTTCGAACCAGGGCAGGTTGGAATCTCATGCACCACTATAATAGGATCGATGTCAAGGATTTCTCTGCAGGACCATGCAAAGACATCGTGGAACCTACAGAAAAGGCTAGTATAAACTTGAAATTCATTTGAAGAATAGGTGACCCTGATATGGATGTTCTCGATGATTCTCGGTTTGACGGAAATGTTAATAGGCATCGTTTTCATGATGTTACTCAAGTTTCCCTCCATAAAAAATTCATGTGTCAAAAGAGGCATTTGAAGTGAAGGAGAAGAAAACTGAGCTGCAACCTCTTAAGACACTCAGACATGGCCCCGAGACCAGGCATGAATGAGGAATGATGATGAATATCATCCCACGAAATATCCTCTAGAGAAATAGTTTCTACAATGGCTTCATTGGAGGGAAATATCTCTTTCACGGGATCATGCGAATCCGAATCACCGAGCCAACGAGATTGAGAATAAGTGTCAAGAGGCATGCTCAAAGGAGCATGATCAGAAGGTGTAGGCTTCAAAGCCGCGATTAGTTCACAATAGTCAATCTCGTTCGGAATCAATGGCATCGAATCTCCAAAAGAATCGATCTGTTCAGGCGAAGGGATGATCCATGGGCCTTCAGACTAAGAGATCATATTAATCTGAATATCATGAGGTGGAGGAAGAGGAAAAATACCATGAGGGCATGCTCTTTGAAGAGACCCGACCCTACACTCACATAGGGAGTAGGAATGTGATCCACATATGGAATTTTGTTCTCGAAAGAAGAAGTAAAAAATGAAAATTTCTCAACAGTAACAATATTTCCTTCATGTGGGAATTTCAAGACACGAAAGAGAGTGGATGGAATGCATAGCATGGCATGATTCCAATTTCGAATGAGGAGAATATTATTATTTAGCTTGGCGTCAACTACTTCAACATCAAAATTGACTATTTTCCCTTCTAATTTAATCAGAAAACTAGTGAGAACACCAAGAGGTTTGGATTCCCTTCCATCAAATGCTTCAAGGGAATTTGGTGATGAATTCAGAGCTAGAGAACCAATGTATTTCCAGCAGGTAGATGACATGATGCATGTAGACGCACCCTCATCCACAACTGCCTGATGGATATTCAGACCATTAATACCAACTTGTATGATGAGCACAATTTGGTGCGGAAGTCATGGGACAAAATTATCCAAGTTGAAAGCAAGAAGGTTAGTATCAACACGATCACCCCTGCCGATCACAGATAACAAAGCATTCTGTTGAGACAGAAAAATCTGAAGTACTTCTAATGCAGAAACTACATATGGCGCCTATGCCAGATCCTCAACAATATTGTAATGTTGGGCAGCACGGGCATTAGTATTGTAAGAAGACTTACAAAGTACACCTTTGGAAGGTGGTCATACAACAAGCTCAGTACTGGGTCTTTCAATCTGAAGAGGGCCAGAAGCAGGAGGAGGAGGAGGACCATCAACGATCTCTTTCCTTGTTGCCTGACGCAATTTGGCATAAAATTTCAACCCAGTAGCGATAGACACAGATGAAAAATCGTTCATCATGAAAACCTAAGAGCCAAATGGAGCAAAGGGTTGAGGTTGGTCTAGCATCCAGGTCGATAGTGATGGAAAGGGTTCTTTAAGAACAATTGTAGTTCCCTGGGTGCCTTTTAGAAATCTACTTACTTTGGCCCATTGAGCATAGTCATTGGTGTAGTTCTCCTCATCAAAAATCAAACAAGGGTACTTCGGCTTACGCTGTGAACCATCATCAACATGAGATTTAGACAAATATGATTTCGGGGTATCAGCTTGGCCTTACCTTTACCCTTATTTTTCCACTTGGAAGTCTTATCTACTGGATTGGCCTAAACAACATTGACTTTTGCAATTTTACCAGGATTTGGGGTAGGCTGGGAAGCAGTATCATTGGAAGGAATACACTTTTTCTCCCCAGGATTCGAAGGAGAAGACTTCTGAGAAGTCTGAGACACGGAACCGATGATACCATCGACGGATGGCGTCGCCGGTGCTTTGGAAGTTCTAGGTCGAGGAGCATCAGGAAAGATATCATACAACGTGCTAGACTGGGATTACACGAGATCAAGGTACTGGGCACGAGAAATGGCCTGTTCTTCGGTTACACATTCCCCCATAGCTATGTATTTAGTGATTTGACTGAAAAACTAGGTAGTGAACCAATCAGTTAGAAGCTTATCAGGAATATCAAACTTGATCAAGTGACGAAGGTGCCTCCATTCATGAATATGATCCGAAATGTGAGTAGGTCGTTCCTATTTCAAGGATGTGAGGAGGTGTGTCCGGGTCTCATAGTTAACCGGTAACTAAAAATGGGTAAGAAATGCCAAGGAGTTGAAATCTTGAAAAATTCCATGAGATAAATCGATGTACCACTTTGCAGCGGCACCAGTAAGAGTCTGTTGGAAAATACGGAGTCAGATGGAATCTTCAACCCAAGAGTTGGAGGAAAACCATAAGTGGTATATCATAACATGCACTTGGGGGTCTTCTCTGGACTTGCCCTCAAATTTAGGACAATCACCAGGAATATTAGTTGGAACTGGAGGCCAATAGGGGTTATGAAGAATCAGATCATTTGTAAGATTTGACACATTTGGTAGTTCCAATGTAGAGAGAAATCGTAATTGAGGATTCAGAGGCATAGGGAGCCTTTGATAAGGACCTGTGTTAACATTCTACCTTCTCTGGGAGAAATTCAGCCCCCAAATATTTTGTCCCGAAGGATTTTGACCATAGGGGTTATAAGCCTGATAGTTCTACCCATACTAGGGTTGAGGACCAGGATATTGATTTCGAGCATACCATTGAGATCCCTATTGAGAAATGTATGGATTTTGTTGCGGAATGTAAGCATTCCCTTAAGGTGGATTATACACCATCTTGGATTGATTTTGAGGGTAATAAGTGAAACCTTGGGGTGCACTATATACCGCCTGATATTGACCTTGAGGAGGGTAAGTAGTGCCTTGAGGTTGAGCAGGTGGACCCCGCTGAGAAGGTTGAACGGGCTACTGGGCTGGTTGAATAGGTTGAACCAGCTGCTGGGCAGGTTGAAAAGGTTGAACCGGCTACTGAGCCTGTTGATCAGGTTGAATCGGCTATTGAGGCTGGGCAGGCTATCCCTGCAAAGCATGTTGGCTTGGATACTTAGAGCCACCAGGTTTCCCTTGTGGAAGAGGTTGGCCTGATGGTTGTGATGGACCAGGTTGTGCCTGACGACCAGGTTGACCCAGAGTAGGACCGTAGGGTTTTCCTTGTTGCACAAAGTTCTGGCATTGCTAGACATAAGGTTGTTGTTGTTGCGCAAAAGGTTCTCCCTATGGTGGATACATGTTCCCCCCAGGAATGTAAGATGCTCTTGGTTGATATTGATATTGATTTTTATCGAAAGTACTATAGGTTTGTCCTTGTATTACCGACCCTCGATGAGGGATAGTCCAATAAGGATCAGTCGGAGGTAGATAAACATACTAATTAGGATCAATAGGAGGCAAATAAATGGGGTTACCGTAGACATCATAGTGATGTGGAGGATTAACAGGAGCTTGGGGCTGCTGAGAACCTTGAGATTTCTACTGTTGAACAACCAATAGATATTCTTCAAATTTAAGGCTGCGAGGGATCATAGGGGCAGAGGAAGTCATAGCCACACTAGAAGTAGGCATAGCCTCTGTAGCGTAGGGTTGTGATCTACCTAGGCCAGGATTGACAACCCACGTAGGATTAAGAAATATGGACCTGCGAGTGTGAAAAGACCCTAAGGATTGATGCATAATGACCAGTGTAGATGAAATCACAGAAACAGTAGGTTGGCCCAGGATAGATGTAGCAATGACCGACGAACTAGGCATCGACGATGAAAATCCTAATGAAGGAAGGATTGAACTCCTTAGAAGATTTGAAGTACTGGAGGATGCTATGGACACAACACTAGAAATAATCTGAATCAAAGTCCGATAACTGGGTGGAAGTGACACCGATGGAGGGGAAGATTGATTAGGGACACGCGGGATGTCTTCACAGAAAATCTGACATTCCCCTATGGACACAGGCATTTTTCCATTGCTGACAAGACTCGAAGAATCCATGTCTGACGAAGTTGTAAGATCTTCAAAAAGATGACAAGGAATAGGAGGTATAACTATAAAAGGTGATCCAGAAGTAAGTGGAGGGAATTATTCCTTAGTCCCAAAACCAGACCAAGCACCCTAAGGAGGCCAATTGAACTCAACTAACTCTTTAGGAGGAGATTGAGTACGAGGGGTTGAACACTCAGGAGAATAGGCTGCGCAAGCTTGGTAGACCTAGCAGACTGAGGGGTTTCGAAAGAAACGTCAGGAAAATAACTACCACTAAAAAGTAGGGAAGAAGATGACAAAACTGGTGGTTCCACCATTGTGACTGTATTTCAACATAGGAAGGAAAATGAGATAACCAATTCAAGGCTTCAAGATCAAAAAATAAGGAAGCACAAAAACAAGCCAAGTAAAAAACATTTAATGGGCATGTGATCGTGGCTAATTGATTTTACGACACTGGAACAAAACTTTGCTGTTTTGTTTTTTAAGACTCGAGAAATAGACAAAATATGACTCTAGTCACTTTAAATTTTAAACAACCATGAAAGGACACGTGCTTGACAATCTCTTCTCTTTTTAAGGAGTCACAAAAAGTTCCAAATGACTACTCAAGTAATCTAAGCAGGAGGGTGTACCAAGTTTTTGTGAACTACCATATACACCGCGGTGATCAAATGAAAAAGAAATGACCAAGGACTTAATGCACATGTAGGTAGTCTCCTCGAATGCTCTGTTCAGTGTATCACAGTTACAGGGTGGTAGACTCGGCCTCCTATGGATAAAAGGAGATGAACGTGTTAGCTCCCTGTAATTTGCAAGATTGGAAAATATAAACTGTAGAGAGAATACATGAACCACTATGGGATTCTAGGATCTAGCCCTCCTGAATCCAGAGAGGGATCTCTCTATAAGTGAAAATATTTATTTATCTTCAAGGCTTTTATGTGTGATATTAAGCTAGTTATGAAGGACAAGGTTTTTGTTTGTTTTGTTTGGGAAAAGATATGGGAAGGTGAAGGGAGTCTAAATGAAGGGTGAAGGTGAATGAAAGTGAAAGATTGATTCAGATAAGAAGATAGGCAAGAAAAAACTTCAATCCATTGGGCTATGGAGTCATAGTAGGATTTAATTGAAACAAAAAGGTTCAAGAGTGGTCCATGGGGCAAGTCATCTATGTCTAAGGATCTCTTTAAAGTTTATTTTATGGAATGAAATGATACAATAAGAAGGGGAATTAAACAAATGAAGAACAAAGAGCAACCTAATATCAAGTAAGTACTTTGAAACTATCCTACTTTCGACATACACTTAAGAAATACATAAAAGTAATCTAAGATCTAGTAAGTACTTCAAAACTAGCTAGCTTTTGATGCACTTTCAATAGAAAAAAATTTAAACAAAAAGGGAAACTTTTCAAAGCAACCGTTGGAGAAGAACTAGAGGACAGGGCTCACCATAGACTTCCCTACCTCTTCTTTACTTAGCAAACTTATCAAGACAACACATAAGATAACAAAGAATAGTCTAAGATCAGGTAAGGACTTTGAACCTAACCTGCTTTCAACATACTCTTAGGGAAATTTTCAGACAACCTTTGGAGATAAAACTAGAGGACAGGGCTCACCATAGACTTCCCTAGTTCAAATTTACTTGGTAGAACTGAAAATAACGTTGAAGAACAATATTTAGCTTAGACAATAGGACAAGGGAACGCTAGCATTCATAACTATTTGGACTAAATTAAATCATTATTAAACAACACAATTGGAAGAAAACATTCAGATAAAGTTTATCAGTAAGAGCAGGGTACCTTTGACAGTAAATCCTAACTCTGTAATTGATGTTCTTTATCAGAGAAAATGGACATAATGGAAATAGAAATAAAATAATAATTTACAATAAGAAAAACATCACTGTTGACATAGACCAGGATCCCATAAATCAGCTTGTATTTGATACTTCAAACCGGTTAGAATCTTCAACTCCAATGGTTCTCTACAGCTTCGAAATTTTCATCTCAACTTAAGTATCTTCAATTACAAACAGAGCTTACAGTAGCTTCAGTAAACTATTTACAGGCAACAGATATGCAGTGACCAACATTATCTCATCTTCTACAGAAGTATTTATAGAAGAAATGACGAGGTGGGATAGGCTAAAAGATCTTCTAAGTTCAATTAATACAGTTTAATGCTTCTCGGCCTTTGAGGGGCTCAATGGAGAAGATTTCAGATATTCCTTTGTATTAATTGTTTTTACATTAAGTATTAAGCTCGTTGGGATGATTTTGTTGACTTTTAAGGCTCTTTGTTATCTTTGTAATAACTCTGCTGACAATTTACAATAAGTCTCTTTGGCTTGGAATAATTCTTCGGCTGTAATGAGGCAAATATCTTCTATTTATGTCTTAACTCAGCCTCTTTGAATTCTTTGAGGCTACATGTGGACTTTGGTAGCTGAGAGGATTCAATTAGCCTCTGATGTGGCAATGGAGACTTTCTCGGTTTGGTAGATATTTTTGTTTTGACCTAAAACAGGACTAATTTGCTTCTTATCTGTGTGTTACGATTAATTCAACCCAATTCTATCTTTTGTTCTTTAAACTGTGCTTAATTGAGTGGATTAGGCTTTTGATTGTCGATGTTAGCCATAATCCCTCAAAACTGGGTAAAATATCTTCAATTTTTCATCTCTGCTATGGCTGGATTATTTCACACTAATACTCTTTATTTATTTTAATTTTTCTGTGTCTTGTTGACGTGCAGAGGTTCATAAGGGCTTATAGCAGTATCAATTCTCATGGGGTACCAATTAAACATGGTGTTGAACCCTGTATATGGATATTCTTTGATGACTAAAAGCCTAGAGGATCGTCATCCTTGTATTTTAATTTTCCTTTAAAAAATTTGAAAAAGTTTTAAAACCTGCACAAACAAAAAATATTAAGAAAATCCTACGTATTTGGGTTAGACTAATTTGCAGGCTTAGGTTTAGAGCGTGGCCGTTGGATGAAAGCATCCAACGGTGGAGATTGCGCACAGAGGTTAAAGGAGAGTTATTAACGAAATGGTGCAGAGGATTAAGTCTGAGTCGTTGCTCTATGTTGATCGACGGTCGAGATCAATCATGGAAATATAAAGTGAATGGGTCACTTTATAATGAAAATAGATGAAAATGTGAAGAAATGGGTGAAATAACCTTTGGCGGATGAAAAAGGTTAAAAATGAAATTTGGGGTTTCTCAGATGAATCTAGGCCGTCGGATAAGACAGATCAACGGTGGATATTTGATCTGGGAGTTAAATGGAATAAAATATGAGGCGGAGGAAGGGTAAGTGTGGGCCATTGATCTACCGATATCAACGACAGAGATTGGCCGAAAAACATTACAAAACGCATTCATCATTTTAACTAAGGTGGCGAGGAATGATCTGGACCGTCGGATCTTGATGCATGAATGGTCGAGATGCAATCGGAGGGATCGCGATCGGAGCAGGAGAGAGGAATGGGCACACAAAAAATTTCGATGCGATTAGAAGAGGACTGTTGATCTGAGGTCCAGATCAACGTCAGGGAATGAATCGGAGGAGGTTATAGGCGGGGAAAGGGCTTATCAATGGAGCAATAAGGGTCGTTGGATGAGATCTGGTAGGGG
The DNA here is from genome assembly GCA_034641835.2 of Pinus albicaulis. Classification (NCBI taxonomy): domain Eukaryota; kingdom Viridiplantae; phylum Streptophyta; class Pinopsida; order Pinales; family Pinaceae; genus Pinus; species Pinus albicaulis. The sequence goes on from CM076581.1 coordinate 1,179,772,637, forward strand.
AAGATCAACGGTCGATAATTCATTGGGAGGTTGCCAATCAAGGGTGGAAAATAAAATATTAATGTGCCTGGTGGAAATCTCTGATGCAAGATTGCGCAGGCCATTGATCTGGTTTAAGATCAATAGTCGGGAATGGCTTTGACCAATGAACGGACGGGTCACATTATAAATTAAAAAATGGGTTTTTACACGAAATACAAAGGAAAAAGTGCATCAGGGAGGGTTTTTTAAGGCTTTGCACCTGATTGCGGGGCCTTCAGATTATATGAAGAAAGTGGAGGTCAGGGGCTTATAATAAAGGGAGCCAATCGGCATCAGAACTTTTATGAAACAAAAGAACATGCACCATCGCAAATGCTCCGATGTCATAAGCACTCAAGACTATTAGCGCTTGGTTCTAGTGCTAGGGTATATGGTGGGGAAGTGTTTTAGGGCTTAGCCCAAAGGGCCTTAGGCCTGTAAATGCAAAAAGGCTCATTTTTATGAATTTTCAATGATTTTCAATGGATTTGGGGGTTTCGGTAAGGTTCAAAAAGGAGCTTTAAACCTTACAAAAGGGGATTTATGAAGGGAATAAGGGAATATAGGAAAAATAGAGGAATTTTATGGGAGTAACCAAGTGGACCAACGTTGTGGTGTGATCATTTTCGTGTAGCTGGACTATAATATATGAACCACTTCCCCCATATTGGTGCGTATGTTCTAGAATTAAAGCAACAATGGTGTAGGTCAGGGAAAATTTTAGGGGCTAATACTCGTAGATGGGCTAATTTTGCATGTTTTTTCAAAAATAAAGATTCACCGATTTCCATTTTTTTGAAAATTGATTCGTCGAATGTTTATAGTATAAAATTATTTTACCCTAAAAATCGCCAAAAAAATATATATACTTGTATAAAATAATTAGAAACCTAAATATTTTTACAAAAATATCATAAAAATTGTTTACAATTTACATATTGTGGACTATTAATATTCACCAAGGTTTCGAAACTTTAAGATAAACTTCCATCCTTAAAATTTTCCCTGGTGCAGTTTCTGTCATTCAGTAAGACATGATGAATAAAACTATTGAACTTATGATTTAATGATAGACTGGGTAAACCTCTACAGGGTACAGGCTGACCCTTCATCACCAAGATAACCCTTGGTCATAGGCGGCTCCCCAGATAGGGGCAGGGGAGGGGGTAGGGGTGGAAGTGCAGGTCGGGGAAGAGGACAACTGATTTTCTATAACTGTGGAGAAGTAGGGCACTTCGCAAGAGATTGTCTAAATCCTATGCACCAATCTTGCAGGTATTGTAGACAACTAGACCATGTGATTGAATATTGTCGAATTCTGATAGCAAAAATGTAGGAAAAGTAGTAGACACCTATGCAAAACGTGTAGAGGGTTAAGGCTGAACCGTGTGACGAAGGGCCAAGCATTAGTGTTATAACAGGCAGCATCATGGCTACTAGAGGGGCCGATGAGAAAGCTGCAGCTGAATTGCTTATCCAGAAAGCAATGGTCAAGCAAGAAATATTGGACCTACAGAAGGAGAAAGAAACCTTCATCGCAGCTCCCAATAACTTTACAAAGGATGAAGCATCTACTTTCAAGACTCCAACGCACGTAGAACCAGATAACAAAGTTAAACCATTTCTGTAAGCATGTATGAAGCTATTGCAAAACTAGAAGGTAGTGGAGAATCTTCAGACACTGATAGATAGCTGCGTGGGAAGAACTGACCCTCCCTCGAAAATTATAGATGTTCACAAATTATACAAAGATAGGAGGAGCACGGGTCGGGAAATGTGGATTACTATGCAGATTGGCAACTATGAGATGGATCAAGTCATCCTAGACCTAGGATCGGATAAGAACATCATGCCTAAGTAGAAATGGCAGTGGATGGGGGAACCTAAGCTAGAATGGTTGACCATACAGCTACACATGGCTAACCAGCAGAAGATCATCCCATTAGGGAGGTTGTCAAGAATAACGGTAGACATTGTATGAGTTAAGGTACACGCTGACTTTGAAGTAATCCAGATTGTGGATGATGCAGATCCTTACCCTGCACTCCTAGGGCTGTATTGGGCTATAGATATGGGAGGTATTATCAACCTAAAGAAACAAAGCATGGTGCTTGAGAATGAAGATATGAGGGTGATAGTCCTGCTAGAACCTGCGGAAGGAGAAAGGTATACAGAAACAGTGCATGAAGAAGAGGATGTCGATCACATCTAAAATTTGATTGCTCAGTATGAATATTGGATCAATCCTATGACTCATGGTATTCTTTGCTGGGAAAAGGACAATGAATGTTTCTCTGACTCCGACGGGGAGATGGAAAATTGGCATAATCGGCTACATGATGTATCTGTGCTGCAACGTCTTAGAATCACAAACAACTTCCGATGCCTTTCCTCAGAGGTAAGAGAACTGCCCTACCTTGATGGTTCTACTAGTTTAGAGAATTTTTGCGAGCATTTGAAGCTCAGGTCCCAAGAGAATGAAGGTTATGGGCTCTTAATCTAGCCATGCGTGCAACACCTGCGAGGTGTTGGGACACGCATACAGGGACATTATAATATTGGGAAGAATGTCGAGATATGATGGTCTTGCAATTTGAACCCCCAGTTCACCTACACGTAAAGACTTTCCTTGGTCGAGGGGACCCGCACGAGCACTTGTTTGCTTGGATGGAGAAATGGTGTGAAACAACTATGAAGGAATGTGTTCACCTGTTTATTCATGCCTTGGGGGCAATCCCCACTACATGGTATTTAGATGGGAGCTACACCAGCGCACCCGCCACTGGGAAACACTGCAGGATATAAATGTCTTAGTATTTGATGAATCATGCACTTACATAGCACTTGGGGCATCAACATGGGAAACATTGTTGGGAAGGTAAATCCTCTATGTAGACATAGACGATCCCTCTAGCCCTAGAGTGGGTCTAACAAAAAAGGGACAAGCTAAAGTGTACACTCCTTAATTAATGAATGAAAAGGACAAAGTAGGTTGGCCTACCTGAAGTCCAATGTTGTCGTAACTGTAGTGGTGGTGGCCTCTTGGTTTCTGCTCCAACAGGTCATAATCCTTCCACAACAATGCTCGGATACTCACACGAAGATTAGAAAAAAAGAGAAGCATACAAAAAAATTATTTCATTCATAATCAACTAACTATTCAAGGATGGCTAAGAATATTGCATCAAATAAAACACATTAAAGCAAGACGGAAACTAGGCAATATTCATGTGTATGTATTAATAGAAGAAAGAGTTACAACTGAAGCCTTGAAGTCGCAACCTCCTTCAGTGGGGTTGATTCAAAGCATGTCTCAATGAATAATTGGGGAATTTGGATGGCATGAAGACACAAGCCTAAGCTATCTCAATAAAGGTCTCTTCCGTTCTATCCTTCTAGCAAGATGCACAGGAATCTCTTCAGTGTTTCATCTATAATATGCTCAGTTCAGTTATCCTTTCAGCTAACTCATCAATGGAATATGGCTTTATTTATAGAGGGAGAGGAGGAGGTTGGGATCCGTACAGCCTTATCCCTTGGGAGGTTTCCCCAAAAGGTGGAAACAAGAGGCGAAAGGAGGGAGGCCGTGGTTATTCAGTCAAACCACTCCAGTTGACTTACCCAAGAAGTTTTTATGATGGAAACTTCGCCTCTATTTTTAAAAAAAATTCCATAAATAGGTTGGCACGGGTAGCTCACTGGGATAGAGCACCAATGTGCATGGGGCCCAGTGTTAATTTCCTCATCGACGAGAGGGAATAACGGTCTACTAGCGCTAAGGAAAAAACATGTGTTTCTGATGGTCTACTCAGGAAATGGTCAATAGAAGGAATGTTGTCCTCATGGAAAGGGATGCAATGATGGTCTTTTCAATGCATGATACTTTTTTTTGGTCAGAGAAATTATCCTCCAATGTGTGGGATAGGGATTGCAATGACAGTGAAATTTTTTTGTGTAACAGATGCCCCCTAAACCATGAGGTCTGAGAGAGAGGAAGGGGTGAAATTCTTTATGAGAACACATTCAAACCAAACAACGTTGTTGGAAGACCTGTAATTACAAATATAAATGATATCTATGATACATGAACGTGTGGCATGGGCGCAACCATCTATAATAGAGTACATATATAAAATGATATCTGAGCTATGGACACATCCATCCAGCAGTAAGGATCAACAAATAGACTCAGGTATGGTCGCAGCCATCCAATCAAAAGAATCATGCAATAAAGTCATGATAAACCATAATATCCCGCAACTTAGATCTTATCAAACAAAACCCAGGGTCTTGCACTCCATCTTGACCCAAGCAAGTACAAATGCAAGCATGAAAATATGTGAGCTAAAGTCGAACATGCAAGAAATTCACCTGATTACCAGCCAATGATGAAAGCTGTTAACAGGCACGAGAGAAACCACCAATAATTACAATGGTTGTCAAGGTACGACAGGTAAAATACATTGAATGTGAATAGTGATATGGCTTCGAACACCTGCAGAATCACTCGATCAAAGGCCAATGATGTGGACCTATCGTCGAATGCGAAAAATTTTCCATTGAGGCATGTAAGCTCCAAGGTACCAAAAGGGAGTCTCTAGGTCAACTTCCTGGATAATGAGCTGAAGTCGACAGGAAGTGACCCGGTCGAAGGAGGGCCATAATTTTTCCCACACCATTGAAATGAGATAGAGGAACATGATGATAGTGAATCAGGATCAACAGAGAATCAGAGGGAGGTTGAAAAATTGCAAAGGAAAACTTCTCTTGAACATATTAGCGACACCACTCTGGATTTGGAAGTATTTTACATCAAGGGATCTGTGGTCATGATGACATGGAAAAGAGCAGATGAGAGGTCAAAATTGATTACCTAGAAGGCAAAAATGATGAAATGAGATGTTCCCAACCCAACACAAATGTAGACGAGTGTCATGTTCAAGAGCGGCGTACTGCCGACACAGCTAAAAACTGGTTTCATTTTCCCCCACCATTTCTGGCAAGTACCCCAATTATTTTTTGAAACAATCTTGAAGGGGATAGCATATGCTTGTACTTTAATTTTTTCCTTCAGAAAAATCCATCCTAGTACATTTTACATTCCTTAGGAAGGAGAAACCTAGTGAATGTCATGGTGACGATGTCCAATATCATCAGGGTTTAACAAGTCTGACAAAGAAATAACTTGGCATCTTTTCATGTTTAGAAAGTTTGAAAAGAAGCAAAAAAATAAAACTCTAGAATTTCCCTTTTAATAAATAGTCCCTTAGATCTGAAAAGGTAGAGAAAAATATTCGAGATAACCTCTTAGTCGTGACAGGCTAAGTTATTCCTTTTTCGTAAATAATCTATCCCAGCCCGAAGAAAAGGGGTAAACATATACAGGGTAGATATCGTTTCGCAGCCATTTAAAGAGTTCAAAACTACAAGAGTCTCGGAAATATTTTCAATTTTAGAGAGTTAGAAAAGAGCTGAAAGATGACTCTAGTAGTGGTTTTTTCGTGTTTTTATCGAGTCCGAAAAAGTATAAAATACAAGCTGTTACTTCATCGCTATCTCATTAAAAACCTGTCGTTGCACAAGAGACAAACTTAAAACCCATTTATCAAAATAAAATAATGTAATAATCAAAAAACATGTCTTAAAACCTAATTAGGGTTTTGAAAATTTATAAAATTCCAAAAATGGTAAAAAATAATTATTTTTCACTTTTACCTCTTGTGGAGAAATAGTACCCATTTCTGAGTGTGATTTTGTGGCGACGATTGCGGGTGATCTAGCAGATAAATCTCAAATACGTTAGTTCCAGGTAAGATTTGACGTCCTTCCATGCATTTTAATTCCTCTTGTATTACCTACAACCCCAAATTTGGAATCCTATGGGGAAAATTTTAAAAAATAGGGCACGGCGATTGGTGCGAGTATCAGGCACAGACTCGCCCCAATCGCCCAAATTTCTAAAATGGGGCGCACCCATTGGCGTGAATGTTTCCCAAATAGTCGTGCCAACCACGCAAACATTTTTAAGCTCACAATGTAAGAAAGTAGGCCAAATTTCCACAAATCAAAATATTTTAATTTGGCTAATGAAGTTCATATGAACAGGTTTGCAAGTGTAAAGTGGAAAAATGGTTGTCGAATGGAAAGAACAGGAACACAATGAAGAGGACGAACTTTCCATGGACAATGAAAGATCCATGGAAGCTCTCAGAGACTGCAAACTGAAAAAAAATCTTCATGACATCATGCCTCAGAGCTTAACCAGAGCTGCTGCAATACTTGAGAAGTATCTGGGATGAGGATTAGGAAAAATTCATTCTTTGTGATTAGGAACTCGAAATTAATGTTTCACACATTTACTTCATAGCAGGATTTTTGCGAAGGGGGGAAACACCAATCCGGACCGCCACCTAACCCACCATGGAGAACATGACCATGGTGATCGACAGGGTATTCTGAGGGGCACATAAAGGATCAGTAAGGGGGAAAGTGGATATCCAAACTATCTGAAACTTGGCACTAAAAATATTTTTGCACACCATCACGCGAGCTGGGGATCACAAGCACCGCACGAAGAAAAAAAATCATAGCTTCTTCTTGCAATAGAATTTCTAACACCGAACCTCTACAACTAGGCAGAGGCAGTGACAATCAATATGAAATTTCAACTGAAAAAATGCAAGAAGACAAAACTAAAGCAGTTCAGATATGGATCCATCCTGGAATCGTTCTTCCTGGAATGACTACCAATTTTCCAACGACAGGAAGCGATAGTCCCAACACCACTAGCACAGGAGCCACGGATGGCCCATTGGGCAATGCTGATGCCAAGGTCAATGGGTGGTCAACAAATGTCCTAGAGACTGTAGTTTTTTATTGGCTCCACCAGCAGCTGATTGTCGTGGAGTATTGGCCCTACTCTAGCGCATATTTCACTAGTGATATGAACCTCCCAATCTCAGAAGGAGAGGATTGGGATGAAGCACTTGGTAAGGCTCATTTTTTATTTTCATGAGTGTTATGATTTTTTTGGTATGTATGCTCTAACATTAAATCCATGTGTTATGAAGATGTTGAACTGAAAAGACCTGCAGGCATGTCTCTGATAGCGAGGTGAGTCCCTCGCAACTCTGATATTGCCCCTCATGGTCAGAGAGGTGAGGAGGAGGAAATCATGCGCAACCTGGAGGGAATTTCTCGTAGGGTCCCGTACTATGTGCAATTCGATGATGTTCCTCGTGTATACCAGAGACACACTGTATAGGTGTCAAATCGAGTTCACTGCATGCTGAGGTCGCTTGTACGGGTAGTGACATGCTATCATGATCATCATGCTGATTAGACACCTATGATTTTCTTCTGCATATTTTGAGACACATGATGTCTCAAGATGTAACAGAAACACACATATTTTGTTCTTATGATGCACACTGACACAAACATTTGATATATATATATACATCTATTTTCCTATATGGATCTTTTCATGTGATGATGATTTTACAGATTACACAAGTGTCTATCTAATACAATGTTAGCCACTGTATCAGTTAATGTATTCATTTGTCTAGGAATATGTTGATATGTAATATAATCAAAATGTCTTTCCAGAAGATGAACACATAAATACAACCTTAAAATCTGAGTTTTCTAACTAAATAATGTCCATTAAGTTGAAGAATAACAAGTTGTGAGTCCATATTTACAACCAATGCATGAATGCCGAGGGTAATCGCCTCGGTTAATAGTTCAGTGACAACATTATACTCAGTGACATTGTTTGTATTTCATCCTAGACAAATACCTTGTAGATCTATCAACTCACCAGTAGGATCATAAATTTCCCAGGCTTCTGAGGACAAGTTTCGGGTACTGCGAGAAGCACCATCCGCGGAACCGACATAAGGGGTGTTGGAATAGGGTCCTCCAAAGGCTGAGAATTGGGATATTTTTGAGTATTTTTGTATATTTTTGGCATATTTTGGTCTAATGTAGAGGATTTGGGGTGGGTCAAAGCCCCGAAAGAATTGTAATGGGTCAAACGGTAGACCTAGATTTCGCAAGCCACGGTTTGCAGACCAGAGGAAAGCTTAGGCTAAATAGTTATAAATAAATGAAAATTTTGAGTCTTAAGGTAGAGAAGAATTGGAATTGATGCTACGCGTGAACTAGTAGATTTTTCTAGGGTTTTTTTGGGTAAGGACTCCTGCAGCTATGTGCGGACCCCTCTAGGCTGTGTGCGCGGGCTGGTTTTGGGTATTGTAAGTAGATTTGAAAGACTAATGAATGAAGAAGTATTGTTGGAATATCTGAATCTGTTGGAAATTACTATTGATTTGAATCTATGATACTTGGTTATGTTATATATGATTTCGTGTTATTGATTTAAGTTACGAAAAGTGATTGTTTTATTTTCTTAGGCTGCGAAGTGTTTATTATGCAATATTTATGATATGTAATTATTATTAGCTGTGAATATTTTTCTCTGTTATGATAATTGGCAAGACACATGTGGATGCAAAGCTCCTGAATAGGTTTATACATGATAATAGCTCGATTGGGTTTTGTTGCAAGTTGTATTATTTCTGTTGTGAACCTTCAGTCAATATATTTTTCTGGTACTAATCTCGAAGGCTGGGAACCTGACTTACCTGCTCTCTCTAAGGGTGCAGAAACCTTGTTCTAGCACCCTCCCATACTGCTTCGAGTGAGACTTTTGCCTGCAAAAGCAGGTCACTGCCGAAAGGGCCAGTATTATAGGGGTTTTCTGGCAGACCTTAAACTTTAAACTTAGGTCAAGACCCCTTGAGCCAAAAAATGGTTCTTTTGCCCAGACCAAGAGAATTTTGAGAGAGATCAGGTAATGCCAAGGCCGTTCTAGAAACCTGAAAGAAAATAAATAGATGAATGGTTTGAAAAACAAGTTCAGAAATTCACAATAAAATAAAACCGCAGTAATAATTTGACCACCGAAGAGTGGAATAACAAGTATATTTTCACAATGATATACAAGATATTCTTTGTAAAAATTGTGATCGAGCTCCAGGAGTGGCTCGCAAGGCTAGTCGAATTCCATAAGTGTTGGAAAGATGAGCGGATCACACAGTGGACCCCAGAATTGATCCATCAGTTGGAGAAAACTAATAACACCATCACGCACATGGTGGATAACTGGGTAGATAGTGTGCTAGGAGGGTTTGTAATAGAGTTTTCTATTGATCAATTCATCTCCTATTCTAAAGTAGAATGACGGGTTTTCAAGGTTTTTCACGTTAATTTTCTGAAAAAATTACCATTACTGATCAAAATATTCTTCTGCGAAAAGAGTATTTTGTGTAGCCACACCGAGTGAATGACCTCTGATTTGGAAGGAAGTATAATGCAAAGTGGAAAATACTATCGGACCAACCAAGAAGGAGATATATCTGTCTACAGTCTGGTAAGAGAAGTAGCTATGCAAATTCCTCCAGCCACACCACTTTCAAACCAGCATAGGGGTAAGAATTCACCTACACCTCCGCCACCACTGGGAGACAACATAGCTGTGCACATGAATTTACCTACCTTTAAGGGTGTGGGAGATGAAGACATGGATCATTTCTAGTTTGTCGCAGGATACATATGGACTGCGCATAATGTAGCTAATGATGCAGTGAAAAGGGCACAGCTACCCCTTGCCTTTGAAGGAAGAGCCTTGGAATGGTACGTGGGATACATCTGCCAGCATGCAAACACAACCTTTGAAGAGATTAAGAATTCCTTGAAACAACAATTCAAGAATCCTAAGTCCTACTCGAAAATAGTGGTGGACCTGAACGATTTAAAGTAAGGGCCTTCTGAGTTTGTGTGGGAGGCTGATCAACGGCTGAAGAAGGTGATCAGAGAAGGAGGATTTCAGTACAATAATAGACAACACATGGAATGGTTCATCGCTATGTTACCACCGCACCTGCGGGTACCTATGGGTCACCAAAATTTTGAATCGCAGGAAAAAGCCTTGGAGGTCACTATGAAGTTAGAAGCTGCGCCCAGGGATGATACCCAACTGGGCATTCAACAGATAGAATGAAAACTGGAGGCAATGCACATGGAGATCCAAAATATGTGAAAGGAGCAAGGAGAAGAAGCTATCCCTGAAAGATGGTGCATACAATGCAGGGTGAATGGTCACACCAAGGATAATTTTCCTCTGTTAGCAGACTACATTCAAGTTGGGGGACCTAGCCCGTTGCGCACTAGGGAAACAACATGATCAAGTGGGCCTACACTATGGTGTGATGATTGTTGCATTAGAGGGCTGCACAATACAAACCACTTCCCCCACCTTGCTTTGTATGTACCAGAGGTAAATCAACAATGGTGTAGGTTTTGCAGGTCGGTAGGACATGATGAACAGAACTATCGGACATATGATTTAATGATCCATCGAGGAAACTTATATAGAGTACAAACAAACCCTGTGTCATCAATATCCCCCATAAGCATAGGTGGCTCCCTAGTTAGGGGCAGGGGATGGGGGCGAGGTGGAAGCACAGGTCGAGGACGAGGGAAACTAATCTGTTATAACTGTGGATAAGTAGGGCACTTTGCAAGGGACTTTCCAAACCATACAAGGCATTCATGTCGTTATTGCAGACAGTTGAACCATGTGATTGAAGACTATCCAATATTGATAGCAAATATGCAGGAGAAGCAGCCAACACCTACGCAGAATGTGCATAGGGTTAAGGATGAACTGCGAAACGAAGATCCAAGCATGAATGTCATAATGCATAGTGGAATGGCCACCGAGGTACCTGGGGAGAAGGCTGTAATTGAACCTCTGATCCAACAAGAAGTTATCAAATAAGATGTTTTGTATCTAAAAAACAAAAGAGAAACATTTTTCGTAGCTCGCAAAGACTATGCTGAGGCAGAGACATCTACTTCTTAGGCACCTGCGAACTGTAAGGAAGATGAGGAGGTCAAACCATTTTTGCAGGCATGTATGAAGTTGTTGTGCAACCCAAAGTTTGTGGAGAATATCTATGCATTAATAGATAGCTACGAAGCATGGCCTAACCTACCTCGAGAGATCAAGGATGTACACAAACTATACAGATATAAGAAACACATTGGTAGGGAGATGCGGTTGACAGCGCAGATTGGTGACTACGAAATGGATCAGGTTATTTTTGACCTGGGTTTAGATGCAAATGTACTACCAAAATAAACATGGCAAAGAATGGGAGAACCTAAGTTGGAGTGGTCCACTATCCAGCTGTGTATGGCCAATTAGCAGAAGATCATACCATTGGGGAGACTGTTGAAGATCCTGGTAGATATCGCAGGGGTCAAGTTCTGGGCTGATTTTGAGGTAATTCAAATTGTAGAATATGTGGACCCTTACCCTGCGCTCCTCGGGTTAGACTGGGCCATAGATATGGGAGGCATCATCAACTTGAAGAAGAGAAGCATGGTGTTTGAAAATAATGACACAAGGGTCATAGTACCATGAGATCCTGTGGAAGGTGAATGATATACAGAGCTAGTGTGTGATGAAGAGGATGTGGATCACTTTTATAAGTTTACTGCGTGGGATGAAGATTGGATCAACCACACGACCGATGGTGTACTCTGCTGGGAAAAGGACAGTGAATTCTTCTCCGAATCTGACGGGGAGATTAAGAATTGGAAAACCAGTTACATGATGTCTCTGCGCTGTGATATCTTTGGGTTACAAAGAACTTCCGTTGCATTTCCTCCAAGCTAAGAGACCTACCCTATTTTTATGGTTCTAGTAATATTAAGGATTTTTTGTGAAAATTTGAAGCTAAGGTTCCTAGAGGATGAAGGCTAGGGGCCCTTAATCTTGCCATGCATAAAACACCTGTGTGTTGGTGGGAAGAATGTCGAGAGATGATGATCCTGTGATTTGAACCGCCCGCTCACCTACGTGTCCAAACATACCTTGGCCCAGGAGACCCAAGCGAGTATCTATTCGCTTGGATGGAGAAATGGTGCGACAGGACTACAAAAGAGTGGGTTCATATATTTATTCATGCCTTGGGACCACTTCCCACCGCATGTTATTTAGATACGGAGCTACATCAGTGCACCTGCCAATGGGAGACATTGAATGATGAATTTATGGGGACATTTGGGTTATTACATGGAACATAGGTGCTTAACATACCTCTGCAAGACATTGATACGATGGTATGGGGCGAATTGCCTCGATATGTCGCACTTGAGGTACCTGTTGGGTGTGGAGCGTAATTTTCATCCTGATTCAGAGATCCTTGTTTTAGCTCGATGTATACCCCAGGAAAACTACACACCCTTGCAGTGGGGGGGTGTGGGGGGGACTTATCCCCCTCGCGGGGTCACGGGGGGCTGACCCCCCAGCTGGGGGGTCCGCAGGCCAGCGGTCCCCCGGCGGGGGTTTGGGGGGCAGTGCCCCCGAAGCTAAAAATAGATGTAAAATTTCCTTGTAAAAGTATAGTAATTTCTAGTCAATCTCGGTCGTTCATTAGGAAAATGATCTAATGGTAGAATTTATGTTTAGTTTAGGGTTTTTTTCCCTAGAAGGCAACCCCTCACTTTTATGAGGGCATTGTATTGAGGCTGTGTATTATATCTGTATTCTCTGAGCGAGAAATAGAGAGGGAGACTGTGAGAGAGAATAGAGGATATTACGGTGGATCTGTTGTAGCTTTTGTCTCTTCATTTTGCTGGATAATAGAAAGGAAGGACTGGCTATTCGGGGTGGACATAGCCCAAACTAGGTGAACCACGTATATCTGTGTCTCTCTGGTTTTATGTGTTTTGTGTGCTTGTATTTTCCGCATATTTTATGTGTTGCATTGCTCCATAATATATAATTTTCTAACAACTAGTATCAGAGCCGAAGGTATATTTGGCTGATAAAATCGCAGGAAAGAAGGGTTCCTGGTTTGAGTGGGAGAAATGGTGGAAGATGGTAAATTTAGGGTCGAGAAATTTAACAGCCAAAACTTCCCGCTATGGAAGATGAAAATGGAAGATTATATGTATCAAAAATATATGTATGTACCATTAACCAGAAAAATAAAGAAGCTGGCGGCCATGAAAAACGCGAAATGGAACATTCTCAATAGAAAGGCACTCAGAACAGTACGGTTGTGCCTTGCGGCATTAGTTGCCTTCAATATTTTGAAGGAAAAACACATAGAGGATTTGATGCAGACGTTGGCGAAACTATATGAAAAAACCTCAACCTCAAACAAGGTATTTCTTATGAAACAGCTATTTAATATGAAGATGTCGGAAGGTGGATCTATTGCAAACCATTTAAATGATTTTAATACAGTTACCAGTCAGTTAAGTTCTGTAGGGGTAAAATTTGATGATGAAGTTAGAGCTCTGTTATTCTTGTGCTCATTGCTAGAGAGTTGGAATGGTTTAGTAATGGCCATTAGTAACTCTGTCTTTGGATCTAGTACTTTAAATTTTGATGATGTTGTCGGTGCTATCCTTAGCGAGGAAATGAGATGGAAAAGCTCTGGTGAGACATCGGGTAATGCTTTGAGGGCAGACTTTTGGGGAAGAATAATGGAAAGAGGAAAGAGCTCAAGATATCACAGTAAATCAAGGAAAGGCAGATCCAAGTCCAGATCGGGGATAGTGTGCTGGAAATGTGGAAAGAAATGACACCTAAAGAAAGACTGTAGATATCGGAAGGGAAAAGAAGGAGACACACAGCAAGAAAACAATCATGAAGCAAATGTGACAGGTGATGTGTTACAAGATGCTTTGGTTCTTTCTTTCGAAAATTTTACTGATTCTTGGGTTGTATATTTAGGGGCTTCATTCTATGCCACACCTGATAAGAAATATTTTCATGACTATGTTCAAGGAGATTTTGGACAAGTTCATTAGGGTGATGATAAACCCTGTAAAATTGTTGGAATGTGTAAGGTTCTTGTAAAACAACAGAATGGAAACCAATGGCTATTAAAGGAGGTAAAGCATGTTCCAGATCTAAAGAAAAATCTCATTTCAACAGGGCAATTAGGTAGTGAAGGTGGTGTTACAACTTTCACAGATAAATCTTGGAAGGTCACCAAAGGAGCCCTGGTAATAGCGAAAGGCGAAAAGGTTGGTACATTGTATTTATGCAATGGTATTTCTAACTATGTTAATGATTTAACTTCCAAAGGAGCAGATGTAGCATTATGGCATCATAGGCTCGGACACATGAGTGAGAAGGGGATGAATATTCTTCACTCAACAAATTTATTGCCAGGTTTGAAGAATGTTGATTTGGATTTCTCTGAGAATTGCATTTATGGAAAACAGAAGAGAGTCAGATTTCTCAGATTTGGGAAAGAAAAGAAGAGCGAAAAAATAGAGCTTGTGCATACAGATGTATGGGGACCTGCTCAGGTATCATCCCTCGATGGCTCTCGTTATTATGTTACTTTTATTGATGATGCAACTAAAAAAACCTGGATTTCTTGTATTCAGAATAAATCTGATATATTTGATACTTTCAAGAAATGGAAAGCTTTGTTTGAGATTGAGACAAGAAAGAAGTCGAAGTGTCTCAGATCCGACAATGGAGGTGAATATTGTAGCAAAGAGTTTGATAGGTACTGTTCAGAGCATGGAATTCGTAGAGAGAAGACAGTTCCAATAACACCACAAGAAAATGGTGTGTCAGAAAGGATGAACAAAACAATCATGGAGCATGCAAGGTGCATGAGATTTCATGCGAGATTGACTTTACAATTTTGGGCAGATGTTATAGATACTGTTGTTTATCTAATAAACAGAGGGCCTTCAAGTTCCTTGGATGGTGGTATTCCAGAGGAAGCATGGACAGGTAAAAAGGTAAACTACTATTTTTTAAAGCCTTTTGGTTGTGAGGCCTTTGTCCATATTAATAAAGAAAATAGAACAAAGCTTGAGGCAAAATCAAATAAATGTACCTTTATTGGATATGGTGTTAATGATTTTGGTTATCGCTTATATGATTATAAAAATCACAAAATCATTAGGATTAGAGATGTAATATTCAATGAAAAGGTCTTGTATAAGAATTAGTTGCAGGAAAAGAAACAGGAAAAAGAAAGAAAGGAATACACAGTTATTGATGAGATAACTAAAAAAGTAAAGGTGCCTGAAAATAATAATAATCACAACCACAGCAGCAACAATCACCACAACAGCAACATGCACCTCAAACACCTGAAATTGGTGTTAGAGGATCTACCAGGATAATTAGACCCCTTGAACGATACTCTCCTTCATTATATTATTTATTGCTGACTGATTCTGGTGAACCCGAATGTTATGAAGAAGCAATGGAGGTTGAAAGAAGGAAGAAGTGGGAGCTAGCCATGGAAGAAGATATGGACTCCTTAATGCATAACTAGACTTGGGACTTAGTCAGGTTTCCTGTAGGTAAAACTACATTGCAGAATAAACGGGTTTACAGGCTGAAGGAAGAAGATGGAGGAAAAAAGAGGTACAAAGCTAGACTTGTGGTGAAGGGGTTTGCACAGAAGAAAGTTATTGATTTTGATGAAATATTTTCTCCTGTTGTTAATATGAATTCAATCAAAACTATCTTAAGTCTTGTAGCAGCATAAGATTTATATCTTGAACAGTTAGAAGAAAAGACAACATTTCTCCATGGATATTTGGAGGAAGAGATATACATGCAACAACCAGAAGGATATGAGGAAGGGAAAGAAAAATTGGTGTGCAAGTTAAAGAAGAGCTTGTATGGCTTAAAATAGGCTCCAAGGCAGTGGTATCTAAATTTTGACAAGTTTATGTCTGAACAAGGTTATACTAGATGTCACTCTGATCATTGTGTTTATCTGAAAAAACAAATTGATGGCATCTATATTATATTGTTATTGTATGTAGATGACATGCTTGTTGCAGGGTCTAACATGCAGGAAATAAATGTGCTCAAACAAAATTTGGCAAATTCATTTGCGATGAAGGATTTGGGAGCTGCAAAACAGATCCTTGGTATGAGAATAACCAGCGATAGGAAAAATAAAAAATTAACACTGTCTCAGAATGAGTACATACAAAAGGTGTTGAAAATATTTAATATGTGCAATGAAAAACCAGTTAGTACACCTTCTGCTAGCCATTTCAAACTTACTAAGGAGATGTTCCCAAAGACCCAAGAAGACATGGATTATATGTCTAAAGTTCCATATGCACCAGCAATTGGAAGCTTAATGTATGCAATGGTCTCTACAAGGCCTGATATTTCACATGCAGTGGGAGTTGTAAGCAGGTACATGAATAATCTAGGAAAAGAACATTGGATGGCAGTAAAATGGATTCCCAGATATTTGAGAGGTACCACAAATCAAGCATTATGCTTTGGTGGTTCAAACATTGCTCTACAGGGATATGTTGATGCAGATATGGCAGGTGACAGAGATAACAGGAGGAGCACTACAGGATATGTATTTACTGTAGGTGGAACAACTGTCAGTTGGGTTTCAAAAATCCAAAGTGTTGTTGCACTTTCAACAACAGAAGCAGAGTATGTTGCTGCTACATAGGCTAGTAAATAAATGATTTGGTTACAAAGGTTTATGAGTGAATTGGGTAAGAAGCATGATATGGGCACGTTATACAGTGATAGCCAAAGTGCCATTCATCTTGCAAAGAACTCAGCATTTCATTCTGTTAGAGTCGGTCCTAACAGCCCTCCGTCAGAGATCATTTCGCTTTTTTCATATCATTTTTAGGTGTCTCTCTCACTTCACTTCGTTGCATTTCGCTAGGGGCATGCCATTGACTGACGAGAGGGTCTGGTCGTCTTGTATTCCCTCATTCTTGTACCTGTTGGGCTAATTAAAACTCCTCAAAGATCATCGAAGTTCAGGTCACGTCATTCATGGTCATAAATGATTATTTTCGTCAACAAGAGTCTTTTAGTCCTAGAGTCTAGGGTTTCAGTCTTTTGATATATTTAATAAATGCCCGCAGGCCATGAGGATGGTTTCGAAAAGGTTCTTAATTCAAATTTTTATCATCAAACACATTTGAAGACATTTCTAGTTCAAAACTCTGTTTTGAACTAGAAACTGTCAAACTTATTTTTTGTAACAATCATGTATTTTTCCCACCATCAAAATTTCAAATGCAACCTCTGATCTTTGCCGAAGTCCAAACACCAACATCCTTGCAAAATCAAATCATTTCATCAGTCCAAAACTCAGAAAATCAGTGCAAAAAGCCAAAAGACAGAAGTTCAAAGAAATGATAAAGTGCCAAAATAAAAAACATTACAAAGTGGGTTGTGGAGGAAATAAAAATCAAATCCAACTCTTGTGTGATTTTTTCAAAGCTATATAAATCATTTGAACCCATTTGTCAAATTACATTCACAATTTTTCAAGAGAAAAGATTTAATTGAAGGGTTGAAGGGCAAAAATTTCGTTTTGAAGCCGAGATAGTGTATTGACAGTGCGCGCGACGCATACAAGCAGCGCGCGGCGCATAGAGTGCGCGCAGCACACTGGGCATCAGTGGGAAGTGTAATTTTACACACGCGTGATGCATATAGTGCGCGCGGCGCGTTGGGCATGCGCACGGCGCATAGAGCCCTAAGGCCGGATAATCACACTCCTTCACCCAAATTCATATCAAATCGCCTCATTCGACTTCAAGTAAGTTATCCAAGCTTCCTTAATGATTCATGGATATGCTATGGTGTTTTAAAGGTGGAGAAAACAAGTGTTTGTTATGGTGAAAGTTAAACCCTATATTCATTTCAAAATTCGCTCCATAGGGTTTGAGAACTGATGTTGGTCATTTGAAATTGGTGTCAAAACCTGCATTTATCAAAACACTCTTATGCCATTGTTGTGTATGCTTTTATCACTGCTGTCATTATATCATTTCCCTCACTGCTGAGATCACTGTTATTATACCATAGTCCCATTTTTATGCCACTGTTTCACATCCTTCATCTCCTTTGTTCCCATGTGGTAAAACCCTAAATCTATCACCTGTTATCCCTTCCCCCCATTGACAAAATTTTGATTGCCACAATATTCAAAGATTATGCCTTAGATTTCATTTACATTTTTTCATTTCACCTATTCCCATTCCCAAAAATCCTCACTATCACTATTTTCCCATATCACTTGCAAATTGACCATATCCCTAAACCCCTCAAACAGTGGTTATCCCCACACTTGACAGTACTTTATCACTGTAGTTTTTCCCATAGCACTGTATTACATATGTGACACATTTGGCATACACTGAACTCTTGTTTTCATCATTACCATATCAGCATATATTTGTCATAATTTTAGCATCATGTCAGAGATGGATTTAGTTTATGAGCAGGGGTATGACAGTGATTCCACAGCAGAGGCTAATGTGCCAAGGAGGTCTCACAAAAGTGGCAAAAGTGGTAGGCATGTCAGGGAGGAGCCTACTTCTTTGGTTCAATTGCAGGCTTGCCCGCTTGCAATGGATTGTTTTCAGCATCAGTCATGTTTCCAATACTGTGAGATGATTTCCCAAACTCAGCATCATCATGAGCTAGCTCGCCTATTTTTTCTACATTTACATGATGGCCATGTAAACCTTGCCAGAGTAAACTTCATTCTGTCACCAAAGACCATTTCTGAGGCCACCGGGATACCAAACATAGGAGAGGAATGGAACAAACGACAACAGCTAGAGAAATCCTATTATGAGCCCTATATCAGACCTAGATATATGAGGCAGCTGAGCAAGGTATTTCCATTCTGATTTCTGAGGGATGAGTATGCACCATTGATGAGATTGATCATTTGATATTTCAGTTGCGAGGGAAGATTCTCGTGCCTCTATGCGTACCATATCCGTTTGTTGATGCATTTCACGAGGGTACGTATGATGAGCATTCCATACTTCATGTACCGTAACATAGAGCGGATGACATTTCTTGTACAGAAGAAGACCCCAGCACAGTAGTATAACAGTATATATCTTTACGCGCTGATCAAAATCATGGTGGTACATCAGCTCACACAGCAGGGCATCGCATGGGAGTTCATCTCCTGTGACTTCTTTGCAGCGCCACAGCTGCCTCTCGAGGTAGTTCATGATGAGGGAGAGCCTTCACACCAGCTTGATATTCCTGATACTGAACATATCAGCGCTCCAGTGTATGTGACATATCAGCGAGGCCACAGAGCCTTATTTGCAGCTACACGACGAGTACTATCTCCACCTGAGGTGGAAGGGGTCTCGTTGACTTCATCAACAGCGCGAGTACTATCTTCACCGGGCATGGAAGGGGTCTCGCCTTTGACATCAGCACAGGTACAAGTTCAGGATAGAGGCAAGAGGCCTATGCACGATGAGGGCCCTTCAGGAGGCCGAGACACTGATTTTACACTCATCGATGTTGATGCGAGCTCTCCTAGCTCGAAACTGAGGGAGGTCATCCAGGAGCAGAAAGTGGAAATTGGTACCTTGGTAGAGAATTTTCAGAGAGCACAGTGGGTGATAAATTACTTGGAGCAGTGGAACAAATAGCTGGAGGATCAGCACAAACTTGTAGAGCTGTGGCGAATCCGTGAAGATCGACAATTGGCCCAGAAAAGACCTGGTGAAATTACACCAATTGAGTGAGAGACCGAACTCATGCATGTTAAAATTCATCTGGAAAATTTTTTGGCAAAGGAAAATAGAGACAAAGACATGCTCCGTCATATGAAAGGTCATTATTCGGCCCGCATGCATGTCTGCAAAGCAAAAATGAAGATCCTGAAGAGAAGGTTGAGCAGAGCACTGAAACGGCGAAAGAGGCCTGATCCACTACGGATTTTGGCCGAGGCTTCATTGGCTTAGCATGAGGCATTATGGGGGATCTTCGCTCCGAATTTCAGCAAATTTGGAGAATTTTTTGTCATTTTTGAAAATTTTGGTCTCAAAACAGGTTTTTCAGCCCAACACGTAGCGCGTCACGATGCGCGCTTATGATTGGGACACTTTCTGGAGGAAAAAATTGTATTTTTGGATTTTTCATGGTAATTTATGCATGCTCAGAAATGGCTGAAGCATTTCATCAAGTTTTGGATGATCAAAAGGGCCAAAAACACCATGAAAATCACCTTTCTGCCACCTTTTGCACCAGCAGGAAGTACTTTTGGGAGAATGAAGTTTTGGAGGGACAAATGAGCTCCAAATTGAAAAATTCCACTTGGGGTGGATAGCAGACATGCAGGGATTTCCAACAAGATATCATGAGCTTGATTTTGAGTCTAGGAAATTCTCCAAAATCAGGTCCAAAGGGGCGCGGCGCATAGAGGAAATTAGCCTATTTTTCACCTTCCAGCTCAGAAATTCGGCCAGTTTGGACTAGTTTCACCTCTTGATGTAATTTTTGACCCAACTTGATGTAATTTGATAAAAATGATGTAATTTTGGCATGCATTTACTTTTTCTAGATGATTCACTCACAAAAAAGTGAAAATCAAGTGAATGAATCAGTTTCCTTCCTTTTAGAGGCAAGTTGTTTGGCTGCCTAGATTTTAGCTCCTTGTTTAGAATTGGTTCAAACTGCTCCTAGAAGCATGAGCTAGACCCCTAGAGGCATGGGAAGGGGTTATAATTTTCTATTTATTGTATTTTCTGAGACACTTTTAGGGTTGGACTCTTGGGAAAATTTTGGCACACTATTGTACATATTTTCTGCATTTTGGCTAAGGAAAGATCAGAGGTTTTGCAGCACCTGTTGGGATTCTTGTGGCTTTCAGTTTTGATGGTGTGTTCTCTCAGTTATTTGTAAGTTCTTTAATGTTTAATGTATGCCATTCCCTTCTTTTGCTTCTGAAACTAAATGAATGAGTAAATGAGGTAGAATCCATTGATTCCAGTGCTCTGCCTTTGCATTTGTTTAGTTTTGTATGTTTTCGCCAGTTTGGAGAGGATCCTTGTTCTCCCTTGCCCTCTTCAGCTCCTTGTAATTACGATCCATCCATACAAATAATCAAAAGGCATCAATACTACTGCCTACCTTGCCCCAACTCGAATTCTGCAAAGATCTGGCCTCATCCCCGAGCCCAAAATTGTTTTTCCCATTTTTCCAATGAAAGCCAAAAAATTTAAAACAAACCTTCCTATCTATTTACTAGCCTAGAATAAATATCCATTATAAGTCATCCTAGCCCCTTTGAAAACCTTTTGCTGAGATAGACCCGGAGAGAGCCCTCTCATGTCCTCGTAGGGCTAGCTACGAGGTTGAGCTTGGTTTGATGTTGCCTTGAGATTTACCTTATTTCAGCCTAAGGTAGTTTCGAGCGCTAACATAGTGGCGACCATACTGGGGACTAATCTCAATGGTTTGCTTGTTGGTGTGTTCGTTTCATGAGTTATAGACGGATTCTGAAGTCACGCCAAGTAGCTTTCAAAACGCTTTTTCCATGCATAAGCAGAAGTAGATAAACGTTGCTTCAGTTAATCTCTGGTTTAGCTTGTGAATGTAGCACTTGATTTGCAAATTACCCCAGTACACTTGTTCGTTCTAGACTTTTGGATGATTGAGTCTAGAAGTCAATAGGCTGAAAATAATCGGTTGTGTCCTTTGGGTTTTTTTGAATAGATCAATACACTGGCTTCAAAAAGGCATACTAGATCAAATCCTGATCCAAATCCGCCTCCAGTATATGAAAACCCCAACCTAATCCCAAGAATTTTCCGTCGAGAAGCTCCCATCATTCCTTTAGTCAAATCTCACTCATACCCCACTGTTTTTGAATACATTAAAGATATTGAGTTTGACGATCAGTTCGAGTTATCATTGTTTGAAACCAAGTCCGAAAGTGCTAATGGTTCTACCGTCATCAATCCTGAGTTCATCAAGTATCTAGAAGTTGAACAAGAAAATAGATCTATCGATAATTATATTCTGAATCTTCAAAACTCCATTGTGGAAACCAACATCCCTGAATTCATTGAATCTGCATCTAAAACTCTTGGGCCATCTGAAATTGCATCTGGTTCATAGATTCCCACTGAGCCTCCCTTTATCCCTACCATTCCCGTACATCCAGAGATCTCTGATCAGCAATCAGCAGTAGTTCCTCCTCCATCTCCACTGTATACACCTCGTTCATCTACTTCTCCCATTCCACCTGTTTCTCCAAGACAGATTATAAATCCGCCAAGAGCCATGGCTGCTAGATTCGCACCTCTTGTTTTACCTGCAAATTTGGATCCTATGCCCGCTGATTATCAGAGTAAGATTCCAATATTTGATGGCACTCCGTAGAGTGTGTCTTCCCAGCAGCACATTGTTAGAATGACAGATTTCTTGGACCTGCATGAAATAGATGAAGAGAATGTGTCCATGAGATTGTTCGCCCAGACTTTTGGAGGTGAGGTTCGTAAATGGTTCAGAGCTTTACAACCCGGAAGTATCAATACATTACAAGAGCTTCAGACGCAATTCCTAGATCGGTGGGAGATGAAGAAAGATCCGCTGCAAATTACTTCTGAGTATACTAGCATCAAGCGTAATCCTGGTGAGTCCGTTCAACATTATATTATCAGATTCAATACAGTGTATAATGCAATTCCAGATGACTTAAGACCGTCTAGAAAGTCAGCTCTCCTTAAATTCTCGGATGGTTTCAATCCGAAGATGGCTTATTCATTACGAGACAGAGATCTGCCTACCTTGGAAGATATGCAGAAGATTGTTGTTAGTCTTGAGGCGAATCTGAATGATAAGAGAGCCTGGTTGAAGCAGAAAAGAGAGTGACCATAAAAGAAGAAGCTTCCACATCTACATCAGAACAGCACTTGCTTCGTGAGATGGAAAAAATGTTCAAAATAATGACGCTTGATAAGCCAGAACCGCAGATTCGAAATCCCAACTACCGTGGCCAGCAGCAGCCACAGTTCAGAATTAAGCAGCGTGAATAGAGAGTAGAAGAGCCGGCAGCCCAGCAGCAAGTTAAAACACCTCTTCTGCAGAATTTTGTGAGTCAAGATTCAGACGATGATGATGATGTAGTAGGGGAGAAAAATCACTTCTTTACTCTCGATGATCTGCCCATTTACATCACTAAAGATGAAGAGTATGCAGAAATTTCATATGCACAGAAAGATGAGGATTTTATTTTAGAAAATGATGTAGCTCTGGAGGAAGAATTAGATGAATACCAAAGAGGGTATATGAATGCTTTGTCCACTTAGCAGAAGAAATATTCATTGAGAAACAGAGATGTGCCCATAAACCCAATTCAGAAGAGAAAAGAGGATTCAGCACCGAAGATAGATTCACTTATACCACAGAAGAAAGGAAAAGAGACGATTGATCCCGCGGCTAACAAATCATCATCAGCAGAAAAGTCAAATCAGCCAAGCATAATGAAGGATAAGGCTGAAAGGAAAGAAGTTCCAGTCAAAGAGATTGAAAAGGTTTCAGCTTTTAGTTTGGAGAATGAAATTTCTAAATTAAAGGTAACTATTCCTTTGACAGAAATTATGAAGAACAGTAGTTATAGAGGTCAAGTCTCTAAAATTCTGAATTTTGATCCAATGTTTGACACGGTGAATATTGAAGATGATCAGCCCAAATTGATATTTGGGCCTGCTTTAGATGGTGAGTCCCCTGACAGTGATGTTCCTCCCTTTTATATCAGTTTGAGGTTGCATGAATATGTATTGCATAATGCCATGTTCGATTCCGGTGCTTCGCACAATCTTATGCCAAAAGCGATCATGGAAAAGTTGGGTTTAGATATTACAAGGAAGTACCATGATTTGTACTCATTTGATTCCAGCCGAGTGAGATGTATCGGACTTATCAAAGATTTGGTTGTAAGTTTAGATCAAATTCCTACGAAGAATGTCTTGATGGACGTGGTTGTGGCGGACATTCCTCCCCGATTTGGGATGCTCCTTTCTAGATCTTGGGGAGCAAAGTTGAAAGGTACACTACAGTTAGATTTATCCTATGCAACAATTCCTGTCTTTGGCCAAATGAGAAAGTTATATCGAGAGCAGAAGATGAAATACATGATAACAAGCAAGGAGAAACCAATCAATCATCCTGTAAATTATGTACATACAGACTTAGAGTCTTTTGTTTTGTTTGCTGATAGTTTTAATGATATAGATATTCAGTTAGTTCAAGCAGAAGATATACCCGAGATTACCGAAAATTTCAGAGAAGCTCTGCAGAAAGAAAGACGAGAAAAGAAAGCTAATGTTGAGCAATCAGCTAAAGACGATGGGCAGCAAACAGAAAAAACAGAGCAGGCGCAATTTCAGCACTTAGAGGATGATGAAGATGGTCTTTGGACCATGGATTTTGATGGTGCAGTGGGTAGTGAAGGTGCTGGAATTGGTGTTTGGATACGCAGTCCATTTTACGCTCCGAATAAGGTCCCGAGCAATGTGCGAGTATGTTCCTACAAACTAGAATTTGATTGTTCTAACAATGAGGCTGAGTATGAGGCTCTGATTGCTGGCCTAAAGATTCTAAGAAAGCTGAACGAGAAAATAATTGTAGTCTATGGTGATTCCGAATTGGTGATAAAACAGGTAAAGGGTGAGTTTCAAGCCAAGCATCCTCGCATGAGGGCTTACAATAATGCAGTTTTAGACATTTTGAAGTTATTTTTCAGATTATACCTTGACGTGTGTGCCTTGCATACAAAATGGTGTTGCTGATGGACTTGCTAAGGCAGAAAGCAATTTAAAAATCCCAATGGATTCCAGCAATAAGTTCGAGATCCATGTGAATCACTGCCCTACCGTTCCGGATAATCAGAGATGTTGGCAAGTTTTTCAGGACGATGAGGAGATTAGTGATTTTCTGCAAAACAGGGGTAAGTTTAAAGATACCTCCATAGATACAGAACATGATGATGGTAATGATGATATGTAGATAAATCAAATGGAAGTGCTGCAACTAAAGGATAACATCATTCCTAAAGGATTGATTCCTTTAGAGGAACTCTTTGATCAAGACGATGTAGCCCGCAAACCGACATTGAGGCCGACTGAAAAAGGTGTTGAAGAAGTAAATATTGGGACAGCTAAAAACCCCAAGATGGTAAAGTTATCCAAGTCATTGTCACCGGAGGTAAGAGCTGAGTATGTGAGATTGTTGTCTTCATTTGCTGATGCTTTCGCATGGGATTACTCAGATTTAAAAACGTATGACACTATTATCATTCAGCATACTATCCCTATTAAACCAAATCAGAAGCCTTTCTGTCAGAAGTTGAGGAGAATCAATCCGAAGCTGCTACCATCGATTGAGAAGGAGGTAAATAGGTTGTATAAGTCAGGAATCATTGTACCTATCATATTTTCTGATTGGATATCAAATTTGGTGCCCGTGAGGAAAAAGACAGGTGAGATCCGTTTGTGTATTGATTTCAGAAATTTGAATAAGGTATCATTAAAAGACAATTATCCGCTGCCAAAAATGGACCATATATTGCAGCGATTAGTTGGAGCATCAAGGATGTCACTACTCGACGGCTATTCAGGATATAATCAAATTTTAGTGCATGAGGACGATCGTGACAAAACCGCATTCACCACTCCATGGGGAACGTTTCATTATGCCAAGATGTCGTTTGGTTTGAAAAATGCAGGTGCCACTTTTCAGCATGCAATGGACATGGATTTTGCCAATGAGAAAGATGTATTTTTTGTTGTTTACCTTGATGATTTGACGGTGTTTTCAAATTCTGATGAAGAACATTTATATCACTTGAAAGTTGTTTTTCAAAAGTGCAGAAAATATGGCATTTCACTGAATCCAAAAAAGAGCTTGTTTGCCATGGATGAAGGCAAACTTCTTGGCCACATCATATCGAAAGACGACATTCGTGTTGACCCTGCACGTGTTGAATCAATCCAGCAAATTGAACAGCCCCGCAACAAGAAAGAAATACAGTAATTTAATGGTAAAATGAATTTTCTGCGTCGTTTCATTCCAAATCTTGCTAAGCATCTTAGAGAAATCACAAACATGCTAAAAAAGGATAGTCAAGTGAAGTGGACAGAAGAGGCGGTGAAATCATTCAATTTGGTAAAGTTAACTCTTTCTTTAGCCCCTATTTTAATCAGCCCGGATTGCACACAGGACTTCATTTTGTTTTCGTTTGCTTCTAAGCACACTTTGGCAGCTGTTTTAATGCAGAAAAGAGATGGAGTTGAGAAGCCCATTGCCTTTTTCAGTCGAATTATAAGGGACGAAGCTTTGAAATATAACATTATTGAGAAACAAGCACTTGATCTTGTGAAGGCCTTGAAGGATTTTCGTGTGTATATACTGCATTCCCACATGATAGCTTACGTTCCTAACGTAGCTGTCAAAGATGTTTTGGTACAAGCAGATCCAGAAGGAAGACGGGGTAAGTGGATCGCTCCATTGTTAGAATATGATGTGGAGATTAAACCGACCAAGCTGATCAAAGGACAAGGACTAGCCAAGCTCATGGCTGAAACAAATCTGCATGCTTTAGACATAAATTTGATCGCTGCTATGTCTGATGAGGATGAGGAAAGTGCATCATTTCAGGTATCTGATATTTTTGTTTCTTCCCCTTGGTATGCTGACATTTTATATGTGCTTCAGAATTTGTCTCCACCACCCGGGATGCCTAGAAATAAGAGTAGAACCTTGAAGTTGAGGGCTGCAAAGTTTTGCATATTGAATTCTGCATTATATTGGAAAGACCCTGGTGGAATGTTATTGAATTTTTTGGTAGAGGAAGAAGCCAAAAGAGTTTTGGAGGACTTTCATAGAGGAGACTGCGGGGGCCATCTATTTTGGAAAACCACAGCGAATAAGATTCTGAGAGCGGGATACTATTGGCCTACTTTATTTTCTGATGTATATAAGGCTGTTAAGAGTTGTCACGAATGTCAAATTTTCGAAGGGAAGCAGAAATTACAGTCGTTGCCTCTTAAACCAATTGAGTTCAGTGCACCATTTCAGCAGTGGGGTTTGGATTTCATTGGGGAAATCCATCCAGCATCTTCAGGTCAGCATAGATGGATATTGACAACAACAGATTACTTCACGAAGTGGATCGAGGCAATTCCCACCCGACAGGCTACGGATGCAGTAATTATTTCTTTTCTTGAAAATAACATTCTGTCATGTTTTGGCTGTCCTAGTAAGATAATCACAGATAATGCAGTGGCCTTAAAGTATAAAAGGATGGTTTAATTTTGCAATAAGTATAACATCAGCTTGGGACATTCGACTGCCTACCATCCGCAAGGAAATGGCTTAGCGGAATCTTCAAATAAGTCTTTGGTAAATATCATTAAGAAATTGTTGGAAATCAATAAGAAAGGCTGGCACAAGAAATTAGTGAATGCACTTTGGGCTGATAGGGTAAGTCATAAAAAATCTATCGGTATGTCTCCCTTTGAGTTGGTGTATGGAGTAGACACAGTTTTTCCCACTTCTCTTGCTGTCCCGGTAGTCAAATTGCTTCAGGAAGCTGGTAGTGAGGAAGATCCCATGCAGCAAAGGTTAAATCAGATGATTCATTTACAGCAGACATGGGAGGAGGTCTTTCAAAATACATTCAAGTTGCAGGAGCGCATTAAGAATATTTATGATAGGAAGGCGAAAGCAGATAAGTTTCAGCTGGATGAGGTGGTTTTGAAGTGGGATGCTCGAAATGAAGATAAGGGAAAGCACGACAAATTTGAAAACCTATGGAAGGGTCCTTTTAAGATTGCAGCGTATCGTGGTCAGAATGCCTTTCTTCTCAAGGAAATGAACGGGGATGATTGTCCTGGAGGGCCGATCAATGGTCGGCTGCTCAAGCGATACCACTTCTGAGTATTTTCTGCTGATTTCATCATCATTGTATATATCGTTTTACTTCTGTTTCATCGCAAGTGTGGACTAATCTCTTTTCTTCAGTCTGGGGCCCGAAGCGAAGGCTATAATTCTGGAAAAGGAGGTTAGTTGGTTTGAAGTTTGTCAAGTCAGTTTTATCAGTCTTTTCAGTTTTAAAATCGAGTCAGTTTTAGTCAAGTTTCAGTCAGTTTTCAGTTAAGTTTTCAGTCAATAAATGTGTCCAAGGTTTTGTGTTATCTGTTGAAATAATGACTCCATCGCCCAATGGATGAAGGCACTGTCTGACTCCTCCAGAGATCTGCCGTTCTTGGCATCTCCTTGGAGCCACCATCCCCATTGGAGCCAATGTTAGAGTTGGTCCTTACAGCCCTCCGTCAGAGATCATTTCGCTTTTTGCATATCATTTTTAGGTGTCTTGCTCATTCCACTTCGTTGCATTTCGCTAGGGGCATGCCATTGACTGATGAGAGGGTTTGGTCGTCTTGTGTTCCCTCATGCTTGTACCTGCTGGGCTCAATTAAAACTCCTCAAAAATCATCGAAGTTCAGGTCACGTCATTCATGGTCATAAATGATTATTTTCGTCAACAAGAGTCTTTTAGTCCTAGAGTCTAGGGTTCAGTCTTTTGATATAATTAATAAATGCCCGCAGGCCATGAGGGTGGTTTCGAAAAGGTTCTTAATTCAAATTTTTATCATTAAACACATTTGAGGACATTTCTAGTTCAAAACTATGTTTTGAACAAGAAACTGTCAAATTCATTTTTTGTAATAATCAGGTATTTTTCCCACCATAAAAATTTCAAATGCAACCTCTGATCTTTGCCGAAGTCCAAACGCCAAAATCCCTGCAAAAATCAAATAATTTCATCAGTCCAAAACTCAAAAAATCAGTGCAAAAAGTCAAAAGACAGAAGTTCAAAGAAATGACAAAGTGCCAAATGAAAAACATTACAAAGTGGGTTTTTGAAGAACTAAAAATTAAACCCATCTCTCCCAAGATATTTCAAAGGCTATATAAACCCATTTGTCAAATTACATTCACAAGTTTTCAAGAGCAAAGATTGAATTGAAGGGTTGAAGGGCGAAAATTTTGTTTTGAAGCTGAGATAGTGTATTGACAGTGCGCGCGGCGCATACAAGCAGCGCGTGGTGCATAGAGTGCGCGCGGCGCACTGGGCATCAGTGGGCAGTGTAATTTTACACGCGCGCGATGCATAGAGTGCGCGGGGCGCATTGGGCATGTGCGCGGCACATAGAGCCCTAAGGCCGGATAATCACACTCCTTCACCCAAATTCGTATCAAATAGCCTCATTCACCTTCAAGTAAGTTATCCAAGATTGCTTAATGATTCATGGATATGATATGGTGCTTTAAAGGTGGAGAAAACAAGTGTTTGTTATGGTGAAAGTTAAACCCTATATTCATTTCAAAATTCGCTCCATAGGGTTTGAGAAGTGATGTTGGTCATTTGAAATTGGTGTCAAAACCTGCATTTATCAAAACACTCTTATGCCATTGTTGTGTATGCTTATATCACTGCTGTCATTATATCATTTCCCTCACTACTGAGATCACTGTTATTATACCACAGTCCCATTTTTATGCCACTGTTTCACATCCTTCATTTCCTTTGTTCCCATGTGGTAAAACCCTAAATCTATCACCTGTTATCCCTTCCCTCCATTGACAAAATTTTGATTGCCACAATATTCAAAGATTATGCCTTAGATTTCATTTCACCTATTCCCATTCCAAAAAATCCTCACTATCACTATTTTCCCATATCACTTGCAAATTGACCATATCCCTAAACCCCTCAAATAGCGGCTGTCCCCACACTTGACAGTACTTTATCACTGTAGTTTTTCCCATAGCACTGTATTACATATGTGACACATTTGGCATACACTGAACTCTTGTTTCATCATTACCATATCAGCATATCTTTGTCACACTTTTAGCATCATGTCAGAGACGGATTCAGTTTATGAGCAGGGGTATGACAGTGATTCCATAGCTGAGGCTAATGTGCCACGGAGGTCTCAAAAAAGTGGCAAAAGTGGTAGGCATGTCAGGGAGGAGCCTACTTCTTTGGTTCAATTGCAGGCTTGCCCGCTTGCAATGGATTTTTTTCAGCATCAGTCATGTTTCCAATACTGTGAGATGATTTCCCAAACTCAGCAACATCATGAGCTAGCTCACCTATTTGTTCTACATTTACATGATGGCCGTGTAAACCTTGTCGGAGTAAACTTCATTCTGTCACCAGAGACCATTGCTCAGGCCACCGGGATACAAAACATAGGAGAGGAATGGAACAAACGACAGCAGCTAGAGAAATCCTATTATGAGCCATATATCAAACTTGGATATATGAGGCAGCTGAGTAGGGTATTTCCATTTCGATTTCTGAAGGATGAGTATGCACCATTGATGAGATTGATCATTTGATACTTCAGTTGTGAGGGCAGATTCTCGCGCCTCTATGCGTACCATATCCGTTTGTTGATGCATTTCACGAGGATACGTATGATGAGCATTCCATACTTCATGTACTGTAACATAGAGAGGATGAAATTTATTATACAGAAGAAGACCCCAGCACAGCAGTATAACAGTATATATCATTACGCGCTGATCAAAATCATGGTGGTACATCAGCTCACACAACAGGGCATCGCATGGGATGAGTTCATCTCCCGTGACTTCTTTGCAGTGCCACAGCCGCCTCCCGAGGTAGTTCATGATGAGGGAGAGCCTTCACACCAGTTTGATATTCCTGAGACCGAGCATATCAGTGCTCCAGTGTATGTGACATATCAGCGAGGCCACAGAGCCTTATTTGCAGCTACACGACGAGTACTATCTCCACCCGGGGTGGAAAGGGTCTCGTTGACTTCATCAGCAGCGCGAGTACTATCTCCACCCAGGGTGGAAGGGGTCTCGCCTTCGACATCAGCACAGGTACAGGTTCAGGACAGAGGCAAGAAGCCTATGCACGATGAGGGCCCTTCAGGAGGCCGAGACACTAATTTTATACTCATCGATGTTGATGCGAGCTCTCCTAGCTCGAAACTGAGGGAGGTCATCCAGGGACAGAAAGCTGAGATTGGTACTTTGACAGAGAATTTGTAGAGAGCACAGTGGGTGATAAAGTACTTGGAGCAGTGGAACAAACAGCTGGAGGATCAGCACACACTTGTAGAGCTGCGGCGAATCCGTGAGGATCGACAATTGGCCCGGAAGAGACCTGGTGACATGACACCAATTGAGCGAGAGACCGAACTCATGCATGTTAACATTCATCTGGAGAAGTTTTTGGCAAAGGCCAATAGAGACAAAGACATGCTCTGTCATATGAAAGGTCATTATTGGGCCCGCATGCACGTCTGCAAAGCAAAAATGAAGATCCTGAAGAGAAGATTAAGCAGAGCACTGAAACGGTGAAAGAGGCCTGATCCGCTCCGGATTTTGGCCGAGGCTTCATTGGCTGAGCATGAGGCATGATGGAGGGTCTTCGCTCTGAATTTGAGCAAATTGGAAGAAGTTTTTGTCATTTTTGAAAATTTTGGTCTCAAAACAGGTTTTTCAGCCCAACGCGTAGCGCGTCCCGACGCGCGCTTATGATTGGGACACCTTCTGGAGGAAAAATTTGTATTTTTGGATTTTTCATGGTAATTTATGCATGCTCAGAAATGGCTGAAGCATTTCATCAAGTTCTGGATGATCAAAAGGGCCAAAAACACCATGAAAATCACCTTTCTGCCACCTTTTGCACCAACAGGAAGTACTTTTGGGAGAATGAAGTTTTGGAGGGGAAAATCAGCTCCAAATTGAAAAATTCCACTTGGGTTGGATAGAAAACATCCAGGGCTTTCCAACAAGATATCATAAGCTTGATTTTGACTCCGGGAAGTGCTCCAAAAGCAGGTCCAAAGGCGCACGGCGCATAGAGCTTTGGCGCGCAGCGCATAGAGGAAATTAGCCTATTTTTCACCTTCTAGCTCAGAAATTCGGCTAGTTTGGACTAGTTTCACCTCTTGATGTAATTTTTGACCCAGCTTGATGTAATTTGATAAAAATGATGTAATTTTTGCATGTATTTACTTGTTCTAGATGATTCACTCACAAAAAGTGAAAATCAAGTGAATGAATCAGTTTCCTTCCTTTTAGAGGCAAGTTGTTTGGCTGCCTAGATTTTAGCTCCTTGTTTAGAATTGGTTCAAACTGCTCCTAGAAGCATGAGCTCGACCCCTAGAGGCATGGGAAGGGGTTAGAATTTTCTATTTATTGTATTTTCTGAGACACTTTCAGGGTTGGACTCTTGGGAAAAGTTTGGCACACTATTGTACATATTTTTTGCATTTTGGCTAAGGAAAGATCAGAGGTTTTGCAGCACCTGTTGGGATTCTTGTGGCTTCAATTTTGATGGTTTATTTCTCTCAGTTATTTGTAAGTTATTTAATGTTTAATGTATGCCATTCCCTTCTTTTGCTTCTGAAACTAAATGAATGAGTAAATGAGGTAGAATCCATTGATTCCAGTGCTCTGCCTTTGGATTTGTTTAGTTTTGTATGTTTTCGCCAGTTTGGAGAGGATCCTTGTTCTCCCTTGCCCTCTTCAGCCCCTTGTCATTCTGATCCATCCATACACATAATAAAAAGGCATCAAGACTACTGCCTACCTTGCCCCAACTCGGATTCTGCAAAGATCTGGCCTCATCCCCGAGCCCAAAATTGTTTTTCCCATTTTTCCAACGAAAGCCCAAAAATTTAAAACAAACCTTCCTATCTATTTACTAGCCTAAAATCAATATCCATTATAAGTCATCTCAGCCCCTTTGAAAACCTTTTGCTGAGATAGACCCGGAGAGAGCCCTCTCCTGTCCTCGTAGGGCTAGCTATGAGGCTGAGCTTGGTTTGATGTTGCCTTGAGATTTACCTTATTTCAGCCTAAGGTAGTTTCGAGTGCTAACACTTTCTAGGACTAAACACATACATATCAAGTACCATTTCATATGGTCAGTATTGTAAGATGGAGAGTTAAAGCTAGAAAATATACACACTAGCCAGAATCATGTGGATATGCTAACAAAAGTTGTAACCAGGGAGAAACTGAGAACATGCTCAGTTTCAATTGGTCTTCAAGGATGGCGATGAATATGAGAAAAAACCAGGTCCAAAGAGGAGTCATTATCTAGCAAATGAAGCAGCGATGGAGTTGCTACAATCAGTCTCCAAGTGGGAGATTGTTGGGTGTGGAGCCTCATTTTCA
Source organism: Pinus albicaulis (assembly GCA_034641835.2). Lineage (NCBI taxonomy): Eukaryota > Viridiplantae > Streptophyta > Pinopsida > Pinales > Pinaceae > Pinus > Pinus albicaulis. The sequence continues at coordinate 1,179,805,791 of CM076581.1, forward strand.
TCCTGATTTAGAGATCCTTGTTTTAGTTGAATGTATACCCCAGGAAAACTGTACACCCTTGCAGCGGGGGGGTGCAAGGGGGACTTGTCCCCCCCACGGGGTCTGGGGGGGCTAACCCCCCGGCTGGGGGGTCCGCGAGCAAGCGGTCCCCTAGCTGGGGTTTCGGGGGTAGCACCCCCAAAGCTAAAAATAGATGTAAAATTTCCTTGTAAAAGTATAGTAATTTCTAGTCAATCTGGACCGTTCATTAGGAAAATGATCTGACGGTAGAAGTTATGTTTATTTTAGGGTTTTTTTCCCTAGAAGGCAACCCCTCGCTTTTATGAGGGTATTGTATTACAACTATGTATTATATGTGTATTCTCTGAGAGAGAAATAGAGAGGGAGACTATGAGAGGGAACAGAGGATATTACAGTGGATTTGCTGTAGGTTTTGTCTCTTCATTTTTTTGAATAATAGAAAGGAAGGACTGGCTGTTCGGGGTGGAAGTAGCCCAAACTGGGTGAACCACGTATATTTGTGTCTCTCTGGTTTTATTTGTTTTGTGTGCTTGTATTTTCCGCATATTTTATGTGTTGCATTGCTCCATAATATATAATTTTCTAACAGTACCAACATGGGAAACGTAGCTGCTGGACATATTCAATTGCCACAGCCTAGCCCTAAAGGAGTGTAAGGATGATCTGCGAGCTGTATCTGTCTCAAAAGTAAAGAGGATGCGTATAGTTCCTCGACCACTCAAGCTATGATCAGGTAGCACTAAGACACACCCTAACTTGGCTCCCATTGGGGATGCAGATAAAATAGACAAGGTTCTCATAAATTTGGTAACTTCTACACCAAGGAGACAGTTGTGTTCAATCCTCAGCCACGAAGGATATCCTGTTATTTTGGGATGAAGAATTCCAGATGAACATGTGTCTGGATTTGAAATACCTGTGTAACAAGCTTGTGTTGGGGGAGGATGCATAGGAGGCATAGGTGTTTAACCCAAGCGTAGCAGGTATGCTGAGCGCACAGGAGGAGTGAAAACTAGCCGTTGGAATAGTAAAATCGGGTAAAAAGAAAAAGTTACCGTTGAATGGAGCAGATGAATGGCATTTAATGAGGTAAATTCTGGAGATTTTTTACCATTTACCTGATGGAAAGTTTACCCTACCGTTGATCGATCGCAAAAACTGTAAAAGGGGCAAGGTAGATCAGACACAGGTTCCGTATTATTTGTACTTACCCTGGTTGTCTGGGATGAAGTTGTGTTGTAAGAAAATTTGTGCCCCTAGCACCTCGTTCATGTCTGAGAAGCTAGCCCCCTATGGCAATAGCAATCCCGAGTTCATATTTCATGCCAGAATGACGGCCATGGACCCTGTCGAACCCTCAGAGCCAGTCACTGAGGAAATAATGGAGATCGAGTCTGACAATGAAGAAGTGCTCTCCACGTCGGTCACAAAGAGGGGAAAAGAGAAAGCACAGGGCTCAGAGAAAACCTCCAAAACTTGTGAAATAGGCCGGGGGGAAGCCCAAGACCTCCTTAATAAATGTAAAATCCCCACGAGCGATGCCTCGAGGTCAGGCTGCGCAAGAGGAGGCCCATCCCGCTGACCCGATCAACTAGTTGCCTTCCATTTTCTAACTACGAAGGCCCTTGAAAAGAACCATGATAGCCTGATAACCTATTTGTAGACACCACTGACCCTGGGAGAGGTCCCTATCCTTAGCGACCCATGTGGAAGGCTCCATGAGATCAAATTCGATGATCACGACTTGGAAAATTTTGAAGCTTTCCCTAAGCTAGCACCCGAGCTATTCCTAGACACGATTCGGGTGAACGATGGGATCACAATTATTCCCCAGTGGTGGGTGTGTGGATTCGGTGGATCTGGGCTCCTGAAACTACTATGGATGCCACACATTGGCCACTACAAAATCACAGACCGGTTGGCTAGACAATTGCAGGCCCTAGTTCACAATGGTTTTCTGTGGATTCGTGACAAAATCCCCATTGATGCTACGCTGATTCACAAAATTACTAGCCTCTCCATGAAAGGGAAACACCCTTTGGAGCGCGTGGGCAAGAAGTATGAGGTAGAAACTGCTGAATACGTTCGCCAGACTTACCATGTGGAATGAAACACTCGAGGCTTCATCATCAAGTCTATCAGTGACCCTCCTACGCAGCTAGGTACCATGTTATTGGCCTGTAAGCTAATGTGAAAATGCGAGGTAGCAACAGTCCCTGCTTATGTCATTAAGTTAGCAGGCTAATGTGGGAAGGGGGTTTGCCTCAATTGGTCCTAGTACTTGTGTGATGAATTTTTGGCCAACCTCCGCAAATATCAAGAGCAAGGAAAGGCATTTTTCTAGTCTTGGTTGTTGTTCCTCATAGCCCTGGTCGCCTGGGAAGCCCTTAAGGAGTCAGTCCTCCCTGAGATCACTCCAGACATGTGTGAAGGGGATCGTTATGCCCATTTGTGGGATTCTAGGTACGTGCAACGCATGGAGGATAACCAAGTCTTCTAGGTCCTCTTCCAGAGTAGCTTGGCAACAGCCTTCAATTCTCGACCCCAGTTGTCCCCAACAGCATACGACAGAGACAAGGGCATTGTGGCATTCCAGGTTATTATGCATATCATCATGATAAGAGCCCATAAGGATAAGACCTATACCTTGTTTCCTTATATGGTAGATGACAAAGAGATTAACAGTGTAATTGCGCTCTGGGGGCCTGCCTGGAATATCGACTTCAAAACTAGCACAAGGGGCACCACAGGGACCAGCACAACACAGGTGATCCCACCTGTCATCATCAAGAAGTCTGGAGGCCCAAGCAACAGTACGGGGAAAGACTTGGGCGAAGAAGTGAAAAAGGATATGCAGCCCAAGAAAACCACCGAGAAGGAAGTTGAGGCCGAAACTCAGGTCGATTTGCAGCCGGATTTGGGCATGGATGAATTGGACATCGGACGTACCACCTCCATCCAGGGCATGAAGCGAACAGGCGAGCTTGTCAAGGGAATCTGAAAGAGGCAGTTCTCTCAACGAGCAGAACACGATGAGACAATCACGCTGACCGACAGAGGTCTCAAAAAAACTGTCAACGCAGTCACTCTAGCCGGAGAGGACAAATGGGTAGCCTTAGAGGAACAACTGAAATTTTCAATTGACACTATCTAGGCCAATTTCCACACTCTACAGACCAGCATGATTCAGGTACAGACTCCCTTGGCTACCAATAGTGTAGCAATAAGTATAGAGGAGAGACGTCTCTGCTCCCTACCTGGCACAACCCTTTTTCTCAGTGCACCCAACCTAGAGATTCATATCTAAGCCGGTGCAGGGGTGCATTTGAATATAGCTAGGCTGTCTCAGGAGACATTGCAGGGCCTCCACACCGCTGTGTTTCAAGAAATCCATCATCGAGACCAATAGGTGCACCAGCAGCTCGACATGGCTGAGAAGACCATTGCAACTAAGGATGTTGAAGTGTCCCTCATTATCGCGCAACAAGCGGAGCTCGAAAACGTGATTCACCAACTCTGCACAGATATCACAGAAGAAATTTTGGCCTCAGCCACTACTCGGGACAAAGTAGAAAGATTGGTCACAACACTTGAGGCTTCCTGGGATGAATTTCAGGTAGTTAAGGCATGCATGGAGTAGAAAATCATATATCTGCGAGCTAAGTTACAGCTTGAAACACCCCCAGAGATTTGGGCCCAGTGAATTGCGTTGTTCACCGCAGAAATGAATTTTATCACGGGACAGATCATGCAGGGAGCCTAGCTATTAGAGACCACCATGCAGTTATGGACTAAGGTCCAGCGTCTAATATTGCGAAGGATAAACCAATACCTATGGCAAAAAGAAGGGGAGTTCGAGACGCTCGAAGCCACCTTGCCCACTTTGGTGCTTGCCCAGCACTTGTAGAGACTGCGCACCAGCCAAGTGCTCCAAGCATATATGGATGACCTTCAGCAAAAGAAGAAGAGCCTTCTCGACCGACTAGATCTGTGGGCTGAAAAATCTCTCAAGCTTTCGCAGGATGTTGATGTTGCTATTAAGCAACTAAATCATACTTTGGAAAGTGTCACTGCTGCGACTGAAGGATCGCTGTCAGCAAAGTTGGTCGCCATTACACGAAATGCAGTTATGCAAAGTGAAGGTGTGTTACCTCCGTTAACTGAGGTGATCAAAGCATTGAAACCACAAGTCGAAGTCCCACCACCACAGTGACTCAGGACAAGTCACAAGATTGTGTTGGGGGACTGTTGGAACAGGGTCCTCCAAAGGCTGCGAATTGGGATAGTTTTGAGTATTTTTGTATTTTTTTGGCATATTTTAGTCTAACGCAGGGGTTTTGCAATGGTTCAAAGCCGTGAAAGCATTATAACAGGTCGAAGGGTATACCTAGAGTCCGCAAACCATGGTTTGTGGACCACGGGAAATCTTAGGCTAAATCGTTATAAATAGATGAACACCTTGAGTCTTAAGGCAGAGAATAATTGGAATTAATGCTACGTAAAAACTGGTAGATCCGTCTAGGTTTGTTTTTGGTAAGGACTCCTACAGCTGTGTGCATGGAGATCCTCAGTCCTTCTGTGTGTAGACCCCGCTAGGCTATGTGCCTGGGCTGGTTTTGGGTATTGTAAGTAGATATGAAACACTAATCAATGCAGAAGTATTGTTGGAACATCTAAATATGTTGGACATTACTATTGATGTGAATCTCTGATACTTGGTTATGTTATATATGATTTTGTGTTACTGATTTAAGCTACGAAAAGTGATTGTGTTATTTTCTTAGGCTGCGAAGTGTTTCTGATCTGATATTTATGATCTGTAATTATTATTACCTGCGAATACTTTGCTTTGTTCTAATAATTGGCAAGATGCATGTGGATGCGAAGCTCCTGAATAGATATATACATGAGAACAACTCGATTGGGTTGATTTTCAATTTGTACAATTTCTTCTGCAAACCTTCGGTGAATAGATTTGTCTGGTACTAACCTCGGAGGTTGCAAAATTGACTTACCTACTCTCTCTTAGGGTGCGGAATGTTGAACCCTTAGTTAAACTGAGAGGGGGGGGGGTGAATCAATTTAACACATACATGGACTTTTAAAAATTTTCTCTTAAAACTTATTTACACCTTCACTTCATGATCAACTTAATATGTGAGCAATATTTCTTAGTGAGCAGCAAGTATCAAATAGATTTGTTAATGTAACAACAGTATCAATATGAGAGCAACAAGTATTAAGCAGATTGGAAAAACCACATTAACACATAGACATCATGCACGGAGACACCAGATATAAGTGGAAATCCATAAAGGGAGAAAACCACATTTTATTATTGTTGTGATGCAAAGGCAAGCTAAAACTCCCTCTCACCACTGATTTTCTGCAGGCACCAACCTATAGGAGGCTCCTACCTCAATTCTGCAAGCTACAACTTGCAAGGAAGCTCCAACTCCCTTCAATTTTATGCAGGCACCAACATACAGGAGGCTCCAACCTCAGTCAGCTACAACTGACAGCTATCAAGCTTCAACTTGATAGGGAAGCTCCAACTTCCTCAATTTATCAACTGGACTGTTTGCTAATTTACCTCAGATATTAGCTCTGTTCTGTAGCATCTCTTTCTGCTCCTCTCTTCCTAATATTTTCTGTCTTAATTTTCCAAACTCTGCATTCTCTTTTTTTACTCTCTCTCACCTCTTGCAGCTTTATTATTTTCTTCAACTCTATTCAATTCTGCTGCACACTCTCTTCTTCTCTCATTCTATTTTCTTCACTTTATCCCCTTGGGTATTATCCTATTTTATACAAACCAGCTTCATGGTTGTTTGTATTCTATTGGGAATTCGAAATGGATAGTCATACTTCTTGGTCTTCTGCCTTCTCATTTCATTTTCAGCTCACTCAGAAAAATGTAACTGTAGGTGCTTATTTTAATATTACAGTGGGATTTTGTTTTCTTCTGGAGACTTTCCAATGCATCACAAACAATAAAAAATTCAATTACAATATGTACATTCACATATAATGAAAACTCTAGCTCACTCATTCATCCTCTTGGCTCGCTATGCCTTTGTCTTTTCTTTGACTGTGTCTTTGTTCCTTTTGGCTCTGTTTGTTTCCTTGTTCACTGTCGCTGGGTAACGACCATATGCCATACATATGTAACTGTGACTGTGTGACAGTTGTATATATATAATTGCTGATCTAGAAATATAATTAAGTACCCCAAATAAAATCAGAGTCTGGCACGTATAAAAATGTCTCTCCATTTGCTTTCCCTCCGCTGGAAATTTGAATAAGCGTATGCGGTAGCTTATCTTTTGACATATTTGATTTACAATCAATCCCCAGTTCACACTCTTCTTATACGGGAACTTTACCTGTTTCAAATCTATGGTTAAACCATAGTCCAACCCACTTCATAATCCATCAAATGAATATTTCAACTTTGGATTACAACTCAATATATCATAAGCCCAAAGCTTATCCTTTGCATATATCAATAATATGCTTAGCAAACAGTTTCATTTATGCAAGGTTCGGCTTGCGTTTAGAACCTAAAGTATAAATAATTTTTCTTCATATGTTAACCTATGTCGAGACTTTATATTATGCCAAATATCATATCTGATCCAAGACACTTTAATTTTATTTATCAATTTCGACTTTGATTAACCAACGCTTTATCAATCCCGACTTTGGTTAAAACACAGACTTCAATATATATATATATATATATATATAAGAAGTTGGGCCCCACTTGCCAAACTCTTTCTATTCCCCGATGTGATGAGCCTCCTCCAATGAATTCTGATTGCTATTACATCCTTTGTAATTTTCCCGATGCGATTGATCGCAATTGCATCCTTCTATAGGATGTTTCGATGTTTCCCCATTTTTCCGATGTGATGGCATACCTTTAAGTCGGACTTCAAACACACATGAGTTACTGTGTATAATGAATCAAGTCTACAACTCCATCACAATCGAAACTTTTGTTAACAAGTTCCGATGCTCTGCTTCTCGACTTCATCCGATTGCGATTGATCGCAATTGAAATTTCCATTTGAATGTATCGACATTCCAATGCTCCGATGCTCTGATGTGTTTAGGCCGGAATTAAAATACGTGTTAATCATAGTTTATAATCCCATCGGGCCCGGGCTTCAATCGCAATCGCAAGTTTTGGTTGGATGTTCCGATATGCCTATACTCCGATGCTCCGATGCAATTAGGCTAGAATTCAAATACGTTTTAATCACAGTTTATAAGCCCATCGGGTCCAGGCTTCAATTGCAATCGCAAGTTTTGGTTGGATGTGATCCACTGCCAGCTTTTTTCGATGCGATTGATGAGGGTCCCACCATATAAGGCTTTTCCTTTGATAGAACCTTTGGTTATTTGGATCTCACGCTACATGTATATGCTTTGGACCTTTATATGTATAAGGCGCATCATATGTATCTTACTGCATATATATATATATACTTTGCCGCTTGGGTTAAGATTCCCGGAATATTGTGTATCCTTCCACCTGGGTTACGGTTCCCAGAATTGTGTTTATGTATCCTTCCGCCTGGGTTACGGTTCCTGAAATTTATGTTTAGTGTATCTACCATTTGGGGTAGTGATTCTTGGAATAACGGCTCTGCCTCTGCTTCTGCTTTTCTATGATAACGGCTCTGCCTCTGCCTCTGCCCTTCTGTGATAACGGCTCTGCTGCTTGACCTTTGCCTCAACTTCTCTCTATAAATATTACCTGCTGTCTTCTGCTGCTGTTCTTTGCCTATCTCTGCATCTATTTCCTTCTTTGCCATCAATGACAATATTTCCAATAGTCTCCCCCTTTGGCATTGATGGCAATACACTTTCTCTGTGGCAATACACTTTCTCTGTTTTCCTGCTCTTCCTCCTCCTTTGACATCAATGGCAAGGGGTTGCATATCTGGTAGTGTAGATTCTATCCTTTTTCAACATTTCTTGCATTTCCTCTCTCTAAGATCTTCTGACTTTGTACCGTGCTGCTCCAAACTTAGGATTAGATCTAAACTACTGAACCTTTAGCCTTTTTCATTGAATCTCTTATGTTGGATGTATTCTTGCCATAATCCTTTTGATCCTGAGGACCTGTTTTATCCTTACCTTGCTGGCTGATCTCCCCCTGAAATGATATTCTCATTTTTGTTCTCCCCCTGAAACTGTGCTTTCTCTTTACATCGGAGAGTAGCATCTACAGATACTACCCCTAGTCTATTTCTAAAATATTCAAATCGTTCTCTAGCAAGCACTTTGGTAAATATATCTGTTGTATGTTCTTTTCTTGGTACATATTCCAGTTTTACTATATTCTGAGCCACTTGTTCTCGGAGAAAATGATACTTGATTGGGATATGTTTAGTTTTTGAGTGAAGCACATGATTTTTAGATATACTTATAGCACTTGTATTATCACATTTGATTGAGATAGGCTCATCAATTCTTACCTTAATGTCTTGGAGGGTTTGCTTCATGCACATGACTTGTGTACAACATGTTGCTGCTGCTATATATTCTAATTCTGTTGTAGATATAGAGATAGATGTTTGTTTCTTGCTTAACCATGCCACCAGACTTTCTCCTAGATAGAAAGCACCTCCACTTGTGCTTTTCCTGTCATCTACACAGCTAGCCCAATCTGCATCTATGTATGCTGTCAAGGTGAAGCTTTTGCCTTTAGGATACCAAAGACCATACTATGTTGTTCCTTGTAGATATCTAAATATTCTTTTGACTGCTAGAAGGTGGTTTTGTTTAGGTGCTGCTTGATATCTAGCCACCAGGCCTACTGCTAGCATGATGTCTGGTCTTGATGTTGTCAGATACAGCAGAATTCCTATCATGGATCTGTAGAGTTTTTGATCTATATCAGCAGATCCATCATTAGCACACAACTTGCATCCCATGATCATGGGACTTGACACAGGTTTGCAGTCCTCCATTTTGAACTTTTTCAACATTTCTTTTAAGTATTTTTCCTGTGAGATGGATGTACCTATGTTCTTTTGTTGAATTTGAAGTCCTAAGTAGAAACTGAGCTCTCCAATCGTAGACATCTCAAACTCTATTTTCATTTCATCAGCAAACCCTTTTGCTAGTTCTTCTCTGTTGCTTCCAAACATAATGTCATCAACATATATTAAAACAATTAAGAGTTCAATTTCATGGGAATTTATGTATAGATTGTTGTCTACTCCACCTCTCTTAAAGCCTTGTTTTTGCAAATATTTATCCAGTCTTGAGTATCAAGCACGAGGAGCCTGTTTCAGTCCATATAGAGCCTTCTTCAGTCTGCACACATAGTCTTCTTTGTCTGATAAAGATAAACCTTCTGGTTGTTCCATGTAGACTTCTTCTTCTAGATCTCCATTTAGAAATGCAGATTTCACATCCATTTGATATACCTTGAAGTCTTGGTAGCATGCAAAGGCCAGAAACATTCTGATGGCCTCCATTCTGGCTACAGGAGCAAATTTTTCATCATAATCAAGTCCTTCAATTTGTGAATACCCTTTGCAAACTAGTCTGGCTTTATTCCTGATTACTGTCCTTGCTCATTCATTTTATTCTTGAATACCCATTTTGAGCCAATCATATTTTTCTCAATTGGTCTAGGAACTAGTTCCCATGTATTTTTCTTCTCAATTTGGTCCAATTTTTCATTCATTGCCTTCACCCAATACTTGTCCTTGCTGGCTTCTTCAAACTTCTTTGGTTCTATTTGTGATAACATGGCTATGTATACTTCTTCTGTCTATTCTGTTAGCTGCCTTCTAGTTTAAACCCCTACTTTCTTGTCTCCTTTGATCTGATCTTCAGGATGATTCTTCTGAGTGTATTTTTAGGGGGCTTTCAAGCTCAACTCTGCATCTTCTATTGTATTGTTTGTTTCATCATCAATTTGGTTTTCTTCTTCATGGTTGTCTGATGGACTGCAGCAATCTGTATCTCTTGTATTGTTTGGAATTTATTCATCAAATCTCACATCAATACTTTCTACTATTTTTTGAAGAGTCTTGTTGTAGCACCTGTACCCTTTACTTTTGGAAACATATCCTAGAAAAATCCCTTCATCTGCTCTTGCATCAAATTTCCCAATATTTTCATCATTATTTTTTATGTAGCACTTGCTTCCAAAGATTCTAAAGTGTTTAATTGAAGCTGGTTTCCCATGCCATATTTCATAGGGAGTCTTGTCACTGTTTCACCTTAAGTGGGCTTTGTTTAGAATATGCACGGCTGTGTGTACTGCTTCTGCCCAGAAGGTTTGAGGAATATTACTCTCTTGCATCATGGCTCTGGCTATTTGCTGTACAAACCTGTTTTGTCTCTCTGCTACTCCACTCTGTTGAGGTGTCCCTACAATAGTAAATTTTTGCTTTATGCCATGTTCATTGCATAGGTCTACAAAGTCATAATCAGTGAATTCACCTCCTTTGTCTGATCTGATGCATTTCAACTTGCATCCTGTCTAATTTTCTGCTAAAGCTTTGAATATTTTGAATTTTTTCAGAGCTTCCAATTTATTCTTGAGAAATGCAACCCATGTCATTATGGAGAAATTAGCTATTATCAGCATCAAGTAGGATTCTCCACTTGGTGTTTTAGTTCTTGCAAGTCCGCACAGGTCCATGTGCACAAGTTGTAGTGGTCTTCTTGTTGATAACTCATCCTTGGCCTTGAAGGATGTGCGAGTCTGTTTGCCTAATTGACATGGTTTGGATATGGTATTAGAAGGCCTCTTTATTTCTGGCATGTCTCTGACAGCTTTCTTCTTGCTTAGTCCGATGATGTGATTGAAGCTGAGATGTCACAATCTTTTATGCCATAACCATGACTCCTCAAGTTTTCTAAGATAAGATGCTTCATCTTCCTCTTTCACAATGTAAACATTACTCTCTGTTCAAACTCCTTTGAGCAGAGTCTTACCTGTGGTGCTTGATCTGACTTCACAATCTTGTGCTCTAAAAAGAACCTCACAACCTTTATCACACATTTTACTGACACTCAGAAAATTTTCTTTCAGCCCATCCACAAGTAGTACCTCTTGGGCCTTTCCTCTGCCATTTTCTAGGCTAACTGAGCCTTTTACTTTTATTTTTCCTGATTTATCATTGCCAAAGGTAACATTTCCAGATTTATTTTCATCAAGAGTTATAAACTTGGTTCTGTCTCTAGTCATGTGCTTAGAGCAACCACTGTCCAAATACCATTGCCTTTTTAGATCTTGAGCAGTTAGAGCCAGGTCACATTTATTCTCCTTATTTTTCCACTGGAGGCATCCTTTTGTTTGGCATATTCTGTGAGATGATGAACCACATCCTTTCATAGGACATTTGGAAGGCATATGTCCAACTTGATTGCATATACAACATTTGATCATAGTTTTTGCAGAATTGTGAGTATGAATAGAATTTCTTTGATTCATAAACCTCCTTGAGGTGTTGAACATCAATCTTTGTCCATACTTTCTACATTCAATAATTTTATGGCCAAATTCCTTACAATAAAAAAAATAACCATAGAAATTATTTGCATACCTGATGTAAGGTTGTTTTCTCCATTTGTTTGCTTGAGACAGTCTCTTCATTGTTTGCATCTTTTGCTGGTTTGAATTACTCGTCCTTGTATGACAATATGCAGCAATGTGTCCCAGCTTGTGGCAGACATAACAGGTGGTATTCTTCATAGGAGGAAAGAATCTCCTTTGATGGTTTCCAAATTTGACATACTCAGGGGTCTTAGTATGTATTACATTATTTGCTACTAGTGGTTTCTTTTGATCTCTGTCTTCCTCATTACAGCTTTCTTATTTTGTATGAATTGTTTGAGCTGCTTCATCATTATTCTTTCCTTTTACAAAAATAATCTCTCTATTTTCCTTTTCTTTGCTTTTACTTGATTCTCCTTCATAGCCTATTCCAGTTTTTATCATAGGAGATCTTTGAGCACTAAAAATTTTGTTCAACTTACTAGAGCTTGTTGTTTGAAAGGAATTTGTAGACTCTTTCCTCTAACCATTTTCTAATTTCTTCCTCAGACATACAACTTCTTCTTCCAACTTCTCTTGTTCTCGGGTTTTATCCTTGATTTGCTGAAGTAACATTTCTTCTATCTTCTTGGCTTCTTCAAGCTCTACCTTTAGCTGCATGAGGACTTCTGAATTTTTTTCTTCTCTTACATACTTGAGGAGAATGTCCTTTTGTTTTCTACACTTCAGTTTGAGCCTGTCAATCTCCTCCATAGCACTTCTTAGCTCCCCCTCAAGGTCGACTTCGCCTTCTTCTTCTTCATCTTCTATCAGGAGTCCTTCAAGTTATTCTATGGCCATAAATAAAAATTTAGAGGTTCCTTCTTCACTTCAAGTTTCATCTGAATCTTTAGATGTACTGCTGTCTTGTTGAGCATAGAAGGATTTTCTGCTGAACTTCTTTCCTTTCTGCCAGTTCTTTGATATGTTTTTCTCGGTCTCTTGAGCCTGATTCCTTACTTTCTTGTGAGGACACTTAGCAACATAGTGTCCAACTCTTCCACTGTTAAATCATTTGAAAGGAAGTTTACCTTTGTATTTACTTGAGCCTCTATCCAATTTCTTGACAAATTTTGTCTCTTCTTCATTCGAGCAAGAGAATATGTCTTCCTCTTCTTATTTCTTCTTTTTTGTTTTAAAGTTTGCCTCCCTCATACTTGGCTTCTTCTGTGGGAGCCTCATCTCATATGCTGTTAAATTTCCAAGTAGCTGGTTTATGGTCAAGGTCTCCCAATCAGATTTTTCTTCTATTGCAGACACCTTGGGATTAAACCTAGATGGAAGATATCTTAGAATATTTTTCACAATTATACTTTTTGGCATGGTTTATCCAAGAGCTTTCATATTGTTAACAATTTCTGCAACTTTTAGGAAGAAACTATCAATGTCTTCATCATCATTCATTTTTAAGTTCTCAAAATGGGCTCTATAGACTTGAAGTTTGGCAGTCTTTACTTTCTTGCCTCCCTCATGGATGTTCTCCAGAGTATCCCACATCTCTTTGGCAGTGTCTTTGTGCATTACTTTGATAAAATATGCTTCACACAATCCATTCAAGATGACATTCATGGATTTTGCATTAGCTACAAAATCTTGTTTGGATTCTTTCTCTGAGTCAGTTGCCTTTGGGGCATATCCTAATTCCATAGCACCCCAAACTTATATTCCTAGAGACATTATGTATGTCCTCATCCTGATTTTCCAGAAGGCATAATTTTCACCTGTAAAGAAAGGGGATTTATTGGTTGAGCATCCTTCTTTACTAGCCATCCTGAGAACCTAGAATCTCCTTTCAGTTGTTAAACTGGTACAAAGGACCCCTATTTAATACCACTGCTGAACCCTAAGCAACCGAAGGGGGTGAATCAGTTTAACACATACATGGAATTTTAAAACTTTTCTCTTAAAACTTATTTACACCTTCACTTCATGATCAACTTAATATGTGAGCAATCTTTATTAGTGAGCATCAAGTATCAAACAGATTTTTTAATGTAACAACAGTATTAATATGAGAGCAACAAGTATTAAGCAGATTAGATAAACCACATTAACACATAGACAAAATGCATAGAGACACCAGATATAAGTGGAAACCCATAAAGGGAGAAAACCACATTTTATTATTGTTGTGATGCAAAGACAAGCTCCAACTCCCTCTCACCACTGATTTTCTGCAGGCACCAACCTACAGGAGGATCCTACCTCAATTCTGCAAGCTACAACTTGCAATGAAGCTCCAACTCCCTTCAATTTTATGCAGGCACCAACCTACAGGAGGCTCCAACCTCAATCAGCTACAACTGACAGCTATCAAGCCTCAACTTCAAAGGGAAGCTCCAAAATCCTCAATTTATCAATCGGACTATTTGATGATTTACCTCAAATATCAGCGCTGTTCTGTAGCATCTCTTTCTACTCCTCTCTTCCTCATATTTTCTATCTTAATTTTCCAAACTTTGCATTCTCTCTTCTTACTCTCTCTCACCTCTTGCAGCTTTCTTATTTTCTTCAACTCTCTTCAATTCTGCTGCATACTCTCTTCTTCTCTCATTCTATTTTCGTCACTTTATCCCCTTGGGTATTATCCTATTTTATACAAGCTAGCTTCATGGCTATTTGTATTCTACTGGGAATTAGAAATGGATAGTCATACTTCTTGGTCTTCTGCCTTCTCCTTTCTTTTTCAGCTCACTCAAAAAAATGTAACTGTAGGTGCTTATTTTAATATTACAGTGGGATTTCGTTTTCTTTCGGAGACTTGATAATGCATAAAAAAATACAAAAAATTCAATTACAATATTTACATTCACATATAATGAAAACTCCATCTCACTCATTTAGCCTCTTGGCTCGCTACGCATTTGTCTTTTCTTTGACTGTGTCTTTGTTCCTTTCGGCTCTATTTGTTTCCTTGTTCACTGTCGTTGGGTAACGACCATATGCCATACATATGTAACTGTGATTGTGCGACTGCTGTATATATATAATTTTTTATCTGGAAATCTAATTAAGTACCCCAAATAAAATCAAATTCTGGCGCATATAAAAATGTCTCTCCGTTTGCTTTCCCTGCGCTGGCAATTTGAATAAGCATATGCGGTAGCTTATCTTTTGACATCTTTTATTTACAATCAATCCCCAGTTCACACTCTTCTTATATGGAAAATTTACATGTTTCAAATATATGGTTAAACCATAGTCCAACCCACTTCATAAGCCATCAAATGAATATTTAAACTTTGGATTACAACTCAATATATCATAAGCCCAAAGCTTATCCTTTGCATATATCAATAATATGCTCAACAAACAGTTTCATTTATGCAAGGTTCAGCTTGCATTTATAACCTGAAGTATAACTCATTTTTCTGCATATGTTAACCTATGTCGAGACTTTATATTGTGCCAAATATCATATCTGATCCACGACACTTTAATTTTATATATCAACTTCGACTTTGATTAACCAACGCTTTATTAATCCCGACTTTGGTTAAAACGAAGACTTCAATATATATATATATATATATATATATATATATATATATAAGAAGTTGGGCCCCACTTTCCGAACTCTTTCTATTCCCTGATGCGATGAGCCTCCTCCAATGAATTCCGATTGCTATTACATGCTTTGTAATTTTCCTGATGTGATTGATTACAATCGCATCCTTCTATAGGATGTTCTGATGTTTCCCCATTTTTCCGATGCGATGGCATACCTTTAAGCCGGAATTCAAACAAACATGAGTTACCGTGTATAATGAATCGGGTTTGCAACTCCATCGCAATCAGAACTTTTTTTAACAGGTTCCTATGCTCTGCTCCTCGACTTCATCCGATTGCGATTGATCGCAATCGTAATTTCCATTTGAATGTATCGACATTCCAATGCTCCAATTCTCCAATGCGATTAGGCCGGAATTCAAATACATGGTAATCATAGTTTATAAGCCCATCAGGTTCGAGCTTCAATCGCAATCGCAAGTTTTGGTTGGATGTTCCGATATTCCTATACTCCGATGCTCCGATATGCCTATTAAAATATGTGTTAATCACAGTTTATAAGCCCATCAGGTCCGGGCTTCAATCGCAATCACAAGTTTTGGTTGGATGTGATCCACTGCCAACTTTTTCTGATGCGATTGATGAGGGTCCCACCATATAAGGCTTTTCCTTTGATAGAAACTTTTTTTCTTTGGATCTCGTGCTACATGTATATGCTTTGGACCTTTATATGTATAAGGCGTATCATATGTATCTTACTACATATATATATACTTTTCCGCTTGGGTTAAGATTCCCAGAATATTGTGTATCCTTCCACCTGGGTTACGGTTCCCGGAATTGTGTTTATGTATCCTTCCGCCTGGGTTATGGTTCTCGGAATTTATTTTTAGTGTATCTACCAGCTGGGGTAGTGATTATCAGAATAACGGCTCTGCCTCTGCTTCTGCCTTTTTGTGATAAGGGCTCTGCCTCTACCTCTGCCTTTCTACAATAACGACTCTGGTGCTCGACCTCTGCCTCAACTGCTCTCTGTAAATATTACCTGCTATCTTCTGCTGTTGTTCTTTGCCTATATCTTCATCTGCTGCCTTCTTTGCCATCAATGAAAATATTTCCAACACAGAAACCTGGTTCCAGCACACTCCCATACTGCTTCGGGTGAGACTTTGGCCTGCGAAAGTAGGTCACTGCCAAAAGGGCCAGTAGTATAGGGGTTTGTTTACAAACCTTATACTCTGAACCTGGGTTAGGACCCCTTGAGCCAACAAGGGGTATTAGACATCTGCACAATAATAAATGACCAAATAAGCAGGAAAACGCTTGCGAAGCACACCAAGCCAAAAATGTACAAAAATGAAAATAACACCTATGTACACAAAACATGCACGAATGACTCATGCATAATATTTTCTGAGATAAAACCCATTTCTGGGCTGACCTAGAGGATGACCTTCGTAATCAATAATCTCATAGGCTCCATTCCGTAAGACACGTTTAACAATGTAGGGCCCATGCCACATGGGTTCAAATTTTCCTATCCCCAACTTATCATCAGCTTTGTCATACTAGAGGATTGGGTCTCCTTATACGAAGGAGTGAGGGGCAACCGACTGTTAAAATGAGCTTTGACCTACTTCTTCTGTGCCTCGATAACCAAATCATCCAAGCGGTGAGTTTCATCCAGCCTTTCTAGGTAGAGGTGACGCTCTTCTTCTGGCGAAGTTTTTGGCAGCAATTCAACAGCCAATTTGAGCGAAGGTGTTGCACCATTTTTTGGTCATATAACCTATTATCATTAGATGGACCCAAGTACACCATGTAAGACAAATTTTACCCTAAGTACAATTTCTTTCACTATGTGAAATAACTTAGTAAAACACCTTTATTAAGTTGTTTATGGTCTAAACAGGAAACCCCAAAAAGAAATAATAAGAAAATCTATATTTGTTTATATTTCCTCAAGGAATAATTAGTTAAACATCAATTTAATTATTATTCCTGGTCATATTTAACCCAAAACAAGGAAATCAATTAAATAAATCCTTATTTATTTGATTATTTCCTAGGAATAAATGATTTAATCCTTATTTAAATAATATTCCTAGTTAAATTTGACTAAATCATTTATAAATAATTAAATAAATAATTATTTATTTAATTATATTTCCACCATTTCCATAAAATAATAAATAAATAATTTATTTATTTATTATTTATAAATAAAGGATTTGACCCAAGTCAAAATCCTTTTCCCTCCAACAAATATAATAAAATATTCCTAAAAGGAGGTTCTAGAATTTGGTTAATAATATTTTATTCATGCACCATGTTCTAGACTACCGTAATATTTTGATATAAGTAGAAGGGTTTTCCCATTCATTTGTCAGCTTTTTTTGCTCATTATATCACTTTGGATCTATGCTCTTGGTCTGACTTTGAGCCATTATCATTGTCACATTCTCTATTATTTGCTTTGTGAGCTCCCTTTGAGTTCTATGTTTGTCCGGGTTTTCTACACCAACAAGAGAGAGAAATGCTAGATCTGAAGCGCTGAGGACTTTCAAGAACCCATCCCATTGAGGAGAATTGGAAACACCTTTCTTAGTGTCCTCTCAGATGCCCTTAATATAAAAATTCTTTCAAAAATGTTGTTGTTGTCTTGTCTATTGGATGCATGGAGCAAAACTTTATTTTTACTGCTTAATGTCTTTTTATGCATAGATCTGGATTTGTGCAGCATTTATCTTGATCAACTAACTGCAAATTTGAAGATATTGGAAGCCATATTTGATGTTGGGGCTATTTATTATGCATAGCTAAAGTGGTCCTTTTTCGTACACTTCGACAAAAGATTCATACTAATAGAAGGTATTTCACACTCAATCGAAAGGGTAGCTTCCAGACAGTAAACAAGTTGAAATGGAGTGAATCTGGTCGCATCCTTAACTGAGGTTTGGTATGACCAAAGAGCCAAAAATAACATCAAATTCCAATTGTATTTATGCATCCCAATTGTACGTTGAAGCATGGTGACAAGAACTTTGTTCACAACTTCAACCTGGACATTGGCCTAAGGATAGTATGGTGTTGAGTTGTTGTGACGCCAAGCCAACCTAGAATTCAACTCCGCCACCATATAATGCTCAAATTGGGAACCATGATTGGTAATAATGGCCTGAGGGACACCAAACCTAGAAATGATGTGACTAAATATCAATTGAGTTGTTGTCTTACCGTCGGCGGCAAGTGTAAGAATTGCTTCAGCCCACTTGGTGAAGTAGTGAACAACTACGATGATATAAGCATGCCCCCTGGTCGAGTGAGATTTAAACATCATAAATTCGATGCCCCACTTCGCAAAGGGACCAATGGTAATGACAGGGTGGAGATGTGAAGGCATTGTGTGCATCTTGCGCTGATAGATCTAGCATTCATGACATTTTCGGATAGCAACAATGCAGTCACTGAAGATGGAGGACCAGAAATATCCAGTACGAAAAATATTCTATGTAGTGGCATAACCAGACATGTGACCTCCATAGGTACCACTGTTGTAGTCATTTAGGGCTTTGTCAGCCTCCTTGAGATTCAAACACCGGCGGAGAATGGAATCTACTCCGATTCAATAGAGTGTATCTCCGACTATATGATAAGGTTGTGATTGATGGCAGATGCATCGGTGAGAATCCTTCACCAACTTAGATATGAAAGTAGAAGTCTGAAGATATATGATGATATCATCATACCAAGGATCGAGGGTGCTAATCAGAAAAATTGAATCTTCTGGAATGCATTCCTCAGAACTAAATGGAGTGGAGTCAAAGGGGAGGGAACAAATCAGATCGCCAAAGACTAGTGATTTCTTCGACTTGGCAGTAGTAAAATCTAAATTGAACTCTTGGAGGATGATAATCCACTTCAAGTACTTTCCCCCTAGCAATTTTCGACATAATATATAAGCCATGGGGTTGCAGTTAGAAATCACAGTCACAGTACACAACAGAATGTAATGAAAAAAACGTTGAACTTCTTGAACCGTAGCCAATGCTGACTTATCGACATGAGCATAGCGCATTTCGGTATCGATAAGGTTACAAGAGAGGTAGTAAATAACATGCTCTTCACCATCATCATCGTCCTATACCGAAAACATGGCAATCGTTTTGAAATCAACAGCTAAATAGAGGGAAAAATCGTGATGATAGTTTGGAGGACGCAACAGAGGAGCGTTGACAAGAAACGTATTGAAAGCATTGAAAGAATTGTGGGTGATCTCATCCCAAAGGAATGGGATGCCCTGCTTTAGTAATCGCGTAAATCCTTTAGCCACTTTGGCATAGTTAGGTATAAAATGACATAAACAATTAGCCTTCCCCTGTAGGCTCTACAGCTAATGTAATGAGGATGGAGAGGGGAGATTTATGATAGCCTCAACTTTGAGCGGATCGAGGCGAATCCCATATTTGGAAATGATAAACCCAAGAGTCTACTAGAATCGACGCAGTAGACTTACTTATGTGGATTTAACCGAATGTTATAATGTTGACAGCAAAGAAATATCTAACAAAGATGGTCAGGGTGGTCCTTAATTTTGGCTGAATGAGCCGGAAGGTCATCTAGATAAAGCTGAATGATGTGCTTAATATCATGAAAAGCATATGACATCGCTCGCTGAAATGTGGCCCCAACATTATTCAAGCCAAAAGGGAGTTTCTTATATGTGAAAGTACCCCAAGGACAGATGAAGTTAGTCTTATGTTGATCGTTCGGGAGAATGTTAATCTAGTTATAGCCAGAAAAGTCATCCAGGAGGGAAAATATCTCACTCCTAGCGTAGTCATAAATTATTTTATCGATAAAGGGAGTAGGATATTTATCATTAGGACAGGCTCGGTTTATGTAACGATAATCAACACAGACCTGAATGGTACCCTGCTTATTATCTACAGGGACAATATTGGACACCCATTCTGTCAAGGGAATTAGGTATATCAAACCAAGATTGAGAATTTTTTCAACTTCACTCTTAATGGAGGAAACCTTTCTAGGGTGCACAGGACGAAGGCATTGACAAACAGGCTTCGAACCAGGGCAGGTTGGAATCTCATGCACCACTATACTAGGATCAATGTTAGGGATTTCACCGTAGGACCATGCAAACACATCATGGAACCTACAGAAAAGGCTAGTATAAACTTGAACTTCATCTGAAGAACAGGTGAACCCGATATGGATGTTCTCGATGATTCTCGGTTTGACAGAAATTTCGATAGGCATCGTTTGCATGATGTTACTCAAGTTTTTCTCGGTAAAGACTTCATGTGTCAGAATAGGCATTTGAAGTGGAGGAGAATAAAACTATAATTGAGCTTGGCGTCAACTACTTCAACCTCAAAATTGACTGTTTTCCCTTCTAATTTAATCAGAAAACTAGTGATAACACCAAGAGGTTTTGATTCCCTTCCATCAAATGCTTCAAGGGAATTTGGTGATGAATTCAGAGCTGGAGAACCAGTGGCTTTCCAGCAGGAAGATAACATGATGCACATAGACGCACCCTCGTCCACAACCGCCTGATGGATATTCAGACCATTAATACCAACATGAATGATGAGCACAATTTGGTGCAGGAGTCGTGGGACAAAATTCTCCAAGTCGAAATCAAGAAGGTTAGTATCAGCAGGATCACCCCTACCGATCATAGATAACAAAGCATTCTATTGAGACAGAAAAATCTGAAGTACATCTAATGAAAAAATTGCATATGGCGCCTGTGCCAGATCCTCAACAATATTATAATGTTGGGAAGCACGGGCGTTAGGATTGTAAGAAGACTTAGATAGTAAACCTTTGGAAGGTGGTCGTACAATAGGCTTAGTACTGGGTCTTTCAATCTGAAGAGGGCCAGAAGCAGAACGAGGAGGAGAACCATCAACGATCTCTTTCCTTGTTTCCTGACGCGATTCGGCATAATCTTTCAACCGAGTAGCGATAGACACAGATGCAAAACTGTTCATCATGAAAACCTGAGAGCCAAATGGGACAAAAGGGTTGAGGTTGGTCTAGCATTCGGGTCTGTAGTGATGGAAAGGGTTCTTTAAGAAAAATCGTCGTTCCCTGGGTGCCTTTGAGAAATCTACTTACTTCGGCCCATTGAGGACAGTCCTTGGTGTAGTGCTCTTCATCACAAATCAAACAAGGGTACTTTGGCTTACGCTGTGAACCATCATCAACATGAGATTTAGATGAATATGATTTCAGGGTAACAGCTTTGGCCTTACCTTTACCCTTATTTTTTCCCTTGGAAGTCTTATCTACTGGATTGGCATGAACGACGTTGACTTCTACAGTTTTACCAGGATTCGGGGTAGGCTGAGAAGCAGTATCATTGGAAGGAATAGACTTTTTCTCCCCAGGATTTGAAGGAGAAGACTTCTGAGAAGTCTGAGACATGGAACCGATGATACTGTCGACGAATGGCGTCGCCGGTGCTTTGGAAGTTCTTGGTCGAGGAGGATCAGGCAAGATATCATACAACGCGCCAGACTGGGAGTACATGAGATCAAGGTACTGGGCACGAGAAATGGCCTGTTCTTTAGTTACACATTCCCCTAGAGCTATGTCTTTAGTGATTTGACTGACAAACCAGGTAGTGAACCAATCATTTAGAAGCTAATCGAGAATATAAAACTTGATCAAGTGACGAAGGCACCACCATTCATGAATATGATCCGAAATATGAGTAGGTAATTCCTGTTTCAAGGGTGTGAGGAGGTGTGTCCGGGTCTCATAGTGAACTCGTAACTAAAAATGGGTAAGAAATGCCATGGCTAAGGAGTTGAAATCTTGAAAAATGCCATGAGATAAATCGATGTACCACTTTGCAGCGGCACCAGTAAGAGTCTGTTGGAAAAGACGGAGTTGGATGGAATCTTCAACACAAGAGTTGGAGGAAAACCATAAGTGGTATATCATAACATGCACTTGGGGGTCTTCTTCAGACTTGCCCTCAAATTTAGGACAATCACCAGGAATCTTAGTTGGAACTGGAGGCCAATAGGGGTTATGAAGAATCAGATCATTTGTAAGATTTGACGGAAAAGCTGATATTCCCCTATGGACACAGGCATTTGTCCATTGCTGAAAAGACTCGAAGAATCCATGTCTGACGAAGCTGTAAGATCTTCAAAAAGATGACAGGGACTGGGAGGTATAACTATAAAAGGTGATCCAGAAGTAAGAGGAGGGAATTATTCCTCACTCCCAAAACCAGACCAAGCACCCTAAGAAGGCCAATTGAAGTCAACTGACTCTTTAGGAGGAGATCGAGTAGTGAGGGGTTGAACAGTCAGGAGAATAGGCTGCACAAGCTTGGCATACCTAGCAGACTGAGGGGTTTCGAAAGAAACATCAGGAAAATAACTACCACTATGAAGTAGTGAAGAAGACGACGAAATTCGTGGTTCCACCACTGTGACTGTATTTCAACATAGGAAGGAAAACGAGATAACCAATTCAAGGCTTCAAGATCAAAAAATAAGGAAGCACAAAAACAAGCCAAGTAAAAAACCTTTAACGAGCATGTGATCGTGGGTAATTAATTTTACAACACTAGAACAAAACTTTGTTGTTTCGTTTTTTAAGGCTCGAGAAATAGAAAAAATATGACTCTAGTCACTTTCAATTTTAAACAACCATGAAAGGACAAGTGCTTGATGATCTCTTCTCTTTTTAAGGAGTCACGAAAAGATCCAAATGAATACTCAGGTAATCTAAGAAACAGGGTGTACCAAGTTTCTGTGAACTACCATATACACCATGGTGATCAAATGAAAAAGAAATGACCAAGGACTTAACGTACATGTAGGTAGTCTCCCCGAATTCTCTATTCGGTGTATCACGGCTACAGGGTGGCAGACTCGGCTTCCTATGGATAAAAGGAGATGAACCTGTTAGCTCCCTATAATTTGCAAGATTGGAAAATACAAACTACAGAGAGAATACTTGAACCATTATGGGATTCTAGTATCTAGCCCTCCTGAATCCAGAGAGGGATCTCTCTATAAGTGCAAAGATTTATTTATCGTCAAGGCTTTTATGTGTGATATTAGGCTAGTTATGAAGGAAAAGGTTTTTGTTTGTTTTTGTTGGGCAAAGATATGTGAAGATGAAGGAAGTCTAAATGAAGGGTGAAGGTGAATGAAAGTGAAATATTGATTCAGCTAAGAATATAGGCAAGAAATAGCTTCAATCCATTGGAGTATGGAGTCATAGTAGGATTTAATTGAAACAACAAGGTTCAAGAGTGGTCCATGGGGCAAGTCATTTATGTCTAAGGATCTCTTTAAAGCTGATTTTATGGAATGAAATGATACAATAAGAAGGGGAATTATACAAATGAAGAACAAAGAGAAACCTGAGATCAAGTAAGTACTTTGAAACTATCTTGCTTTCAAAATACACTTAATAAAGACATAAAAGTAATATAAGATCTGGTAAGTACTTCGAAACTAGCTAGTTTTTTATGCACTTTCAATAGAAAATATTTTAAACACAAAGGGAAACTTTTCAAAGCAACCGTTGGAGAAGAACTAGAGGACAGGGCTCACCATAGACTTCCCTAGTTCAACTTGACTTGGCAGAACTGAAAATAACGTTCAAGAACAATATTTAGCTTAGACAGTAGGACAAGGGAACACTAGCATTCATAACTGTTTGGGCTGAGTTAAATCATTCTTATACAACACAATTGGAAGAAAACATTTAGATAAAGCTTATCAATAAGAGCAGGGTACCTTTGATAGTAAATCCTAACTCTGTAATTGATGTTCTTTATCAGAGAAAATGGACAGAATGGAAATAGAAATAAGATAACAATTTACAATAAGAAAAACATCACCGTTGACATAGAACAAGATCCCATAAACTAGCTTCTATTTGATACTTCAAACTAGTTAGAATATTCAACTCCAATGGTTCTCTACAGCTTCAAACTTTTCATCTCAACTTAGGTATCTTCAATTACAAACAGAGATTGCGGCAACTTTAGTAAACTATTTACAGGCAACATATATGCAGTGACCAACATTATCTCATCTTCTACAGAATTATTTATAGATGAAATGAGGAGGTGGGATAGGCTAAAATATCTTCTAAGTTAAATTAATATAGTTTAACTATTTTCGGCCTTTGAGGGGCTCAATGGAGAATATTTCAGATATTCCTTTGTATTAATTTTTTTTTACATTAAGTATTAAGCTCGTTGGGATGGTTTTGTTGACTTTTAAGGCTCTGTGTTATCTTTGGAATAACTCTGCTGACAGTTTACAATAAGTCTCTTTGGCTTGGAATAATTGTTCGACTGTAATGAGGCAAATATCTTTTGTTTCTGGTCTTAACTCGGACTCTTTGAATGCTTTGAGGCTACATGTGGCCATTGGTAGCTGAGAGGATTCAATTAGCCTCTGATGTGGTAGTGAAGACTTTCTCGGTCTGGTAGATATTTTTGTTTTGACCTAAAACTGGACTAATTTGCTTCTGATCTGTGTATTAGGCTTAATTCGGCTCAATTCTATCTTTTTTTCTTTAAACTATGCTTAATTGAGTGGATTAGGCCTCTGATTGTCGATCTTAGCTGTAATCCCTCAAAACTGGGTAAAATATCTTCAATTCTTCATCTCTGCTATGGCTGGATTCTTTCACACTAATACTCTTTATTTATTTTAATTTTTCTGTGTCTTGTTAATGTGCAGATGTTCACATGTTCTTATAATGGTATCAGTGCTCATGAGGCACCGATTAAACATGGTGTTGAACCCTGTAGATGGATACTCTTTGATGACTAAAATCCTAGAGGATCGTCATCCTCAGCTTTTACTTTTCCTTTAAAAAATTTTAAAAACTTTTAAAACCTACACAAACAAAAAAATATTAAGAAAATCCTGCGTATTTGGGTCAGACTGCTTTGGAGGCTTAGGTTTAGAGCATGGCCATTGGATGAAAGCATCCAATAGTGGAGATTGCGTGCAGAGGTTAAAGGAGAGCGGTTAATGAAATGGTGCAGAGGATTAAGTTTGGGCCGTTGATCTGTGTTGATAGACGGTCGAGATCAATCGTGGAAATATAAAGTGAATTGGTCACTTTATAATGAAAATAGAAGAAAATGCAAAGAAATGGGTGAAATAACCTTTGGTGGATGAAAAAGGTTAAAAATTAAATTTGGGGTTTCTCAGATGAATCTGGGCCATCGGAAGAGACAGATCAACGACAAAGATTTTATCTGGGAGTTAAATGGAATAAAATATGGGGCGGAGGAAGGTTCAGTGTGGGCCATTGATCTGCAGAGATCAACAACAGAGATTGGCTGAAAAACATTACAAAGCGGATTCATGATTTTAACTAAGGTGGCGAGGAATGATCTGGACTGTCAGATCTTGATGCATGGATGGTCCAGATGCAATCGGAGGTATCACGATCGGAGGAGGAGAGAGGAATGGGTGCACAAAAATCTTCGATGCAATTAGAAGAGGACTGTTGATCTGAGGTCCATATCAACAGCGGGGAATGAATCGGAGGAGGTTATAGGCGGGGAAAGGGCTTATGAACGGAGCAATAAGGGCCATTAGATGAGATCTGGCGAGGGAAGATCAATGGTCAATAATTCATTGTGAGGTTGCCAATCAGGGGTGGCAAATAAAATATTAACGCGCCTGATGGAAATCTCTAATGCGAGATTGTGCAGGCCATTGATATGGTTTAAGATCAACAGTCGGGAATGGCTTTGACCAATGAACAGATGGGTCACATTATAATATAAAAAATGGGTTTTTACACGAAATACAAAGGATAAATTGCATCGGGGAGGGTTTGTTTAAGGCTTTGCGCCCGATTGCAGGGCCTTCGTATTATATGAAGAAAGTGGAGGTCGAGGGCTTATAACAAAGGGATCCAATCGGCATCGGAACTTTTATGAAACAAAAATACATGCACCATCGCAAATGCTCTGATGTGATAAGCACTCGGGACTATTAGCGCTTGGTTCCAGTGCTATGGTATATGGTGGGGAAGTGGTTTAGGGCTTAGCCCAAAGGGGCTTAGGCCTGTAAATGCAAAAAGGCTCATTTTTATGATTTTCCAAGGATTTTCAATGGATTTGGGGGTTTATGAAGGGAAGAAGGGAATAAAGGAAAAATAGAGGAATTTATTGGAGTAAAAGGGGATAAAAATGAAGGAAAAATGGATTTTTTTGCAACAGTCTTTTCATCATGAAAACAACATATTTTCATAATTAAGAGGGAAACAGTAGTGAAGATTTGTCACAGAATAAGATGTCTTCATAAGACTTCAAGAATTAACAATTTGGCAATAAAACTTGTTTCTTGAAGGCTTCCAAATTGATTTAGCCACCATTTGATATGACAAATTTTATAGGTGGCTAACAGTGGCTCCACATGGGGATGGTGCCTTCTTGAAGGCATCAAGAAATTTAGACTTGCATTATCTGGGGGGTTGATAAGTGTGTCATCCATTGGGCTACAACTTCTTCACTTGGATGATCTTCTTTTTCTCTGAAATTCTTAGCAACCATGAAGAAACAATGGAACTCTATCACAACAAGCTTTCTACCTACCCAATCCTACTGATCTAACATTTTTTCTTCATTCAGAGTGCACTTGGATTGGCAAACTCTTTTACAAACTTTTTATTCTTTTGAAAGAAAACAACTAATCTAAGTCTACTTCTTATTTCTCCATGAACTCAGATTAAACAGTTGAGTTCATATGCTTCTCTACCTAATCTACTATTTTTTAGGATTAAACACTCTAACAGATTTTCATTCTCCAATTTCTAAAACAAAAATTTAAAAGCATACAAGTCAGGATTGAACAGTCTAACTTGTTGCTGATCCATGGCATAAAAACAAGCTGCACGTGGATAATTATTTGTAGAAAATTAAATCAAAACATTGAAGGATTAAGATCTGAAATTTCTAACCATGACCTTCTCTTTTCTTCTGCTCTTTTTTTGAGTTTATTCAAGTTGTTATTTCCTTGTTATCTGGTTCAGATTTTGGACTGATTAGAACGAACTCACTTCTATTTTTGACTCATGACTAAAACAGATTAGAGTCATTCTTCTTTTCTACACTTAGGTTCAGATTTTGAGCTTGTTTGAACCTTTATTTTCTATCCTAATCTACTTAACTGATAAGCCAAGATTAAGCTGTTTGGAAAATATAATTCACTAACCTATCAACAGTCAATTTAAAGCTAATTAGTCATGATTAGGCTGTATGACTAACTAGGAGTGTGTTTTTCAGGACTGGCATTTAAGCTTGCACTCTTTTAGATTTTGCTTCTCTTGCTCTTTAAGACTGTGTTTTTCTTGCTTTTACAATCTGCCCTCTTTTCTCTTTTTGTTGTTTTTTGTATTTTTCTTTTTCCTTGAAGACAAAAATCAACAACTATCTAATTTCTAAAAGCTAAGCTTTATTGACATTCCTATCTAGCCTATTCTAACTTGGATTATTTACATTATCATATGATACAAAAGTGCCAATGAAACCAGTTGAGTAGTGTCATAAAGAAGAAGAAAATCTGGCTGCTTGTCAGGGGTATCCATATTACATTTTGAAGATTAATATTCAAAACCAAGACTATCACAATAGATGACGGCTTTTCATATCTTTGGCTCTTGTAAAGGATCCATGCTTAATAATTTGAGCCAGTCAGGACTTCCACACACTCTTCCAAAGGATATGTAAAGAAAGGGTGAAGATTCTCTTCTTTTTTGCCCTCCATGTCTGGTAGATTGTCTGCTCCCAAGTCTTCAGCCTTGAGGACTATCTCTTGAGTATATTTCTTGGAAGCATCATCATTCTTAACTTGCAAAACAATAAGCAGTGAAGTTTCTTCTTTCTCTAGATCTATACTTGCTTCTGATATAAATTCAGGTTCTTTGAATGGCAGATTGATATTAGTGATGGGAGAAGTTTCTTCTTGAAAATATGGTATATCCTCAGTAGGATAGTATTTTATTTGTTTTTCTCCTTCATCTTATTCATCATCTGAACTGGAGGACTCATCATATTTGGCATTTTTGTCCTCTTTTAGCCCTGGTATACTCGGATTCAGTGGACTGAACTCTATGAAGAGGTTATTATATTCTTGAGCAGGGTTGTGTTCAATTGTTTCCTCTTTTTCAAGAGAAGGCTCCTTGATTTCAACTTGCTCAAAAATTCCTTCATTGCTCTTCTCTTCACCCTTTAAGTTGAAAGGCTGTTGATTCCCAATTATGTGAAATCTATTTGTGATGGATTGAAATGGCTAATTGTTGGTTTCAAGCTGACGATGGTGAAACTCATAACATCAATCGAACGCTAGTTGCCCTGCATGATTAGTTTCTGCCTGAAACTCATCATCATCATCAAACTGAATAAAATTTGGAAAATTATCAGAATAAACAATTTCACCACTCAAACATATTGGGTCATCATTTTTCTCTTATTTTAGTTGATCAACAAGTTTATTTTTGTTTGAAGACAATAATATGGAGTAATTATATGAGCGGAAGTGTTTGGTTCAAATGAAGGTTTGGAGGCTGGAAGTCTGTTCAATACTAGATCAATCTCTTCCTCTGTCAAGAGATAAGGAGTTTTCTTTTGGCTTAGGATAGAGGTACAACCATCCTCTTGCTCTTGTGTTGGCTTATTTTGAGGATGAATGTCTGCTTGAGCCTCTTCTAGGGGAACTTCACTTGTGCTTGCAGGGAAACTTTGAGGATTTTCTATTGTTTCTTGATCTTTTTGTGTAAAAAAATCCTCATGATTGTTATGATACTCAGTTTTCATATAAGTTTCATGAGTTGTTTTTTGTATATTATCAGGGTGCCACTCTTCCTGTATAATCTGATATGGGTTGTAATCTAGAGGGGGAGTTCCTATATGAGTTGGTTCTCCTCCTACATCAGATTCTGCGGTTTGAAAGTAGCTACTGGTTTCATCAAAGCACTGCTCACTATATTTTCTTGCATTTAGGTCTTGAAGTTATCTTATCAGCATATTACAAGACATAGGCAGGCAATCAAACATTTCTTGACAACCTTCTTTATTTCTTTCTTTATAAGTTTGCTCATCATCTTCTACAATGTGTTGATCATAATACATGTCTTGGCCACTGTCTTGGTCTTGAGGTGATTGGGTTTGTGATTGGTCAGAGAAAAGTGTAGGCTGCAGAAGATCATCAATATTCATATTAGCAATCAACCTATCCATTCTCTTTCCAAGCATGTGCATCATCTTTTCCAACATGATTAGAAATTTTTCTTGATTGTTTTCTCTATAATATTTTTCATCATACATGTCTTGTAGCGGTAGAGTTTGCGTTTGCTTAGGGAAAGGCATATGTTGTTCTAGATCACCAAGGTTTAGATTTCCCATAAACCTATCTACCCTTCTTCCAAGCATGTACATCAATTTTTCCATCATGACCATATGTTTGGCTTCTGGGTCTATATCTAAATCCATGTTTGTAAATTAGAAAAGAGGTCACTGTGTCTGTTCAATCTGTTCAAGGTCTTCTACTAGTGGAGTCGCCAGGTGGAAAATTTTTAGCTCGTAACGAGGTAAAATGTTTTATGGTTCCACCACCATGTTTATTATGAGGCCAATATAAGGATATTATGGGTTTTCTGAGGTTTTAGAGATGTACAACATGCAATTTACTCAGATTCCCCAGCGGAGTCGCCAAAAACGTTATGCCTGGTGGCTAAACTAGCTAATATACCAAATATTCTTGAAACAAGGGCTTTCTGAAGTCTTAAGGTGTGCTTAGAGTGTTACTAACTCAAAAATCCCAAGTGGAGTCGCCAGAAATGTAGTTTCTGGTGGATCAAATGGCTAATATACCAAATATTCTTGAAACAAGGGCTTTCTGGAGTCTTAAGGTGTGCTTAGACTATTACTAACTCAGAAATACCCAACTGAGTCGCTAGAAATGTAAGCTCCCTGTAATTTGCAAGATTGGAAAATACAAACTACAGAGAGAACACTTGAACCACTTTGGGATTCTAGGATCTAGCCCTCCTAAATCCAGAGAGGGATCTCTCTATAAGTGAAAATATTTATTTATCTTCAAGGATTTTATGTGTGATATTAGGCTAGTTATGAAGGAAAAGGTTTTTGTTTGTTTTTGTTCGGAAAATATATGTGAAGGTGAAGGAGGTCTAAATGAAGGGTGAAGGTGAATGAAAGTGAAATATTGATTCAGCTAAGAAGATAGGCAAGAAACAGCTTCAATCCACTGGGTTATGGAGTCATAGTAGGATTTAATTGAAACAACAAGGTTCAAGAGTGGTACATGGGGC
The DNA here is from genome assembly GCA_034641835.2 of Pinus albicaulis. Taxonomy (NCBI): domain Eukaryota; kingdom Viridiplantae; phylum Streptophyta; class Pinopsida; order Pinales; family Pinaceae; genus Pinus; species Pinus albicaulis. The sequence continues at coordinate 1,179,836,260 of CM076581.1, forward strand.
ACGTCATCTATGTCTAAGGATCTCTTTAAATTTGATTTTATGGAATGAAATGATACAATAAGAAGGGGAATTAAACAAATGAAGAACAAAGAGCAGCCTAAGATCAAGTAAGTACTTTGAAACTACCTTCTTTCAGCATACACTTAAGAAAAACATAAAAGTAATATAAGATCTGGTAAGTACTTCGAAACTAGAAAGCTTTTGATGCACTTTCAATAGAAAACATTTTAAACAAAAAGGGAAACTTTTCAAAGAAACCATTGGAGAATAACTAGAGGACAGGGCTCACCATAGACTTCCCTAGCTCTGCTTTACTTAGCAAACTTATAGAGACAACACATAAGATAACAAAGAATATTCTAAGATCAGGTAAGGACTTTGAACCTAACTTGCTTTCAACATACTCTTAGGGAAATTTTCAGACAACCTTTGGAGATAAAAATAGAGGACAGGGCTCACCATAGACTTCCCTAATTCAAATTTACTTGTCAGAACTGAAAATAACGTTCAAGAAAAATATTTATCTTAGACAGAAGGACGAGGGAACGCCAACATTCCTAATTGTTTGGACTGAATTAAATCATTCTTGAACAACACAATTGGAAGAAAACATTTGGATAAAGCTTATCAGTAAGAGCAGGGTACCTTTGACAGTAAATCCTAACTCTGTAATTACTGTTGTTTATCAGATAAAATGGATAGAATGGAAATAGAAATAAAATAACAATTTACAATAAGAAAAACATCACTGTTGACATAGACCAGGATCCCATAAATTAGCTTGTATTTGATTCTTCAAAACAGTTAGAATCTTCAACTCCAATGGTTCTCTACAGCTTCAAAATTTTCATCTCCACTTAGGTATCTTCAATTACAAACAGATCTTACAACAGCTTCAGTAAACTATTTACAGGCAACAGATATGCAGTGACCAACATTATCTCATCTTCTACAGCAGTATTTATAGAAGAAATGAGGAGGTGGGATAGGCTAAAAGATATTCTAAGTTCAATTAATACAGTTTAATGCTTCTCGGCCTTTAAGGGGCTCAATGGATAATATTTCAGGTATTCCTTTGTATTAATTGTTTTTACATTAAGTATTAAGCTCGCTCAGATGATTTATTTGAATTTTAAGGCTCTATGTTATCTTTGTATTAACTCTGCTGGAAGTTTACAATAAGTCTCTTTGGCTTGGAATAACTGTTCGACTGTAATGAGGCAAACATCTTCTGTTTCTGGTCTTAACTTGGCCTCTTTGAATGCTTTGAGGCTACCGGTGGCCGTTGGTAGCTGAGAGGATTTAATTAGCCTCTGATGTGGAAGTGGAGACTTTCTCGGTTTGGTAGATATTTTTGTTTTGACCTAAAACAGGACGAATTTGCTTCTGATATGTTTGTTAGTCTTAATTCAGCCCAATTATATCTTCTGTTCTTTAAACTGTGCTTAATTGAGTGGATTAGGCTTTTTATTGTTGATCTTAGCCGTAATCCCTCAAAACTGGGTAAAATATCTTCAATTCTTCATATCTACTATGGTTGGATTCTTTCACACTGCTACTCTTTATTTATTTTAATTTTGCTGTGTCTTGTTGATGTGCAGATGCTCACAGAGGCTTATAATAGTATCAGTGCTCATGAAGCACCGATAAAACATTGTGTTGAACCGTGTAGATGGATACTCTTTTATGACTAAAAGCCTGGAGGATCGTCATCCTCGGCTTTTACTTTTGCTTTAAAACATTTGAAAAACTTTTAAAACCTACACAAACAAAAAATATTAATAAAATCATACGTATTTGGGTCAGACTACTTTGGAGGCTTAGGTTTAGAGCGTATCCATTGGATGAAACCATCCAACGGTGGATATTGCGTGTAGAGGTTAAAGGAGAGCGATTAATGAAATGGTACAGAGGATTAAGTCTGGGCCGTTGATCTGTGTTGATCAACAGTCGAGATCAATCGTGGACATATAAAGTGAATGGATCACTTTATAATGAAAATAGACGAAAATGCGAAGAAATAACTTTTGGCGGAGGAAAAAGGTTAAAAATGAAATTTGGGGTTTCTCAGATGAATCTGGGCCATCGGATGAGACAGATCAACGGCGGAGATATGATCTGGGATTTAAATGGAATAAAATATGAGGAGGAGGAAGGGTTAGTGTGGGCCATTGATCTGGAGAGATCAATGGCGGAGATTGACCAAAAAACATTACAAAGCGGATTCATGATTTTAACCAAGGTGGCGAGGAATGATCTGGACCGTCGGATCGTGATGCATGGACAGTCTAGATGCAATCGAAGGGATCGAAATCGGAGGATGAGAGAGGAATGGGTGCACAAAAATCTCTGATGTGATTATATGTGGACCATTGATCTGAGGTCCAGATCAACGGCGGGGAATGAATCAGAGGAGGTTATAGGTGGGGAAAGGGCTTATTAACGAAGCAATAAGGGCCGTTGGATGAGATCTGGCGAGGGAAGATAAACGGTCAATAATTCATTAGGAGGTTACCAATCGGAGGTGACAAATAAAATATTAACGCGCCCGATGGAAATCTCCAATACGAGATTGCGCAGGCTGTTGATCTGGTTTAAGATCAATGGTCGGGAATGGCTTCAACCAATGAATGGGTGGGTCGCGTTATAATATAAAAAATGGGTTTTTACGCGAAATACAAAGGAAAAAGTGCATCAGGGAGGTTTTGTTTAAGGATTTGCACCCGATTGCAGGGCCTTCAGATTATATGAAGAAAGTGGAGGCCAGGGGCTTATAACAAAGGGAGCCAATCGGCATCGGAACTTTTATGAAACAAAAATACATGCACCATCGCAAATGCTCTGATGCGATAAGCACTTGATACTATTAGCGCTTGGTTCCAGTGCTAGGGTATATGGTGGGGAAGTGGTTTAGGGCTTAGCCCAAAGGGGCTTAGGCCTATAAATGAAAAAAGACTCATTTTTATGAATTTTCAAGGATTTTCAATGGATTTGGGGGTTTCAGTAAGGTTCAAAATGGAGCTTTAAACCTTACAAAAGTGAATTTATGAAGGGAATAATGGAATAAAGGAACAATAGAGGAATTTTATGGGAGTAAAAGGGGATAAAAATGAAGGAAAAATGGATTTTTTTGCAGCAGTATTTTCATCAAGAAAACAACAGATTTTCAGAATTAAGAGGGAAATAGTAGTGAAGATTAATCACGGAATAAGATGTCTTCATAAGACTTCAAGAATTAACAATTTGGCAATAAAACTTGTTTCTTGAATGCTTCAAAAATGATTTAGCCACCATTTGATATGACAAATTTTATAGGTGGCTAACATAACCTATGAGGGTCTCCCTTTATAAACACGATGGTACGGGGAGCGCAAGTCCATACTAGTGCTATCTAAAACTAGATTACGAATGATAGCTACTAGGTTTAATGATGTCAGAACACGTCACTAGCCTAGACCTCTAAAAATGTTCATGTTAGGTTCCAATGCTTCCTTAGGTTAATTGAATAAATTTTATGGTTGATCTTGAATTAATGTTTTAGCTTCAAGGCCATACTGAAATTGATCTCAAATATCCTAAATGCAAACTACATGCAATAGAGCACCATTTTCCATTTGATGAATGCTAGCTAAGAAAGGGATAGATATCTTCCAAAAAGAAGCAAACATTGAAAACATAGGAAGAAGTACCCTAATGAATCTAATACAATCAAAAGAAGAAATGAAAAACTCTTTCGTAGATGCAAGTGCTAGTTATGCCAAATAATTTTTCATTTCCAATGAAAATGAAAGGATGAAATTTTTGTTTTTTGAATGATTGAAGCACACAATGCACTAATTACATCAAAAATAAAATCAAACACTATTTAAGAGAACTATAAATGTAAATATCTCAAAATGAATGAATCAATGCAATAAAAACACAAATGCACTCAAACTAATGATGCACTCTTTCAATCAAATAAAGGCTTTCAAAATGACCCAAATGAGAAATGTAATGTATGCTCGAAAACAAAGAGATTAAGAGTCAAAAAAACAAAAAAGTAATCGTTCAACAAACCAAAAAATCAAGGATCAAGAAAGACTCAAGCAAATGATCAGGGAATTGAACTGAAAAGAAACCAAAAGACTCAAACATCAATTAGAAGGCTCAATGAGTGAAAGAAACCTATAACCCTAGGGCTATAAACTACACTGATAAGAAAATATATGAACAACTAAGAAGAGCAAGACTAAAGCAGTCAAAACAACTCCAAAAATACTAATCGCAAGAGAGGGAACAAGACAAAGTCAAGAACAAATGACCAAAAACTTAGAAAAAGGGTCAAACCAAATCCTATAGGATTCAACGTGGCTATGAAGTGGTAATCTGCGCCAAACAGGGGTTGGCGCTACTACAAAAAAGGTAACCTGCGCCAATTGGCGTGAATGGTCAAACAAAAAGCATGCCAAGCCAGATAACTATGGGAGGAGGGAAGAACTAGTGATAAGAGGTCATTATTGACACTCTGGAGCTGAATAGGATGATTCCAGACACTTAAACAATCCAAGAAAGATATACAAGCAAGCAAACGACTGAAGTCGACTTGACGAGACAAACTCCTAAAAGGCAATGAAACGACACACACTGATCCCCAATGGAGTCACCAATTTGTTGGGAAGGTAAATCCTCTCTATAGACAGAGATGATCCCTCTAGCCCTAAAGTGGGTCTAGCAACAAAGGGACAAGCTAAAGTTTAGGTTCCTTAATTAATGAATGAAAAGGACAAAGTATATTGGCCTACCTAAAGTGCAATGCTGTCATCATTGTAGTGGTGGTGGTCTCTTGGTTTCTGCTCCAACGGGTCACAATCCTTCCACAACAATTCTTGGATACCTGCACGAAGATCAACAAACAAGAGCAGCATAAAAAACAATGATTTCATTCTTAATCAACTAACCAGTCAAGGAGGGCTAATTATATTGCATCAAATAAAACATATTAACGCAAGATGGAAACCAGATAATAGTCATGTGTATGTATTAATAGAAGAAAGAGTTACAACTGAAGCCCTTACGTCACAACCTCCTTCAGTGGGGTTCATTCAAAGCGTGCCTTGATGAATTTTTGGGGAATTTGGATGAGATGAAGACACAAACCTAAGCTCTCTCAATAAAGGTCTCTTCCATTCTATCCTTCTAGCAAGATGCAGAGGAATCTCTTGAGCGTTTCAGCTATAATATGTTAAGTTTAGCTATCCTTTTAGCTAGCTCATCAATGGAAGATGGATTTATTTATAGAGGGCGAGGAGGAGTTTGGGATCCCTATAATGGTGGAAGGGAGGCCTTATCCCTTGGGAGGTTTCCCCAAAAGGTGGAAACAAGAGGTCAAAGGAGGTAGGTCGTGGTTATTTAGTCGAACCACTCCAGATGACTCACCCACGAAGTTGTTATGATGGAAACTTCACCTCTATTTTTAAAAAATATTCCATAAAAAATTTGGCATAGGTAGCTCACTGGGACAGAGCACCAATGGGCACGGGGCCCAGTTTTAATTTCCTCATCGGCGGGAGGGCATAATGATCTACTAGCACCAAGGAAAAAACATGTGTTTCTTGTCTTCTGCTCAGGAAATGGTCAAGAGAAGGAGTGCTTTCCTCATGGAAAGGGATGCAATGCTGGTATTTTCAAGGCATGAAACTTTTTTGTTCACAAAAATTATCCTCCAATGTGCAGGATGGGGATTGCAGGGACAGTGTCTCTATCCCGAAATGGATTGCAATAGAAGAATGCGATGAAGATCCATGAAATGTCTCTATCTTGGAGTCGGAGGGATAGCGGGTAGTTGTTGGACCCCCACTGCAAAATGTCGATGTTACTAAGCCTCTGAAGCTACGAGAAGTCAACGTTGGAATGGAAGAGAAACCTAAGTTTCCCAAAATTACGGACTACTGGGATGATGATACTGTAGGAAAAGTTGTAGAACTGCTTACAGAATACTAGGACCTATTCCCAATGAATTTCTCAGAACTAAAAGGGGCTATAGGGGACCTAGGGGTCATGCGCATCACTTTAAAACTAGATGTGCGCCCTATGAAGCAACATCCTTATATGCTGAACCCTAAGTATAAGAAAAAGGTTAAGGAAGAAATCAAAAAATTGCTCACCGCAAGTATCATCTAATTGGTCAAACAGTCAGACTGGGTAAGTCTGATGGTGGTTCAGGAGAGAAAGACTAAGGGAGAGATACAAATCTGTTTTGAATTGCACAAATTGAATGATGCATGCATACATGATCCCTTCCCTATGCCATTCTCAGATTAAATCCTGGACACCGTGGGAGGGCAGGAAGCATACTCATTTGCAGATAGGTTCTCGAGCTACCATCAGATTAGGATCACACTTGAATATCATAGCAAAACTACATTTGCTATTGAATGGGGATCCTTCCAATATAATGTCATCCCGTTTGGGCTCAAGAATGCCCCTACCATCGTTTTGTGGGTGGTGGTCGCAGTATTCAAAGAGTTCATCCACAAGTTTTTGAAGATATGTTTTGATGACTAGACTCTCTTTGGATTGGTGAATAAGCATGTCTCAAACCTTTGCATGATGTTGGATGCCTACAGAAAGCACCATATTTCCCTAAATATCAAGAAGTGCATATTTTTTGTACCATTCAGAATCTTTCTCGGGCACATAGTTTGTTGACAAGGACTAATGGTTGATCCTTCCAAAGTCGTAGTTTTCATAAACCTGGAAGTACCAAAAATTGAGAAATAGCTATGCTCGATCCTCGGACACACAGGCTGCTACAGGAAGTTCATCCAAGGGTACATGCTGATCAAAACACTATGGAAAAATTACTTAAGAAGGATGTTTCGTTTTTTTGGGATGACAAGTGTCAAAAGAGATTCAAGATACTCAAGGAGAAGATGGTCTCTACGCCTATTCTCATCTCTCCTCATTGGGCGAAGGTATTCCATGTTCAGATAGATGGGTCAGGGATCACCCTGGGAGTTGTCCTTATGCAACTTGGAGACGAAGACATTGATCATCGTGTTGAAATCGCTAGTAGGAAACTCTCTAGTGTAGAGCACAACTACTCCACTACAGAGCGGGAGGGATTGGCCATGGTCTATGCATTGCAGAAGTGTCAAAATTATATGTTAGGAGGGAAATTCAAAATGTTTACAGTTCACTCGGCTTTGAAGCACCTGGTGAATAAGCCTGTGTTGGGGGGGTGGGGGGATCTTTTGATGGCTACTACTATTTCAGAAATATGATTTTGATATTATTGTCAAGCCAGGGAAGTTGAATGCTAGGCTAGACCACTTGTCCCGAATAGAAAGTGGTGAAGAACCGACCAACCTGGAGAAGGATTTCCAAATGCACAGCTATTTTCTATTAAGTTAGTTCATGTGCACTTCGCTGAAATCATTCAGTTCCTAACTATGAGGATGGAACCTATGGGATATTCGGTACAACAGAAAAAAGAGTCGGTAACCCACGCAGCAGATTTTACCATCATCAAAGGACATATATATAATATGGGAGCTAATGAAGTGATATGAAGATACATTTTGGAGCATGAAAGGCATGCTATGTTAGCATAAGCTCATGATGGTGTAGCAGGAGGTCACTACGCAGGCAAGGACACAATGCAAAAGATCTTGAGAGCTAGACTATGGTGGCCTACCTTGCATAGTTACACTCACGACTATTGCAAAGCCTGCAATACGTACGAACGAAAATGAAGGCCATCACTCAGAGATGAAATGCCCCTGCAACCGCATATGGCCTTGCAAGCATTTGAAAAGTGGGCCATCGATTTCGTAGGGCCTATCAGCCTGCCGAGAATGAAGACAGGTGTGCGCTATATCATAATCGCCACTGATTATGTAACCAGATGGGCCAAAGCACAAGATGTGAAGGATTTCACTATCAAAACCACTCCATACTTCATTTTTGAGCAGATTCTAAGCAGGTTTGATTAATGAGCAACATAGGTACGCATTTTGTTACTGAGACAATACAGGCTTTGACGAAAGAATTTCAGATCCACCATGCGAAGAGAACTCCGTATCATCCATAGGAAAATGTAGTGGTAGAAGCTTTTAAAAAAATCTTGGAGAAAACACTAACTAAGGTCTGTAACACCGATCGTAGCGACTGGGATGTTCACATATCATCTATTCTTTGGGCCTATCAAACCACCTGCAAGAAGTTGACTGGGAAGACACTGTTTAGAATGGTCTATTTCAAGGATGCCATTATGCCCATGGAGTATATTGTTCCTAGCCTGCGCATCGAAACCTTTATGAACATGGCAGAGCCTGATATCATGGAGGAGCGTTTAGCGCAGATTGTGGCTTTGGAGGAATATCATTTCATTGATAATTTCCTTCATCAGGTTTAGAAGGCTTGGGATAAGGCATGGAATGATCAACATATTCGAAAAAAAACATTGGCGGAGGGTGAATTGGTCTTGTTGTATGATAGCTAGTTTTCGAAACACTAAGGGAGGTTCTGTTAGCACTGGCTAGGTCCCTATACAATAAAATAAATCACGGATGGTGGAGTTGTTCGGTTAGCTACCCTATGCGGAGATATGTTGCCAGGATATTTCAATGGCAGCCGGCTCAAACCATATCAGATTAAATGACTATATGGCCGGAGTAGCTATATGAGGCGGAGTACGCCCGCCAAGGAAGGTGAGTGCAGAAAGGACCATGGTAAGCACAGGGAGCGGTCACAGATTTGGAAGCTCGGAGGGGTGCCTGGGAGGCGCAGCAGCATGTTTAGAGCACAGAAGGTGTGTTGGAAGCACAGAGGTACGCTAGGAGTGAAAAAGGTATGCTGGGAGCATAGGGGTGCACTGGGCACACAGGAGGTGCGAAAACTAGATGTTGGAACAATAAAACTGGGTAAAAAGAAAAATTTACCATTAGAAGGAGCGGGCGGTTGGAAATTAACGAGGAGATTTCCAAAGAATTTTTACCGTTTACTTGATGGTAAGTTTTGGATAAGGTTCACACACCCGTTGGTTAATTTCGGAGGCTATAAAAGCAGATGGATAGCTCAGGAAAGGGTTCCATGTATCTTGAGAAGTTTGTGTTTCGTATGATTACGTACCTATTGCGCCTTGTTTATGTCTGAGCGTGCTTCCCCCTCATGTAGTAGCCACCCTGAGTTCATTTTTCACGCCAAAATGATTGCAACCAATCTTGCTGAATCGTCCCAGATTGTGACCTCAATGAAGCAAAAATCTGAGGAAGTAGTGGAAATTGAACCATAAGTTGAAGAGGTTATATCCACGCCGAGTCAAGCAAAGAAGAAGGGGAAATAAAAGGTGCAAGGATTGGGAAAAATTGCAAAATGAGCCGGGGTAAAGCCCCACAAATCCCCTTGAAATGTGAAGTCCCCGTGGATGACAGCCCAGGCAATCTCACCTAAGCCTGTAAGGAGACTACTGTCTGCTTAGGAAAAGGCCCAGATAGCTCAACCAATCAATTGGCTATCACCCTTTGTTCGCCTTCGTAGGACCTCGACACGGACACTGAAGGATCTTGATGGGATGCACACCTATATACAAATGCCACTGACTTTGAGGGAGGTTCTCGTCATTGGATAACCCTTTGGCAGACTCCACAAGGAAAAATTTGATGACCACGACCTGGCCAGTTTGGAGGCCTTCCCTGAATTAGTGCTATAGGTATACCTCGAAAGGGTACTGGAAGATGATGGGAGAAAGATAGTCCCCATGTGATGGGTGCATGGATTGGCTAGTTCTGGGCTCTTAAACCTGCTACAGATGCTACATTTTTTCCAATACAATATCACAGGCTAACTTGTGCGTCAGATGCATGCCTTAGTCCTTGATGGTAGCCTGTGGATCCGAGATCACATCCCCATTAATGCCACACTTATTCATTGAATTACTGGTCTACCCATGGAACTACTAGACCCTATGCTACACATGGGCAAAAGTATGAGAAAAATATTGCCGAAAAGGTGCGTGAGGATTACCATGTGGAGCACAACACTCGGGGTTGCATGATCAGCACCATCACCAACCCTCGTATGCAGATGGGTACCTTGTTGGTCGTGTGCAAGATAATGCACAAATGCCAGGCTGCCACCATCCATGCATATGTAATTCAGCTGGAAAGCCAGTGTGAAAATAGGGTCGGCTTCAATTGGTCCCAGTACCTATGCAACGAATTTCTAGAAAATGTCCACAAATCCCAGGATTAGGGCCACACATTCTGCTACTCCTCACTATTGCTTCTCATCATGTTGGTCGCATGGGAAGCACCTGAGGACTCATTCCTCAGTGAGCTCACCCCATATATGTGTGAAGGGGAAAGATATGTAAACTTGTGGGACTCAAAGGATGCGCAGTGCATTGAGGACGATCAAGTCTTCTAGGTTTTGTTTCAGAGTGGACTCACAACAACTATCAACTCCCAGCCGTGTTTGTCGCCAACCATCTATGATAAGTATAAGAGCATTTCCACCTTCCAGGTAACTATGCATAATGTACAAGTCAGAGGCCGCAAGGATGCAACATGGGTTTCTCTCCCCTATATGGTTGTTGATGAAAAGATTGATTGTTTAGTTGTGACATGGCCTCCACATTGGAAGTTTGGATTCAAAATAGGTGCAAAGGGCACTGAAGGAATGAGCACCACAAGGGTCACCCCAACCACCACTGCCAAGGAGACCAGAGGAAAAAGTAAGAATACGGGGAAGGGCACTGAACCAGCATCCCAAAAGGATTCACAGCCAGATGTGGGAAAAGGAGGTTTGGATTTTGGGGGTGTTGACTCCCCCAGAGGTACAAATAGGATTGCTAACCCTGTTAAAGGGCCACGAAACAAGGAATGATCTCAATGACTAGAACGCGACGAAGGTGTTACATTGACAGAAGGAGACCTCGAGTAGATTGTAGACACAGTCACTTTGGCTATAGAAGAAAAATGGCTAGCTCTAGACGAGCAGCAGAAAGCCGTGGTCGACACCCTCCAAGCTGAGCTCTGCACTCTACAGTTAAAGGCTGACACTTTTCAGATGAGTATAATCCAAGTCAAAACAATCCCAGCCACCAGCAACACAGTGATAAATATGCCAGAAAGACGCCTCTGCCCTCTACCTGGCGCAACCCTCATATTGAGTCCACACGACTTAGGAGTGGAGGTTAAGGCCTGCGTGGAGGTACAATTGGATCTCGCATGCCTACCACATGAACTGTTGCAGCTTCTTCACATGTCCTTTTTTGAAGAAATTCAACATAGGGATCATCAAGTGCACAAGAAGCGCAGTACAGCTGAGCAGATAATTGAAGAAAAAACTGCGGAGGAATCTTAGGCACAGGCTGCATGTAACCTCATCGCCACGCAACAGACAGAGTTGGAGCACTTAATTAGTAGGCTCTGCGTGGACGTTACTAAAGCTATCCCGGTGACTACCACCCCCCAGGAAAATTTTGACTGGTTGGCCACAGCATTAAAGGCATCAAGGAATGAGATTCAGGCAGTAAAAATACATATGGAACAATAGATTATAGATTTACAGGCTAAGTTGCACCCATAAACACTGCCAGAGGTAAGGGCCCAATGAGATGCACTGGTTACTGAGGCTACAAATTTTATTAGAGGATAGATCGGTCAAGCTGCAGAATTGTTGGAAACAACAATGTAGCTATGGACAAAGGTCAAGTGTGACCCTCTCCTACAAGAAATCAACCAGGCGCTGCACCAAAAAGAAGAAGATTTTGACCAACTTGAGGCTACACTGACCACTCTAGTCCCTGCTCAGTGATTGGCCCAACTTCGTACCAGCCACGCAATCAGAAATGACATGGATTCTCTCTGACAGAGGAAGAGGACATTGAGTGATCACCTCAAGCCATGGGCAGATGAGGCCCTTAAGTTGTCCTAGGACGTTGATATCATATTAAAGCAGTTGAACCAAACTCTAGAGGGTGTCACCGCTGTTACGGAAGGCCCAACTTCACAGAAGTTGGTGGAGATAGCCCAGAATGCTGTTGCGCAAAGTGAAGGAGTGCTACCCCCATTGGTGGATGCAATCAAGTAGCTTCAGGCAAAGATGGAGAACCCATGATCGTAGTGACTCGAGACGAGTCACAAGATTGTGTTGGGGGACTGTTGGAATGGGGTCCCCTAAAGCTGTGAATTTTGTACAGTTTTGCGTATTTTTGGTATTAATTATCGTAACGTAGGGGCTTTGGGGTGGGTCAAAGCCTCGAACGCATGGTAATGGGTCAAGGGTAGATCTAGAGTCTGCAAACCACTGTTTTCAGACAACATCAAAGCATCGGCTAAGTCGTTATAAATAGATGAAAATTTTGAGTCTAGAGGTAGGCATGAATTAAGACTAGTGCTACATGCAAATTATTAGATCTTTTTTGGGTTGTTTCTGTAGGTTTTAACCCTGAAAATAAATTATCTACTCACGAATATTATAATATAAGATAAAAAATAGCGAGAGCATAAAACATAAAATAGATAAACATAGAGATTTTCCCCTAGATCCAAAATCGGGACGACCAGCTTTATTTTTCATTATTTTCCTTTTAGTGTTACAACACACACACACACACACATATGTATATATATATATATATATATATATATATATATATATATATATATATATATATATATATATATATATATATATATATATATATATATATATACATGCCTAAGCATACATAAACCCCAATCCATAAACCCTGGATTAGAACATAACCGTAGTTCCCTTGACCGGATCTACAAAAATACCAGGGGCCTAAAACCATCGTACCTCAATACCATGTGCAAAACCATGCACAAAACCATGGACGCGGACTACCCGCCGGAAATTAAGGACCAAAAATTTTCACCGGGGCCCTGCCCCGGACCCCGTCAGGGGGGGCTATCGCCCCCCCTCTTACCCCCCCCCGCACGTGCTTAGTCATGGAAAGAATATAACACATACCCAACATTCTCCCACTTGTTGTTTTCTTTCCACTGGGGTCCACAGGAGGGCTTAGTCATTGGCCCAATTCTTCAACACCCATTGTTTCTCTACACCAAGAGAACTTCTGAGTGCTCACAGACTTTGTCAATGCATCTGCAACATTCTTCAAAGTGTCCACCTTTACCAGCAACACCCTTTTAGCCTCAATCATATCTCTAACAAAGTGATATTGAACATCAATGTGCTTTGTCTTTGAATGATAAGCAGGGTTCTTAGCCAAGAAAATTGCACTTTGGCTATCACAGTCTATCCTTATAGCTTGCTGTACCAACCCCATAATTGAACACAATCTCTGCAACCAAATTGCTTCCTTGCTTGCATGAGTGGCTGCTATGTATTCTGCCTCTGTAGTTGAAAGAGCCACTACAGATTGTCTTTTACTCATCCAACTGACTACGCCTCCAAATAGTCTAAACACATACCCACTTGTAGATCTTCTTTGGTCCAGATCTCCAACCCAGTATGCATCAACAAAACCATGAATTTCCAACATTCTTTCCAATCCTGGTCTTCCCTGGTAGCACAAGCCATAATCACTAGTGCCACGTAAATATCTAAAAACCCGCTTCACTACTGTCCAATGCTCCTTCCCTGGGTTTGACATAAACCTGCTCAATACTCCCACTGCATGTGCAATGTCTGGTCTAGTATAGACCATTTCATACATCAGGCTACCCACTACACTTGCATATGGAACACGGGACATATACTCCTCTTATTCTTGTGTCTTGGGACATTGTTCAGTAGACAGCTTTACACCTACATAAATAGGAACATTCACCGGTTTACTATCCTGCATATTGAACCTCTGTAATATAGTCTCGACATACTTCCTCTAGTTTAACTAGAGCTTCCTCTTTTCTTGATCTCTCTTAATTTCCATGCCCAAAATATAGTTTTCAACACCCATATCCTTCATGTCGAATTTGGAGAACAGTTGGGTCTTCAAATCTTGGATAATTTCTTTTTCATTTCCAATCAAAAATATATCATCCACATACAAGACCAAATAAATAAAACGGTCACCAATTAATTTAAAATAAACACAGTGATCCTCCTTGCTTCTGGTGAAGCCAAGTCCCCGTATATAGCTATCAAATTTCTGATACCACATCCTTGGTGACTGTTTTAACCGATACAGAGACTTCTTCAACCTACATACCAGTTCTTTCTTACCCTTCACCATAAAGCCTTTAGGTTGCTTCATGTAGATCTCCTCTTCTAGATCCCCGTGAAGGAATGATGTCTTCACATCCATCTGTTCTATCTCAAAATCAAATGCAGCAGCAACAGATAAAAGTAATCTAATAGAACTTTGGCAACAGGAGAAAAAATATCACCAAAATCAATTCCTGGCACCTGGGAATAACCTTTCGCTACCAACCGAGCTTTGTATTTCTCCACCTTGCTTTCTACATTCATCTTCTTCTTAAACACCCATTTTCTCCCAATGGGCTTCCTTTTAGTCGGAAACTCCACCAAATCCCATGCATCGTTTTTGTGCAAGGATGCCATTTCATCAACCATGGGCTCCTTCAAGAGTTTTCCATCCTCTGAATCTACTGCCTCCCTGATAGTTCTGGGTTGATCATCAGTTATAGTTAAGAAAAAACCTGAACAGAAATTAGATGGACTATACCTTTCTGGTTGCCTTCTTTCCTGAATTGATCTTCTCAAAGCTGGAGTTTGTGGCTCTTCATCTTCTGAGTCTTCTTCTGTTGTAGAGTCTGATTCATCCTCCTTTAGCTCAAACTCTATCTTCTCAGGTTCCTTTGGTAGGACTTCATTTTTAACAACATATTTCACTTCTCTAAACACCACATCTCGGCTGTACACAACCTTCCTTGTTTCTGGGTTCCAAAGCTTGTAACCCTTTAAACCATCCTTATACCCAATGAAGATGCACCTTTCAGATTTATTATCCAACTTGGTCCTTTTCTCCTTTGGAACATGTAAATATGCATCATGTATAGATGTGAAGAGGTTTCTTACCGATGCATTACTTCATGTTTAGGTCTTATCCTCAGCCGGCCCGTGGGAAGGTGATCATTGTAACTAAGTAACATGCAGTCCTCAGAAAGTTTGCCTCTCCCAATTCTTGTCTAACCGATTTCCAGCAGACATGCTTCTTGCCTTTTCCATGAGTGTTCTATTCATTCTTTTGCACAGCTCCCATTTTGTAGCTGAGAGGGTGTGGCATGGAGTGATCTTGACGTATACAACACTTCTTACGGATCCACTCCGTGCTTCTTGCGGAACTCTCACCATTATCTGTCCTCAACGCCTT
Source organism: Pinus albicaulis (assembly GCA_034641835.2). Taxonomy (NCBI): domain Eukaryota; kingdom Viridiplantae; phylum Streptophyta; class Pinopsida; order Pinales; family Pinaceae; genus Pinus; species Pinus albicaulis. The sequence goes on from CM076581.1 coordinate 1,179,851,573, forward strand.
TATCTTCTTCTCTGTCTGGTTTTCCACCAGAGCCTTAAATTCTTTAAATTTGTCAAAGACTTCAGATTTCTTCCTCAAGAAATATATCCATGTATTCCTTGAGAAGTCATATATGAATGAAAAATAGTACACATACTTTCCTAGTGATGGAACTGACACAGGCTCAAACACATCACTGTGCACAAGTTCTAATATCTTGTTTGCCCTCTTACTACCAGAAGGAAAACTCACCCGATTCTGCTTCCCATATAAACAATGTTCACAGAAATCAAAATCCAGAGAAAAATTAGACATACCTTCTACCATACCATTTCTATGTAGTATCTGAAGGCCCTTCTCTCCAATATGTCCAAGCCTTTGATGTCATAGCATGGTCTTTTCTCCAGAGACAGCTAGGCTTTCCGTCCCACTTTCAGGAACCACAAAACTATTACACCCATCAATAATAGTGCTACCTTGTAGCTTTTACAGAGTTTTAGTCGGAACTCCCCGCATTAATACCAGTGATCCCCGAACCATATTGCAGGCATCTTTCTCGAACACTGTTTTTACACCCGCATCATCCATTTTTTGTACAGAAATCAGATTTCTGGCCAATGCAGGAATATCTAGAACACCAGGAAGTGTTCTAATCCTTCCACCTTGTAGCTTTAGCTTGACCTTTCCACGTTCGACGATTTTGGCCTTCCTATCATCCCCTAGGAAGACATCACCATCATATTTCTCATACTCGCAGAACCACTCCCTATGGGGAGTGAAGTTAGAGGATGCACTTGAGTCAATCAACCATGAATCATGATCTACATGTGTATTTGAAGAAGAAGACAAATACACATCCCCACCTTCATTCGAGGTGGTTTTTTCCTCTGCAGAAGGAGCATCATTAGATCCCTTTCCTTTCTCAGGAGCTTTAGATCTACAGTCCTTTTTGTAGTTCCCTTCCATTCCGCATTTCCAGCACACCTTTACAAAATTTCCAGGAGATTTAGATCTCCCTCTAGATTTAGATCTCCCACTCAAACCCTTATTCTTGTTTCTGTTCTGGGACCTTCTTCGTACAGATAAGGCATCTCCATTCTGACCCTCCATATTTCTATGTCTCATTTCCTCCGACAGCAAGGCTGAGACAATGTCATCAAAACTCAAGGTAGTTGTATTGCTACCTATTTCAATAACCAGACTGTCCCATGAATCTGGTAGAGAACACAACAAACTGATGCACTTATCTTCATCTGAGATTTTAATATCAACAGATGACAACTGACTCACCACAGTATTGAAGGTGTTCAGATGCTCTGTCGCCGAGTCTCCATCCTTCCTCCTCAGGTTATACATCTTTTTCCGCAGGAAAAAATTATTCACTAGAGACTTAGATTGGTACAAAGTCCCTAGCTTGTCCCACAAGGTCTTCACTGTAACTTCCCTAGATACATTCAACAATACTGAGTTTGAGACACACAACTGTATTGCGCTCTTAGCCTTCCGATCCATTTTCTTCCAGTCTTCATCTGACATTGCCGTTGGTTTAGTACCTGGATCTATCGCAATCCACTGATCTTTATCCACCTGCAGATCCTCCATATTGAGCTTCCATAACTCAAAACTCTGACCATTAAATTTCTCGATCTCTATCTTCTCGTTGCTCGCCATCTTCTTTCACCGCAAGAATCGATCCCACAGATCTCCCACTGAACAGGGTCTACCACAGGCCAAGAAAAAAACCCTCAGTAGCAAAGGCATCCCCTTGAAGAAGAAAATGCTCTGATACCAAATGTAGGTTTTAACCCTGAACAGAAATTATCTAGTCATGAATCTTATAACAGAAGATAAAAAATATCGAGATCATAAAACATAAAACAGATAAACACAGAGATTTTCCCCTGGATCCCAAATTGGGATGACCAGCTTGATTTTACATTATTTTCCTTTTAGTGTTACAACACATATATATACATGCCGAAGCATACATAAACCCCAATCCATAAACCCTGGATTAGAAAATAACCGTAGCTCCCTTGACCAGATCTACAAAAATACCAGGGGCCGAAAACCATCGTGCCCCAATACCATGTGAAAAACCATGCACAAAACCATGGACGCAGACTACCCACCGGAAATTAAGGACCAAAAATTTTCACCAGGGCGCTGCCCCAGACCTTGACAAGGGGGGCTACCGCCCCCCCTGTGACCCCCCCATTGCGCCCAGCGCAAAGGGGGGTTATCGCCCCCCCTCTTACCCCCTGCGCGTGCTTAGTCGTGGAAATAATATAACACATACCAAACAGTTTCGGTAAGGACTCTTGCTGGTTGCGTGCACGTAGATCCTTAGTCCTACTCTGTGCGGAGAGTGCTGGCTGTGTGCGTAGGCCATGTTTTGGATTGAAACTGGGTTTTGAATGCTAATATATTCGGATATAGTTGAAATATCTCTATGTTATCTAGATCTATTGTGTTATTGTTGATGAAAACCTTTGGAATCTATTCAGAGCTGCGAATACATTTGTGTTATCTATTTATGTTGCAAATATATCTGTGTTATGGTATAAATTATATATGTGATCTATTTTAGATGCATTTATGATAGTAAGAGCTGGTAAATTGCTGATACACACGTGATGTGAAAATACTAACTAGATCTGTGCATGGAGATAACTCGGTTACGATTAATTACAGATTATACTATTATCCAACCTACGAATAGATGTGTTCTATGCGAGCTTGACAAGTGCAAGCATAGATCTTCCTGACTTACCTACTCTCTCTCATGGTGCGGAAACCTGGTTCCAACACCCTCCCATACTGCTTCGGGTGAGATTGTGGCCTGTGCAAGTAAGTCACTGCCGAAAGGGCCAGTAGTATAGGGGTTTGTTGGTAAATATTAACCTTTGAACTTGGTTCAGGACCCCTCGAGCCAACATTGTTCTCATCCAAGAATATGATCAACTGACTTATCCTCAGTGATTCGTAACTATTGAGTATTCTTCTTTACTGCAAATTTTACCACCTGAAATTTATCTTAGGCCTGACAGTGAAGTACTTACACTTGGATTGATTTCAATTGAGGAATAACCTCAGGAAGAGACAACCTCTTCCACTCCAACTCATTTTGGGTCGGGGCTTCATATTTATCTGTCTTTTCCTCGTTTTACCTACTCTTCTCATGATCCTACTTAGTATCAAGTTAACGTAGATTCTTTAGAGTATTTACTGGGGTTTTTAACCATGGCTGAGACACCATCCCATACTATACCATTTATTAAAACTGCAACAACATCTACTGTTGCTACCTCATCGATGTTTTCTATGAAACCTGAGTCTCGTCTTTATGGTGGTCTGTCTGTCCCACTGGGTTACCAATATTTAAATGAAACCTACCCCGGTCCCTCTTCTAGTCGATGTAATTTTCCCATGTCATCATCTAGAATTTTATCTGGTTCCTCTCTTATGAGTACTGAATAGCCTAATCCCTTATTAACATCATCAACTCAATATCAAGCTGGTCGATCCAATTACCATCCATCTTATCTAGTTTTTGTTGGACTCCCATCATATGAAATTCAATATGTTCAATATCCTTATACTCCATATGCTGGGGGCCAACATATTTTTTCCCCATATGGTAGTACTCCTTTTTTTTTAGGTCAATATTATGTTGGAATTCATATTTTTCAATGGGATCCCACCTTTCCTATTCAGTTGCAAATAGTTGTGTATCAATATCAACAAATTCAACCTATTGCATCCATACCTACTATGCATGTTATTACTTCCTTGGTTGTAGCTCATTCTACTCAGGAAAGTCCTTCAACCCTTAACCATCAAGTTTTGGGTCTACAGACTCCGTCTTCCTAAGATGGTTTACAACAACTGTCTGTATCTGGAATTTAATAACCACACACTATTTTACCCTTGTCACATGCTTCTATTGGTCTCGTCTATTCACAACCTAGTCCAAATTATCTTGGCAGGCAGCAAAAGAGTTATCAAATCCCATGGTAGCCACATCAGCCATTATAATATTTTAAAGCTTATCCAGGTCCTGGCCAACAAGCCTAGCAAGGTTTTGGTCAACAAAATTACCCCTATCAGGTTTATCAACAACAAAATCCTTATGTTGGTCCACAATGGCCTATTTCCCAGGAAATTCTATATTACCCTAGTTACGCTCAACCTTATCTAAACTGACAATTGTCATTTGTTGCAACATTATAGTTACTTGATTTAAACTATCTCACTAATGATCCCATTCATTATTTACGTTGGTGGCCAGTGATTCCTCATAAATTACCATCTGATATTCCTAAATTCAATGGAAACTCTGGAGAAGATACGTCTACACACATTATGACTAATCATTTATGGTGTTCATCAAATTCGTTAAATGATGAATTTATTAGACTTTCTCTTTTCTAGTGAATGCTCATTGGTCTGGCTGCAAAGTGGTACATTGCATTACCAGGAGCTTCTTTCGATAACTTCACAACTTTATCCACTACTTTTCTTACCCACTTTTAGTTACCCATCATATATAAAACTGGAACGAAAATTTTGAAAAAATTCAAATGGACCACTAATACTCACATATCAAATCATATTCATGGGTGGTGTCATCATCGTCAAATGGTTAAAACACTTGTTCTAGATCAAATTTTAGCTGAGTGGTTTATAAATTCCTTTTTTCCATCTATCATCGAGGACATGGCCAAAGACGATGTTGTCACTGAAGAGAAAGTAATTTCTTGTGCCCATATCTGGATTTTATTTATACTAAGTCTAGCACGCTCTATAAAAATATTTTGAATGCACCACGACTAAATTTTATTATTCCTCCTTCTCCATATGGTAATGACATTCATGCTAGTGACGGTGTGATTGGTTCTACTAGCACTCAGCCAGTAAGTCGACCATCTCGTTCGACACTTGATGTGTCTAATCAAACCCCTATTGCATCTGATCCTGCATCTTCTTCCAAAATTGATGTTGTGTCATCTGACATGGGAAAAGGTGACAAGAAACCTAGAGGTAAGAAGAAAGGGAAAGATAAGAAGAAAAAAAATTCACCCCAGCAAGAAAAATCATCTGATACATCCGGTTCTTCTCAGAAACCTTGTTACCTTGTTTGATATGTAACGAGGAGAGTTTTACATGAGATTTTCCTCATCACTTACAATTATCGAAGCTTCTTAAGACCTTTTCTGCATATGTAGTGTTGAAAAACCATTTTCCGAACCCGAAAACACATATGGTTGCTACGAATCTCGCTTCTAGTTCACAAGTACTTTTTTTATCCACGACTAAGCCCAAAAATGATGTTTTGGTGTCTAATGAAAGTAAAGATTTTGTTAATCCTCTTTCATTGTCAAATGTTCAAGCTAAAAGTCAACCTAATACTTCGACTTTGACTTTGTCTAATTCAATTTTTCCACCTATTATTCCTGAGTTAACAATAAAGTTGCTGAAGGGAGTTGTTCATAAATCGACTTTCAACCCTCGAGCTCGTGCAAGACAAAAATATAATGTAGTCGAAGATCTGGATCAGTCACCTTCTACTATGTCAACCCTTGAGTTTCTTCAGAATTATCCCTCCCAAGAGCACACTTTGTTGTTGGCAATTGGTGGAATAAATCCGACGGAATCTAATATTGTAGTCTTTAACCATGCAGGCTATGTGCCACAATTGCCAACACAATTAGCATTTTTTATCCAAGTAAATTTCTTGAATCGATTCATTCAGCGCACTATTATTGATGAGGGTGCATCTACTTGTATCATCTTTATGGGTTGCTGGAAGTCATTTGGCTCACCTACTTTATCACAATTTCCTACGACATCGAAAGCTTTTGACGGTCGTACATATAAGCCTTGTGGAATTCTTAGTAACCTACAAGTCTAAATATGGGGAAAAAATATTACTATTAAAGTTGAGGCCATTGACAAACCCCTAGAATACAATATCCTACTAGGAATACCGTGGGTTTACGCTATGGTCGTCTTCCCTCATAAGCACGACATCAAAGTCATCAATCAACTCGCCTTGTTCGTCTTTGGCCCCCAGGAAACTGGAAGTGTTCTATTTGTTTACGGACCTCCGCCATCTCTGCAGAAAATTTGTGTAGGACACTTTAAGGATTATTCCCTAATGGGCACCTTTTCATTATCATCGCCAGCGACATCGGCGAAAATAAAAAAAATAGAAAGATGCAATATGATATCTTCCACTTCATCTAACTTAAGGAAGATTCTAAATTATTTCAAAATAGATAGGTTGGGTGAATCTATGAAGGTAAGTCCAATCGTGCTTTCATAGCAATCAATATTTCTAGCTTATGTGAAAAATCCTGATCCTTTGTCCCCGACTATTTGGGTTGATCGTTCTTTGGATTATGGTACTTCTTATGACCCTTTTTCACATGTATTCTCAATGGATGAGAGAATTATGTAATTCATGATGTCAAAAGAATAACCATGGATAGATTCTCATAAACTATCCCATCTTCCATACTACAATGAAGATACTCCAATTCAACAACATCACCCTACAGTCCTTTATTTCTTGATGAATTCCACTCCTATCCATGGGATCAATTTTGAGCGAAATATATCAAATATCAGAGAAAAGATTTCTATCGATATTTCAACAAAACCCAGTGTTGTAGAAAACACTCATGTTAGCGTGTATTTTTCTCCATCAGATCTTGACACTTATCGCTCTCTTTTCCGTGCATTATGAGATGTGTTCTCTTGGTCATATGAGGAAATGTTAGACATTGACTCCGGTATCATTGAGCATGATATTAAAATGTACCCTGATGTCAAACCGATACGAAAATTCCTTCGTCCTATTCATCCTAGGAAATTATTTCCATTAAAGCAGAGGTTGAAAAAAATTTGTGTGCTGTTTTTATTTACCATGTTCCACTTACCGATTGGGTTTCCAAAATTTTTCTTTTCATGAAGAAACAAGGGACAATTAGAGTGTGTGTTGATTATTGGGATGTTAATCATGCTTGTCCAAAAGACAACTATCCCACTCCCTTTTTCAACCAAATCATTGACGAATATGTCGAATGTGAAATATTTTCCTTCATAGAGAGCTTTTCCAGTTATAATTAGATCAATATTCACCCAGAGGACCAATATAAAACAACTTTTATCTCTCCCTGGGGTACATTCGCTTACCGAAAAACTCCTTTTGGTTTAAATAACGTAGCGGAAACCTTCCAGAGGGCAATGAATTATGCTTTCCATGACATTAAAAACATTTTTAAACCTTATCCGGATGACTTACCTGCCCATTCATTAAAACGGGCTAACCACTCACTACATCTAAGAGCTATATTTTTATGATGTCGTCACTACAAAATACACCTCAATCCACACAAATGTGTGTTTTGTGTTGGTTCTGTTTGTTTTCTTGGTTTCTTCATGTATAAATATGGAATTCAACTTAATCCCCTGAAGGTCTAGGAAATTTTGGATCTGCCCGTGCCTTCCAACCTACTTCTATTACAGAGACTCCAAGGGAAGGGTAACTTTCTGGAGGTTCATTCAAAACTACGCCAAAATGGCTAAAAGGTATACTCGACTCTTAAAAAAGGGGACTCCCTTCCATTGGGATGAGGTTACGTAAGATTCCTTTGGTGTTCTCAAAGATACCCTAATCCAAGGATCATTAATGTATCCCCCAAGTTATTAGACCTATTATCCTGTATCTCGTCACTACAAATACAACCATTGGCATGGTTTTAGTCCGAGAAGAAGATGGGATTGAACATCCGATGTATTATTTGAGTCGTAATCTCAATGATACGAAATTTAAGTACACTTACGTTGACAAGCTCGCTTTGAGAGTCATTCAAGCTATACAAATATTTTTCCACCATATCCTGCTCTGAAAGACAATTCTCATTTTGGATTGGAACCCTATGACATACATTCTGTCACTTCAATTGCTAGGGGGAAAATACTCAAAATGGGTAGTCCTTTTGTAGGAATTTGATTTAGAATTTATTAAGTCCAAGTCAAAGAAGTCTTTTGTTTTTGTTGAGCTTATCTACGACCTTCCTTCGAGTAGCACTGAGCCTACAATAGAACCATCCATTCTGAATGAGTCTTTGTTTCTGATCACATCATTTGACCCATGGTATGGAGATTATCTGATCTATCTCCAGACCCAAACTCTCTGACCCAATACCTCTCACTCGCAAAAACGACGTATTCCATACCAAGCGAAAGATTATTTGATCGTCAGCGTTACAATTTATCATCATGGTTTTTCGATATGATTTTATGTAGGTGCCTCATTTATGAGAAGGAGGAAAAAGCTTTAAATGACTACCACATTGGTGCCCGTGGTGGAAATTTATTTGGTTTTTCTACCGCAAATAAGATTCCCTGCGTTGGTTACTTCCGGCCTACCATATTTCGCGACTAAATTTTTCCAATCAGAAGTTGTCATGCTTACCATATATTTCATCGTAAATCTTGTGTGGTTTCAACACCAATGCATCCTGTCATAGTTGTGGGACCATTTTCCAAATAGGGCATTGACTTCATGACATGTAACCCTCACTCGGTCGGGGATCATGGGTATATTATTATCGTTGTTGATTAGTTTAACAAGTGGTTTGATGTGATTCCTACTATTATAGGTCAATTTGGGCATCATCCCCCAAGACCTAGTCAAATTGGACATATTCCCTAGGACCAATGAAATAGGGTCTATCATCCCCTTATATTTCAGTGCTACATGCCCTAAGTGAAGAAATTTCATTCATGGCTTCTATTGTGAGATTTCCAAGGTTTAAAGTATATGTTATATGACCTACTGACTCACAAATGCTCATCTACAAGGGACTAACTATGTTTTAGTGTCAAATTCTCCATGCAAGGGTTCACTACAGTGGAATTCCCAACACTCAAGGGTGTCTTGGTCACCTGGGAGTGGAAGTATCATTGTTCCAGGAATATCCACATGGTCAGTGCCTTCTAGAAGAGTCAATATGTGTCAAAATTCGAATCCAAGTGTCCATATAACATCTTTGAACTTGGAAACATGTCTTTCCTATTATTAGAAAGTCATTCATTAAGAAATTACTATTAGTTTCCCTATAAATTGAGCACTCATTATAGCGCTAGGGAAGGACGAATTTTGGAAAATCTATGCTGTTGGATTCTCATTTGATAAGAGAGTGAAAAAAATGATATTATGCTAGCATAATGCTGGATGTTATGAGGCTGGAATGAAGTTGGAGTAGGTTGACAAAAAATCGGACCATTGGTTGTATCTTCCCCTTCTAATATTTAATAAATATTTTTGTTCATTTTCCATACATATGTCTCTATTTCTTGTGCAATGTATTCTTGAATGATGTATTTAATTCAGATCTAATCGATTTGATTTGAGTAAGATAAGTAGATATCTTGTATAGTGTATGTTGTTTGTTGTTCCTTGTTTCTCATTGCAAGAATCAATCTAGAAAATTGAGTTGGACTGAGAGCGGTGAAAACATCGACATAAGGAGAAGGAGAAGAAAAAGAGGCACAAGTAGGTTCCTTTCCCATTCTTTATATCTACTTGTTTCATAGAAAATAATAGTTATTCTTTCCTCTCTTGTTCTAAGTGATAAACACCACAGTTAGGGAATTTGGTTTGTCCGTAGATCACAATTCCATATAACAAATTGGGGACTCTGCTAGGGAGTATCTAATCATTCCTGGTGTTTTTTCCCCTTTATATCTTCATCATTAGCATCTAATTTATGCTATCAGTCATTTGAATGAACAAATTTCATTGGAACTATGTTTAGCTACTTGCTTCATAAGATTAGTTGCACCCAACACACTGTTGATCCATACACAGTGCATTGTCTCCCATTCAGGGGTACTCTATAATGCATTGTCTCCCCTTAGAGACTAAGTGTCCCCCTCAGCCAACCAAATTCCATCAAAATTTATCATTTCTTTCAGTTTAAGCTGCTTGTTTTTTGTATTCTCAGATGTCTAATACCTCTTAGAGACTAGTAAAATTTCTCGTTTCTCCTCCTTTGAAAAGTAAATTTGTTCAATGTTTCATTAGTTTTTTTCTTTATCATTGTCAAATCAAATTCAAAGTAGTTCATTTCTTCATTAGATAAATCATGTTTTTGAAAAGGAAATTTTTATTTCATTCCTCGTTTCCTGTAGGAAAATCGTAGCTCCATTCTTCATTTTCCTAAGAGAAATTTCTATTTCATTCGTTGTTTCTCATAAGAAAACACTTTTTTGATTGATTTTCTCATAGAGTTTCCTTGATTTATTTTAGTATAAAGGGATATGAAATGAAAAACATGTTGGAAGTATTATCATTGATGGAAAAGGAAGTGGCAAAGGAATTGGCATCTGAAACAGTAACTAGGAACAGAGACAAGACATGTAGCAGAGAAGAACAGAGAAAGAGTGAATCTACAGAGAGCAGTATCAGTCAAGAAGCAAATTGAATTCAATAGGAGGATATTTGAGTCCCTTTCAGGTGTGAAAATATGTATGCAATCCGTAAGAAACCCTTTGAGGGGATTAATGGTGCTCTGTATGTTGTTCGAGGGATGGTTAATATAGTCGACAGTGTATCCAAACTGGTAGACAGTGGAATGTTATTGATTGAACAAAATTATGGTTTTAAGCTTCACATGGAAGGATGTACACTATTAGTAAGGAGATGATTGTCGTTCATGGAGAAAGGAACAAGGAGCGAAAGCAAATCAGTTATAACGCGGAAGAACTAAAATAGAGTATTTGGCATCAAAATTTCGGTGGACCGAGTTGTGAACCTGAGTTAAGGGACCAAAAGGAATAGCGTAACTAGACTTAACCGTGGGTTGGTCACTGTTCCAAAATCATGAGTGGATTTGTGAGGACAGATTTCCCATATCGCACCGCTTTTGCGGGTTCAGCGGTATTTAAGAGGTTGGCTCCGATTCCATAGAATGGGTGACACGCGTCCCTATACGACTCCACAAAACCACTTGTCACTGCGCGCCATCGCGCATTATTGTTCGACCCAGGATGCCCAGTGATATTGTTGAGCGTCGTTGATCTGGGAAGGGGTCATCGGACGGTGATCATTTGCTATAGATGCGCGAAGGTTAACCAAGGTACGGTGGGCCATCGCACGTTAATGTTCGGCATCTGAGTTCGAGTGATATGCATATATGCCATTGATCTGGAAGCTTGCTATCTAACAGTGATCGGACGCTGGACTTGCGTGAAGTTTATTTATGGTACCATGTGCGTATTTGAATGGCTATTGACTATATATGTGGGCCCGGGGTCAAAGGTTTATCATAAGGTTAATTGTTTGAAAGCATTGGATATTTATTTAAAGTGCGAAGGGTTGTAACTTTAATCATAAAGTTCAGTTCAAAGTTGTAAATATATTTATTTGTCAATTTCTTCAAATTGATAAGTAAATTAAAAATAAATCAAAGAGGCACGTGGGGTAAACTAAAGGAAATACTGTCAAAGGAATAACATTAGCGGTTGAATGGTTTTTACTCATGGTTTTACTAAAGGCAAAAACTATATAAGGAGAAGATGATTATTGTACAAAGCATGCATGCGTAAGGGTGGTGAATGAATAAATTTCTCTAAGGAATATCTGTATGGACGAACTCTGTTCTTAATTGATAAATCTGAATCTATGATGCACCCATGGATATAATGATCTGACGATGATGAATCTCTGGTTTGATTGACTGATGAAATCATGAAGAACTGGTGCCAGTCTACTGAAGAAAATGAATAAATCTGGTGGCTTGCAAGGTATGTTGTATGGAAGCTATTGGATCCAGTATGAAAATTGATGAAACATGGTCCGCAGTAGGTCTGAGGGTCGAAGCCTTCAGTGAGGGGGTTGTAGCTCCCTTCCAGTAGTAGCTGGAAAACGAGAGTAGGGGGTAGTAGCTCCCTTCCAGGAGAGACTGGTAAACGAGATAAGGTTGTAGCCTTCTACAGGTGGGTGCCTGCGTGCTAGTATAAGTCTGCACCAGAATAAATTGTAAGAAGTTTTCTTTATAATAATTATAGAAGATTGAGATAACAACAGCGGTGGTTTTCTCCCAAATTGGGTTTCCACCTTAAATACTAGTGTTCATATGTGTTTCTTATATTTGATGGTTTGTTCTGTTATTTCTGATCATGCTTACTGCTTATATGATGAATGAATGATGCAATAATCTAAGTAAAGACATAATAATATTTCTGGACACACAAGATTGGATTCAGTAATGTAGCATATGGTTTTAAGAGAAAGGAAAACTAAAAATTTTTCAGTCAGCTCAAAATACTGATTCACCCCCCCTCTCAGTATTCTTCAACAATTGGGATCAGAGCAGGTCCTTCTGAAAAAGCTTAGCCGCTAGAAGGAAGATCAAGAAAGATGAGTAATCAAGATGGAACAACATCTATCAGGCCTCCGCTCTTTAACAGAAACAATTTAATCTTCTGGAAAACAAGGATGAGATCCTATCTTCAGTCTCTGGGAGCAGATGTATGGGAAATTGTTGAATGAGGATATCAATATCTAGCTGCAGTACCAACAGATTCAACGAAAAGAAAGAATTATAAAACCAATTCAAAGGCGGTCAATTCTCTATTGGGAAGTTTGACTGAATCAGAATTTGTCAAAGTCATGCAGCTGAATACAACAAAGGTAATACGGGACAAAATCATTCTAATTTATGAAGGTGATGCAAAGGTAAAAAGTGCTAAACTCCAAACTCTTAGAATTCAATATGAGAATATAAAAATGGATAATGAGGAAAGCATTGCAAAATTATTTTTACGTCTTGATGATATTGTAAATCGTATGAGAAATCTAGGAGAAACAATAACCAAATCTACTCTGGTTGAGAAAATTTTAAGATCACTAATGACAAAATTTGAGTCAAAAGTTTCTGCTCTTGAAGAAAAGCAGGATCTTCAAAATCTTACTGTGGTGCAACTTCATGGTATACTAACTACATATGAAATGAGAAGAGGAGGACCATCTGAAGTCAAAGAAGCAGTCTTTAGAACTTTTAAAAAAGGGAAGGAAGTACAAAAAACAAAAGGATCAGGATATATCTCAAAAGAAGATGAGATAAACTTTGTAAATAAACTTCAACTTGGCACAGGATGGTTCAGAGGTAAGCTTCCTTTCAAATGTTTTGATTGTGGAAGAGTTGGTCATTATGCTGCTAAGTGTCCTCATAAAGAAACGCATAAAAAGGGGAAGGAAGTACTAAGAAGGAATAAGAATCATTATAGCACTAGAAAAATTTACTATACTCATGAAGACAGTGATGGGTTATCTGATAGTGAGGAAGAATGTGAACAAGATCTTAGACTTCTCATGGCATTTGAAAAAGAATCTAGAGAAGAAAAGGATACTTTTGTGGATGCTCTAGAAGACAATGATTTTCTTGATGAAAACAATCAACTCAAAATTTTCTTGGAAGAGAGTAAAATAATCATAGAAACTCTAAAAAATCAGCTTGAAGAAAAAGAGAAACACAATGAGAAATTAGAGTGTGAAGTAGTAAGTCTAAGAAAAGAACTTGAGAAAGTAAAGACTCTAAATCTTAGATTTGCTAAAGGATCTGAAACCTTAGATGAGATTATCAAGGTACAACGTTATCCCCCTATAAAGATAGGTCTTGGATATATCGGAGAATCTTCTCAGGCTTCAACACCAAATTATCTAAAAGTAGCTACTGCTGGTATACAACATGCTACCACTCAGAAACGGAATAAAGAATCTTTGCAGGTAAAGCATGATCATCTCAATTCAAAGAATACTAACAGGAATATCTTTCAAAGAAACACCAATCAAGAGGTAAATTCAAGAAGGAGATTTTATGATCGTAGAAATTTCTTCTTCAATGGACAATGTTTCTCATGTCACAATTTTGGTCATAAAGCTGTTCAATGTGTAGCATATAAAACCATCATGAAAAGAGAAGCAAGAAAGAAAAGGATTGATATTGAAACAAAGAAGAATACCTATAACAACTTTTCTCCTCTTCAAAATGAAGTTGAATGTTTTTATTGCAATAACTTTGGCCATGAAGAATCTGAATGCAGGAGAAAAGTTCAGCCAAAAGAACATGTTCCTTCAAGCTCCAAAGTATGGAAAAAGAAGGAATTACAAGTTGAAAATTGTGGCATAGAATTATTTGCAGAAGATGAAGAAAACCAATGGTACATTGATAGTGGATGCTCAAGACACATGACAGGCGATAAAAACAAACGTCTTGCATATAGTGCTCTAGAAAAGGAGAAGAATGTTACATTTGGAGATGATACTCCTGCGGTCATTAAGGGAAAAGGGTCCGTTTTTCTAAAAGAAAAGGTGAAAGCTAATGAAGTCATGTATGTGGATGGATTAAAGCATAACTTATTAAGTGTAAGTCAAATGTGTGATTAAGGAACTGAAGTTGTCTTTAGTTCAAAAGAATGTGTGGTACGTGATCTTGATACAGGTAAAACAATTATAAAAGGAAAAATAACTCCAAGCAACTTGTATGTATTAAAGAACTGCAAAGAACAATGTTACTTGAGTAAATATTCAGAAAACTGGTTATGGCATAGAAGGTTGGGGCATCTGATCTTCTCTCAAATCAACAAATCAAGCAGACTTAAAGCTATTCGTGATCTCCCCAATATTACTCTACCTGAAAATATCATATGCAAATCTTGCCAATTCGGTAAGCAAACCAGAGTACAATTTAATGCCAAGGAAGGATCATCAAGTAAGCCTCTTGAACTCATTCATAATGACATATGTGGACCTATGAGGAAAAATTCACCATGTGGTGAAGAATACTATATCTTATTCATTGATGATTTCTCTAGAATGTGTTGGATTGGGTTGATTAAACACAAAGATGAAGAATTTGAGAAATTTCAGATCTTCAAAGCACTGGTTGAAAATGAATTAGATCTAAAAATCAAGTGTCATAGATCTGATCGAGGAGGAAAATATACATCCAATGAATTCCTTGAATTTTGTGAACAACATGGCATAAAAAGACAGTTTTCTGTAGCTGGCACTCCACAACAGAATGGCATAGTAGAAAGAATGAACAGAACAGTTCAACAAATGGCTAGAGCTATGCTTGATGATTCCGGAACACCTGACACATTTTGGGGAGAAGCAGCACATACAGCAGTAAATATTCTTAACAAGGCACATGTTCATGTAAATAGTGATAAAACTCCATATGAACTCTAGTATGGTAATTCTCCCACTGTAAAGCATTTTAGAATTTTTGGAAGCAAATGTTTTATCAAAAATAATGATGAAAAACTTGGCAAGTTTGAACCCAGAGTAGATGAAGGAATATTTCTTGGGTACTCCTCTAGGAGTAGGGCATATAAATGTTTCAATAAAAGACTTCGAAAGATTGTTGAATGTATAGATGTTTTTATTGATGAGTCTCCAGCAGCTCCAAAAGAAGAAAAAAAAACAACAAATGAAGATGATGATGATGACATATATCCTTATACATCAAATAGTAATGATACAAACAGTGAACCCAATGAAGAACCCGAAGATGATTTGTCTGAAAAGGCTCCATCCAGATATGTTCAAAAGAATCATCCAGAATCTCAAATTTTGGGAGAAAAGGGATTAGGTGTACAAACAAGAAATACTCTTGTGGGATCCTCTAGAAATCTGGCATTTTTATCCACTATTGAACCTCACAATGTCAGTCAAGCTAGCAAAGATGAATGTTGGATTCAAGCCATGAATGAAGAGCTTGATCAAATTGAAAAGAATCACACTTGGGAATTAGTACCAAGACCTCATGACAAAAATGTCTTTGGAACTAAATGGATATTCAAAAACAAGTTAAATGAGAATGGGGATGTTATAACAAATAAGGCTAGACTTGTTTGCAAGGGGTATGCTCAACAAGAAGGTATAGAATTTGAAGAAACCTTTTCTCCTGTAGCCAGACTTGAAGCCATAAGAATGTTTCTTTCTTTTTCAAGCTTCCAACAAATCAAAGTTTATCAAATGGATGTTAAATCTGCTTTTCTCAATGGTGATCTAGAAGAAGAAGCTTATATAGAACAACCAGAAGGATTCATTTTTGGAAATGATGAAAAACTTATTTGTAGACTTAAAAAGGCTCTATATGGTCTCAAACAAGCTCCAAGGGCATGGTACTATCGTGTTGACAAATATCTTCATCAAAAAGGATTTTCAAAAGGGTCTGCTGATAGCAACTTATACACAAAAACTGAAAATGACAAACTATTGATTGTGGTTGTATATGTTGATGATATCATTTTTGAAAGTAATGAAGAGTCTATGAGTCAGAAATTTGCTTCTGATATGCAGCAAGAATTTGAAATGTCTTTACTTGGGGAACTAACATTCTTTCTTGGTTTACAAGTGCAACAAGCAACAAATGGCATATTCTTATCACAAGAAAAATACCTCAAGAAAATCATGAAGAAGTATGGAATGGAAGATTGCAAACCTGTAAGTACACCAATGATAATCAGATGTAATCTCAGTTCTAATGATGATTCCCCCACGGTGAATCAACCATAATACAGATCTATGATAGGAAGTCTACTTTATCTCACTAGGACAAGACCAGACATCATGCATGCTGTTGGGATTGTTGGATGATTCCAAGCTAATCCAAAAGAGTCTCACCTTCAGGCTGTGAAAATAATATTCAAATATCTACAAGGAACTCAAGACTTTGGACTATGGTATCCAAAGAATGCTGATCTTACTCTTCATGCATACACTGATGCAGATTGGGCTGGAAGTGTTGATGATTGGAGAAGCACTAGTGGTGGTGCATTCTATATGGGGCCCTCGTTAGTATCTTGGTTCAGCAAGAAGCAAAGCTCTATTGCCTTATCTACAGTAGAAGCAGAATATGTGGCTGCCGCATCATGTTGCACTCAACTTCGCTGGATGATGCAAACCTTACAAGACTTTCAAATCAAATGTTCACCTCCTATCTCCATTATGTGTGACAATACAAGTGCCATCAGTATCTCAAAGAATCCTGTTATGCATTCCAAGACCAAGCACATTCCCATCAAATATCACTTCTTACGTGAACAAGTTCTTGAAAAAAAGGTGAAATTGGAGTATGTTCCCTCCAAAGAACAAGTTGCTGATATATTTACCAAACCTCTACCCAGGGAAGTGTTTGAATATCTCAGACAAAAACTAGGAGTAGTCTCTACCATGCAGAAGAGAAAATCTACTTAAAAACAGAAGATTAAATTAGTTGTGAGGTGCTGTTGGGCATCGCTGAATGCACAGGCTAAGGGGGAGCACTGGTCATTTGAAGAGGATGCACTGTTGGCATTTATAAGTCATTTTGTTATATTATGTTTGAAGATGCAGCATGATCTCATGGGGAGCATGGTATTGTCGGTTCAAAGGATCTTGATCAACTCTTTGCCATTGATTTCAAAGGGGGAGGAAAAGCAACAAAGGGCTTCTATAAGACAATCATAGGAAGAGTATTTCCATCAATGCCAAAGGGGGAGATTGTTGGAAGTATTTTCATTGATGGCAAAGGAAGTGGCAAAGGAATTGGCATCTGAAACAGTAACTAGGAATAGAGACAAGACATGTAGCAGAGAAGAACAGAGAAAGAGTGCATCTATAGAGAGTAGTATCAGTCAAGAAACAAATTGAATTAAATAGGAAGGATATTTGAGTCCCTTTTAGGTGTGAACATATGTATGCAATCTGTGAGAAACCCTTTGAGGGGATTAATGGTGCTCTGTATGTTGTTTGAGAGATGGTTAATACAGTCGACAGTGTATCCAAATTGGTAGACAGTGGAATGTTATTGATTGAAAAAAATTATGGTTTTAAGCTTCACATGGAAGGGTCTATGCTATTATTAAGGAGTTGACTGTCGTTCATGGAGAAAGGAACAAGGAGAAAAATAAAATCAATTATAACACGAAAGAACTAAAACAGAGTATTTGGCATCAAACTTTCAGTGGACCGAGTTGTGAACCTGAGTTAAGGGTCCAAAAGGAATAGCGTAACCAGAATTAACCATGGGTTGGTCACTGTTCCAAAACCACGAGCGGATTTGCGAGGACAGATTGCCCATATTGCACCGCTTTTGCGGGTTGAGCGGTATTCAAGAGGTTGGCTCTGATTCCATAGAACGGGCGACACGCGTCCCTGTACGACTCCACAAAACCACTTGTCACTGCACGCCATCGCGCGTTATTGTTCAACCCAAGATGCCTAGCGATATTGTTGAGCGCTGTTGATCTGGAAAGAGGTCATCGGACGGTGATCATTTGCTATAGATGCGCGAAGGTTAACCAAGGTACGGCGGGCCATCCCATGTTAACGTTTGGCATCGGAGGTCGAGTGATATGCATATATGCCGTTGATATGGAAGCTTTCTATCTAATGGTGATCGAACGCTGGACTTGCGCGAAGTTTACTTATGGTACCATGCGTGCATTTGATTGGCTATTAACTATATATGTGGGCCCGGGGTCAAAGGCTTATCATAAGGTTAATTGTTTGAAAGCGTTGGATATTTCTTTAAAGTGCGAAGGGTTGTAACTTTAATCCTAAAGTTCAGTTCAAAGTTGTAAATATATTTATTTGTGAATTTCTTCAAATTGATAAATAAATTAAAAAGAAATCAAAGAGGCACGTGGGGTAAAATAAAGGAAATACTGTCAAAGGAATACCATTAGCGTTTTAATGGTTTTTACTCATGGTTTTACTAAAGGAAAAAACTATATAAGGAGAAGATGATTATTTTACAAAGTGTGCATGCGTAAGGGTGGTGAATGAATAAATTTCTCTAAGGAATATCTGCATGGACGAACTCTGTTCTTAATTGATAAATCTAAATCTATGATGCACCCATGGATATAATGATCTGACGATGATGAATCTATGGTTTGATTGACTGATGAAATCATTAAGAACTAGTGCCAGTCTACTGAAGAAAATGAATAAATCTGGTGGCCTGCAAGGTATGTTGTTTGGAAGCTATTGGATCCAGTATGAAAATTGATGAAACGTGGTCCGCAGTAGATCTGAGGGTCGAAGCCTTCAGTGAGGGGGTTGTAGCTTCCTTCCAGTGGTAGCTGGTAAATGAGAGCAGCGGGTAGTAGCTCCCTTCCAAGAGAGGATGGTAAACGAGAGAAGGTTGTAGCCTTCTACAGGTGGGTGCCTGCGTGCTGGTATAAGTCTGCACCAACATAAATTGTAAGAATTTTTCTTTATAATAAATATTGAAGACTGAGATAACAGCAGCGGTGGTTTTCTCCCGAATTTGGTTTCCACCTTAAATACTGGTGTTCATATGTGTTGCTTATGTTTGATGGTTTGTTCTGTTATTTATGATCATGCTTACTGCTTATCTGATGAATGAATGATGCAATAATCTAAGTAAAGACATAATAATATTTCTGGACATACAAGATTGGATTCAGTAATGTAGCATATGGTTTTAAGAGAAAGGAAAACTAAAAAGTTTTCAGTCAGCTCAAAATACTGATTCACCCCCCCCCTCTCAGTATTCTTCAAAAAAACATGCATGTGCATATAATGAATTATGTGTGTTGCGTATGAACAAGTTAGGAAAGTTGCATTTAGTTTATGCTCTTTGTTGTTTGTGTTAGTGTTGGTATCTTCATCCCTCCGTCAGAGATCAAAATTATCTTGTTGCATTTCATTTTAGGTGTCTCACTCAGTCCATTTAGCTGCATTCCATTAGGAGCATGGATCATCTGAAGGTAGTGGCTTTTCTCTCTTGTCCCTCGTGTCCTTTACCTTCTGGCTTATTTCTGTTCATTAAAATCATTTACAGTCATTTTTGGTCTCATAGTTTGCAAAGAGTCATTTAGGGTTTTAGTCTCATTAGGTCTAGGGTTTCATTAATCAGGTCTTCAGAATGCCTAATAATGGTCAACAAGCACATGAGGAAGTCTGAAACAAGGTTTTAGTGCTAAAATTTTCATCATCATATGCTTAATAATGATTTTTCTTCAAAACTCTGTTTTGAAGAAAAATAGTCTATTTCATGTTTATGTAATAAATGCAATGTGATTTTCAAGTTTTTTCAGTTGTAATAACACTCCATTGGCAACCTTGGTCACCTTTTCCAAAGCTCCATGCCATCCATTCCCTGCAAAATAGAAAAAAAACTCATCATTCAGTCCAAAAGCAAAAATGAAGCAAAATAGAGTTTTTAAAGTGAATTGTCAAATTTCAAACATTGCAAAGTGGGTTTTTCAAATGGAAAATCAAAATCCTTGGTATAAATATCATTTTTATGTTTCAAGACTCCATTTGAATGCTAAGATAATAATATAAAGCCAAAGAGAAATTGTGACAAGCGAAGAAAGAATTTGGAGGGCAGACTGTGTGAAGTTTCTTGGCGCGACGCGTTGGGTGACTGTCGTGACACATCGAGCAAGCGCGACGCATTGGGTCGGCTCCCTGTGTGCAAATTTACTCCTGCGCGACACATAGAAGCAGCGTGGGACATTGGGTTTGGCTTGTGACGCATAGGGCTAGAAACAAGTTTATTGACATTTCTTCAAAAATCTCCAAATGTTCTCGGTCCATCTTTGTTCATGTAAGTCATGCCATCTCTCCATTGCCATTGAATCGGTGTTTTGTGATGTTTATGAAAGTTTTAATACAAAAAATCAAACCCTATTCTCTTGTTGGAAGAATGCTCCCTTAGGGTTTTGAAATTGGTTTTGTGCCAAATACTTCCATTCTCCACCTTGTTTTTTCCCCTCATCACTGTTTATTTTATCATAGCAGCCCATTTCCCTTTTCTCTTGTATCCCTAAGTCACTCATTCCTATCCCATCCCCATTATCCCCATCCCAATTGTAAATTTTCCCTAACCCCAAGGCTATTTCAAGAAACCAAGTAACTGCTCCAAAAATCTTCAATTGACAAATGTCACTTGGAAATAGTATATTATTTCCACTACCCTATCCCTCCATACTCCCTCACTTGTTATCACTTATTTGGCAACAAAATCAAAGAAACCAAAATTCTCATTTTCATCCAAGACAATATAGAACTTGGACATCATGGAGACAGATACCGATACATCTTATGATCGAGATAGTGATTCCACCACTGAATTTCATGCACCTAGAAGGCCTCATAAGAGTGGCAGACATGTGAGGGAGGAGCCCACTTCATTGGCTGAATTGCATGCTTGTCCACTTGCCATGGCATGTTTTCAATAGCAGTCTTGTTATAAATTCTTTGAAATGGTTGCTAGGGTCCATCACCATCAAGAGATGGCCCATTTGTTTGTGTTGCATTTACATGATGGTCAAGTCACCCTTGCCAGTGTAACATTCACTTTAACACCTGAAAATATCTCTCAAGCAGCCGAAATACCAAATGTTGGAGAACAATGGAAAAAAAGACAACAAGTTGACAAGGTACACTATGAGCCACATATCAGGCCTAGCTTTGTGAAACAACTCAGCAGAGTGTTTCCTTTTCGGTTCCTAAATAATTCCTATGCTCCTCTGATGAAACTTATCATCAAATATTTTAGTTGTGAAGGCCAGTTTTCAGGTCTTTATCAGGTTGCTGATGCATTTCACCAAGGTGAGGATGATGAACCTCCCTTATTTCATGTGCTGTAATATTAAGAAGATGAAAACTCTCATGCAAAGGAAAACTCCCGAGCAGCAGTACAACAGTATCTATCACTTTGCACTCATCAAGATTGTGGTTATGCATCATCTTGGCTTGCAGGGCATTTTGTGGGAGGAGTTCATTTCTAATGATTTCTTCATAGCTCCTCAGGTACCTTCGAAAGCTGTTCATGAGGTAGGTGAACCTTCATATCAGCATGAGGGTTAGGAGACTTAGACTACTAGTGTGCCGATGTATGTCACTTATTAGAGAGACACTAGAGGGTTATTTGCAGCAGCCAGGCGAGTATTATCTCCACCTGGGGTGGAAGGGGTCTCGCTTCCATCATTAGCAGCACAGGTACATGTATAGGACAGGGGTAAGAGGCCCATGCAGGATGAGGGGCCTTCAGGAGGCCAGGATACATATTTCATACTCATTGATGAGGATTTGGGCTCACCAAGCTCAAAGTTGAGAGAGACTATTTAGGAGCAGAAGGCGGAGACAGATAGTTTTTCCATCAAGTTGCAAAGAGCCCAATGGATTATCAACTACCTTGAGCAGCAAAAAAAACAATTGGAAGATCAAAAAACTATCATGGAGTTGCAAAATATCTGTGAGAACCGGCAAGGTGCCCAAAGAAGCCAAACCGAGATGACATCCATTGAGCAAGAGATTGAGGCTAATCGAAATACTTGGCTAGAAAGGGTCAATATTCATTTGGAGAAGCTTTTGGAGAAGGCTAATAAGGAAAAGAACATGTTGAGGCACATGAAGAATCATTATTGGGCAATAAATCATGTTTTCAAGGCATGAATCAAGATCCTGAAGGCAAAGTTAAAGAGGGCATTAAAGCGTCGCAAATGGCATGGTATACTCCAAATTTTGGAAAAAGCTTCCTTGGCCCACCATAGCACATGATGGTAGGCACTCAACCCAAATAGCCAGAAATTTGGGATACATTTCATCAATTTTGATTTTTTTTGGCCTTAACACAGATTTTCCTGCCCGACGCGTTGCGCCACTTGGCGTGCGCTTATGATTGGGAGCTCCTCCTGGGTAAAACTTTGTATTTTTTGATTTTTAATGAAAATTTATGCATGCCTAGCCATTACCCAGATATTTTGATAATTTTTGGGTTGCCAGAGGGGTAAAAAACACCCTAAAATTGACCTTTCTTCCCTTTTTTGGACACACAAGAAGTAGTGTTGGGAAAACTCATTTTTGGAGGGGTAAATGGCAACCAAATTAAGAAATTCCACTTGGGTTTGAAAGTATACAGGCATAGATTTCCAAAAAGATATCCTGCACTCAATTTGGACACTAGGAAGGCCTTTAAAATCAGCTCCAAAATTACGTGACACATAGAGATTTCAAGCGCGACGCATTGGGGATTTTGGCTCGGTTTTGACTCAGTAACTCTGTTTTTCGCCTAGTTTTGGCTAGTTTGAATTTTTCACTTCCACATGTAAAAATATTGATGTAATTTGATGTAATTTCATAGTTCTTGATGTAATTTTGACAAATTTTTACTCATGGAAGTAGATTCATTCATCAAAAGGTGAATTATAACTGAATGAATCAGTTTCCTATCTTATAGAGGCAAGCTGTTCCACTGCCTAGTTTCCAGTACTTAGTTTAGATCTTATTGAAACAACTCCTAAACTAGTGAGCTCAACCCCTAGAGGCATGGGGATGAGTTATTCTTGTCTATATCTTGTATTTTTTCAGTCATTTTTAGGGTTGGACACTTGGGATTGCTTTGAGCTTCATTGTACATTTCATCTCTGCATTTTGGGAAAGGAATAGACCAGGGTTTGCAGCACTCCTTGGGATCCATGTGGCTCTTTATTTTTATTATGTGTTTCTCTCTATGATTGTAAGTTTACTGATGTTTCATGTGTATCATCTTCCTTCTTATTTCTTCTTCAGTTAAACAAACAAGTAATAAAGGTGGAATTCATTAGATTTGCAGTGCTCTACCTTGAGTTTTGTTTAATTTTCTATGTTTTCAACTGTCTGAAGAGGATTCCTAAAAGCCTCTTGTCCTCTTCAACTCCTCACTGGTCTGAGCTATCCATTTCATTCGAAATTGAAACATCAAAACAATTTCCTACCTTGCCCCATTCAGCTCTCTACAAAACTGATCATTCCCCAAACCCAAAATCTGCCCTTCCCTTTGATCCAAAAAACACCTTCAAAATCAAATTAAACTCTTTTACATATAGACCTAGCCTAAAATCAGCCTTTATTCAAGTCATCTCAAGCATCACTGATCATATTTTGCTGAGATTGACCAGGAGAGAGCCCTCTCCCGATCTAGTAGGGCTAGCTACCAGATTAAGCGTTGTTTGATGTTACCCTAGACTCTGCCTTCCTTCAGCCTGAGGTAGATTTAGGCCATAGCAGTTTGCTCAAAAATTGATCGCTCTTTCCCCTTCATAGCTAGGATTTTCATTGAAAAAGCTAAATTGAAAAGTTTTCTTATCATTTATTTTTCATTTTTAGGAATTTTCATTACATCACGTGGTGAACCTCAAAGAAATTTTTTTAAACAAGATCAACATAAAATTTACATAAATCAACCTACGAAAGCATTGGAACATTAATGATAACATTTAGAAGATCTAGGCTAGAGACGTGTTCTAACATCGTTAAACATAGTAGTTGTCAGTAATTTGTCTGCAATACATTCTAAGCGTGATACCTCACTGCATGTACGTAAGTATATCACAACTCCTCATGTACCGTCGGGTATATAGGGTAGTGTTCTAGTACGAAAAAGTATAAGGGGGTGCTCTGACTGTACGGTTTCACATTAGACAACGTTAGTACAGACTTGGGCCTCCATGTAGCTTTGGGTATATTTGAGAGGAAAAAGTTAGGTTGTTATCCACCCATAGGTAACCAAGTCGGCCACCTTGTGATTTTTGATACACCGAACACAGAATTCGGGGAGATTTCCTGCCCATACTTCTTTGTTCAGTAGGAGCTATTCTACAATTCACAATTACATGGTAAACCTTTTGCCTAGAATTACCCTTTTATTTTTTTTATTTTTTTCATAAAATTAATCATTCATTGTGAAATAAGAACATCCCTTTCCCATCATTCATGTAGAATAGCACTTAAACCACCTTTACTAACATAAGCCATTTATGGTCAGCAAAGGTGACATCATTCTACTAAAACCAATACTATCATTACCTATGATGCGACATCATTCTCACATATACTAGAGTCATCACAAGTTGTTTCTACAAATCCTAGTTCATTCATTGTTTTCGAGACGGAGTACTCACAGCTACCTTTGGTCACGATCCATCCAATCAGTGAGACCATACCTCCCAAAACCAAATTTTTTCAACTAGAACTTGATCTGGATATTTTTATTCTTTTACCAGAACATCTAGATCCTGAATTTGAACAATTAGAAGTTGCTCTTGTATTGGTTTCCCCATAGTCGATTGTAACTATTGAGTCTCCCATATCGCGCAATCAACCACCTGAAATATATCTCGGGCCTGATGGTGAAATACTTCCACCTAATTTAATTTTGATTAAATAAATACCATAAGACGAAATACCTTCAACTCCAACTCATTTTGGGGAGGAGATTTTTCTTTACGGTTCTTTTCCTCAATCACCTCAAACTTCTTTCTTTATTCCTATGTTAATTCAAGTTCCCTTAAATCCTGTGGGCTAAATTTTGGGTCTTATGACCATGGCTGAGTCAATATCTCTAACTGTACCATCTATTATAGTTGCAACAAAATCTAATGTTTCTACCCCATCGATGTTCACTACATCATGAGAGTCACATCTATATGGTGGTCCTTCCATCCCACCTGGTTACCAATCTTTATCTTAAACCTTCTCCTTGCATCCTTAAACCCATGGAATTCAGCAATGTCATCATATGGTATTCTATCTGGTACATCTCTAATGATTACTGAAATTCTTGATCCTTTATACACATATTCAATGCAATATTAAGCTAGTCCATTTGGGTATATTCCATCCAATACAATTTCAACTAGACTCCCAACATTTGGATAATAATATATTCCATATTATTATACTCCTCATGCTGGGGGGAAACCCATGGTCACCCATTTTGACATTACTCCATCGTTATATGGTCACCCTAATGTTGGAACGATTGTTTGTCAATGGCCACCTATCCTGCCCATTCAACTACAAATGGTTATGCATTCATATCAATTGGTTCAACCTGTTGCACCCACATCTACTTTGCTCGTAAATACATCCTTACCCTTGTTACAGGCTCAAAGTGTTGTCCCTCAACCTTCTCAGGTGGGTTCTTTGACCCAATACCCTCAAGTATTGGGCGCTTAGACTCCCACTTCTTCGGATGGTTTACAACAACCACCTCTATCTGGAATTATTTATTCACAAGCTAGATTACCCTATTATGGATGTTGCACGCACATCACCTATTCGCAACCGGGTCCCAGATATTCTAGTTCGGGCTATAATATTGGTGTATAGACACCTTGGAAGCCACAAGTGCAAATTCCACAACAATAAATCCAAAAAAAAAGTAGCTTACCCATGTTTTGGTCAACATAATCCTCAAGTGTTTGCTTATCAAAACAACCCCTATCTGGGTTACCAGGAAAAAATTCCTTATGCTGGTGCTCAAAGGCTTATTTCCCAAGCAATTCCATCATACCATGGCTATGCTCAACCTAAATTAAATCGATAGTTTCCCTTTCTTGAAACTTTAGAATTACCTAATTTAGATCAGCTTACCAACGATCCAATCAGCTATGTTGTTTGGTGACCAATGATACCACATAAATTACCCTCGTATATTCCTAAGTTCAATGAAAACATTAGGGAAGACTCGTCGATGCATGTTATGAATTATCATTTGTAGTTTTCATCTAGATCCTTAAATGATGACTCCGTTTGACTACGTCTTTTCCAAGGTACGCTCACTATTCCAACTGCGAAGTGGTACATTGAGTACAACGAGCTTCATTTGATAATTTCAATGCCTTAGCTACTACCTTTCTGACCCACTTCTAGTTACCCATATGATATGAAACTGAAATAGAACTCCTAACCAATTTTAAAAAAACTAATTCTACTCACATTTTTGATCATATTCATGAGTGTCGTCATCGTCGTAGAATTTTCAAGACATTTGTTCCTGATCAGCTCCTTGCCAAGTGGTTGTTTAAGTCTAGCTTGCTATCGTCTATTATCGAGGACATGGATAAGGATGTCGTCGACACTGAATATCGGGTCATTTATCGTGCCCAATACTTAGATTTTATTTATACTCAGTCTCGCATGCTCTATGAGAAAATTCCCAACGCGCCGCAATGTAATTTTACTGTTCCTCCTCCATCTAAGGACTCTTAAGCTGGTGACGGTATGATCGATACTACAAGCACAAATAAATCTACTACATTTTATCCTATACCTTTTTCTAAAATTCATAATGTTTCATTTGAAAAAGTCAAAAGTGACAAGAAACCCAGAAGTAAGAAAAAGGGAAAAGTGAAGAAAAATCAAAATTCAACCCAGTTGGAACGCTCATTTGATCCACAAACTGGAAAAAATCGGGAACCTTGTTACCCTTGCATCATATGTAATGAGGAGAACTTTGTTCAAGACTGTCCTCACCGCATTGAAGTGTCAAAATTTATTAAGACCTCGACTGCATCTGTTGCGTTGACAAATCCATTTCCGAATCCAAACACAAATATGGTTGCTACGAATCCAGCTTCTATTTCCCAAGTGATTATGATATCTATCACAAAGCAAAAAACTGATGTTTTGGTGTCAATGTGTAATAAATATTACTGTATTCAGGCTGTTGATCAACCTACTACCTTGACCATGAATCCGTCCATGGAATATATTCTGCCAAATGCTATTCCCAAGTTAACAATAAAGCCACCAAAAGGAGTCGTCCATAAATCGACATTCAATCCTCGATCTCAAGATGCTAAAAATTATAATATATTTAAATATTTTTCTTAGTCCCCTTCAGGTATGTTGAGGCTTGAGGTACTTCAAAATTTTCCCTCCCAGAAGTAGGCTTTGTTGTTAGCAATTGGTGGAATTGATCCGACATATTCCTATCTTGTAGTTTTTAATCATATGGGCCATGTGCTGCAATTACCAGTAGAATTGGCATTCTCCATCCAAGTAAATGTTCTCAATCACCTCGTTCATGGTAATATTATTGATGAGGGAGAATCTACTTGCATTGTGTCTCTAAAATGTTGGAAGTCACTTGGCTTGTCGTGCCTATCTCAATCACCTACGACATTGAAAGATTTTCACGGTCATACATATGAGCCTTGCATTATCATTAATAACCTACATATCAAACTAGGAGAAAAATAGTAAATGTTGAAGTTGAGGCCATTGATGAACCCCTTGATTACAACATTTTACTTGGAAGGCCATGGGTTTGTGCTATGATTGCGATTGTCTCTACATATTTTATAATGATCGCCTTTCCTCATAAAGGTCTTATTATAGTCATCAATCAACTCTCCTTATTTTCCTCCAGTCCCAGGTAACTGGAAGCGTTTCATTAGTTCACACCCCACAACTAGCACGTCAAAACATTGGTGTAGGACTCTTAAAGGATTCTTCCCTAATGGGCACCTTTGCAATACCACCGCCTGCGATGTCGAAAGAAATTTCAAGAATAGAGATATGCTACATGATATATTCCACTCCATATGGCTTAAGGAAGATTACCAATGATTTTGAAGTTGTTACGTGGGATGAATTTCTACCGCCAAGCCCAATTGAGTTGGCATAGGAATCAATCTACATGGCCTGGGTAGCAAATCTGAAATCATCGTCACCGATCGTTTGAGTTGATTTTTCATTAGATTTTGGTACTCCATCTGATCCTTTTGCATCCAATTTCTTGACTGATGAGAGCATTGTGGAATCCATGATGCGAAAAGGATAACCATGGGAATATCATCATCATTGTTCCTATCTTCAAGATTACGAAGAATATAATATTATTGAACTATATCGCCCATCAATAAAAACTTTATTTACGAATTATTTTCCCATTAATGCTATCGAATCCGAGAAAAACTTATCAAATATTGAAGAAACAATTTCTATCAATATTTCGACCAAACCCGGCATTGTGGAAAACATTCATGTCAGCGTGCCTTGTTATTCATGAGAATTGGAAACTTATAGCTCTCTCTTTCATGAATTCTGAGATATATTCGCTTGGTATTATAAGTAAATGCCATGAATAGATACTATTATATTTTAACGCACCATTAAATGTACCCTGATGTCAGACCGGTATGTCAATGCCTTCGTCTTATTCATCCAAAGAACGTTTCTTCCATTAAAGCAGAAGTTGATATTTTTTTGCGTGCTGGTTTCATTTACCCTGTTCCACTTATTGATTAGGTTTCCAATATTGTTCCTATCATGAAGAAAAAAGGTAAAATTAGAGTGTTCGTTGATTATCGAGATTTCAATCTTGCTTGTCTAGAAGACAGCTATCCTACTCCCTTTATCGACTAGATTATTGACGATTGTGCCGAATGTGAAATTTTTTCATTCATGGATGGATTTTTCGTATAAAATCAAATAAACATCCGCCCAGAGGACCAATATAAGACAACATTCAGCTATCCTTGGGGCACATTCACTTATTGAAAACTCCCATTTGGTTTAAAGAACATTGGGGCAACATTTCAGATAGAAATGGATTATGATTTCAATGACATGAAGCACATTGTTTAATCTTATCTAGACGATTTACCTGGACATTCACAAAACTAGACTGATCACTCGATGCATTTGACAGCTATATTTCTATGCTACCGACACTACAAAATATGCCTCAATCCAAATAAATGTGTGTTTTGTGTTGGTTTTGGTCGTTTGCTAGGATTCATCATCTCAAAAGAAATAATTCGAATCAACCCATTGAAGGTCAAGGCCATTCTTGGTTTTCCTGTGCCATCAAATTTAGTTCAGCTATAGAAAATTAGAGGAAAGGCAAACTTCCTAAGGAGGTTCATACCCAACTATGCCAAAATAGAGAAAGGATTTACTCGTCTCTTAATAAAGGGGATTCCCTTCCATTGGGATAAGGTTGTGCAAGCTTCTTTTGATGTTATCAAGGATACACATGTCTGGGCATCATTAATATATCCCCCCAATTTTCAGAGTAATTATTTCTTATATATCGTCACAGCTAATAAAACCATTTATATGGTATTGGTTGAAGAAGAAGATAGGATATAACATATGATATATTATTTGAGTCATAATCTCAATGATAAGGAAGGGAAGTATTCATACGTCGAAAAAATTGCCTAGGTGGTCGTTCAAGGTGTCCAAAGATTTTTCCATTATATCCTGTTCCAGAAGACCATTGTTATTTCGGATTGCAACCTAATGACTTACATTCTGTCACGTTAATTTTCTTGGGGAAAATATAAAAAATGGATCGTCATTTTACAGGAATTTGATTTGGAACTCATCAAATCAAAGTCAAATAAGTCTTTAGTTTTGGCTTAGCTTCTCTACGACATTACCTTTGATATTACTACTACTACATTAG
Organism: Pinus albicaulis; assembly: GCA_034641835.2. Classification (NCBI taxonomy): domain Eukaryota; kingdom Viridiplantae; phylum Streptophyta; class Pinopsida; order Pinales; family Pinaceae; genus Pinus; species Pinus albicaulis. The sequence continues at coordinate 1,179,881,842 of CM076581.1, forward strand.
AACCATCAATTCATGATGAGTATTTGTTTCTGAGCGTATCATTTGATCCTTGGTATGGGTATTTTATCATTTATCTCCAAACTCAGACTTTTTGGCCTGATACCTCTCGCTCTGAACAGTGACGTATTCAATACCAAGCAATAGATTATCTGATCGTTGGTGATACACTTTATCATCATGGTTTCGATACAATTTTAAGGAGGTGCCTCACTCATGAGGAGGCTGAGAAGGTTCTAAATTATTGTTATGTTGGGGCTTCTGGTGGACACTTTTCTGGATACGCTACCATGCAAAAGATACTCCGCGCTGGTTACTTTTGGCCTACCATATTTCGCGACTACTTCCTCACGGTCAGAAGTTTTCATGCATGGCATATATTTGATCTTAAAATCCAAAAACCTCCATCGCTAATGCATCATGTTATTGTTGTGGTACCATTTTAAAAATGGGGCATTGATTTCATGATCTACAACCCTCATTCATCCGGGGGGCATGGTTATATTATTGTTCCAGTAGACTAATTTACCAAGTGGGTTGAAGCGATGCGTACATTCAATAACACAGGAAAAACAACTGCATTATTCTTTTTCAATCATGTCAGATCAGGGTTTCGTTTTCCACAGGTTATAGTCACAAATCATGGTAAGTACTTTCACAATCACATGATGAATTAATTGGCTACCAAATTAGGACTGTCGCATGATATTTATACTCCTTATGATCCATAATCCAATGGAAAATTTGAATATATTAACAAGATTCTTAAGAAAATTCTTCAACGAATGATAGGATTTCATAAAAGAAATTGGCATTTGATCATGTACTCGTCTTTGTGGGCATACCAAACCTCAGTTAGAAACAGAACTAGATTTACCCCCTTTCAATTGGTGTATGGTCTGGAAGCTATCTTGCTTATCCAATGTGAAATACCATCGTTAAATCTCATCGTTGATTTTTTACCTGACACCTCTACCGAAGAAGTGTGTCTTTTTAACCTCATCCATCTTGATGAAATGTTTCATGAAGCTGCATATGCCAATGAAGCACATAAGAGACTAATTATGGTGCAATACAGCCAACATGTCCAACCTCACATATTCTCATAGGGTGACCTTGCATTACTTTATGATCAGGAAGCTGATGTAATAGGTACAGGAAATTTTGAGCCGTTATGGCATGGCCCCTATATTTTCAAAAGATTTCTTGCTAAGGGTGCCTACGAGTTGGTATATTATGAGGGAATTCCATTGGCATAGCCACGAAATGGGTTGTATCTCAAATTTTACTATGCTTAAACATGAGCATAGTAAATTGTTGTAGTATATTGTATATATTCGTTTGATTTGAATTTATTGTATGATTTTTTTTTTCTAGAGCATTCTTGAAGTTAGTAATCCTCTTTACATTTCATCACAAATTTCTGAAACTTTGGAACCATTCGTTAGGTATGATGATGGTGCTAGTCATAGTACGTAGAATATATCGTCTGTAGCATGGTCCATTTTCACTCTGAGCAACGAGTTAGTGAGTTTTCAAGGGATTTTTATTAGTCGATTTACAAACAATATCATTGAGTATAGCACGTTAATCGAACTTCTCTCTGATTCCATCTCATTTGGTATTAACCACATCATCATTAGGTTAGACTCACAACTTGTTGTAGTGCAACTTACTAGTGTTTATACTGTGAGAAATCCAACACTACATAGTATCTTCCTAAGAGTTCGACTTTTCAAAAGAAATTATGATTTCATTCAATATTAACACATTTCCACAGACTTTAACACATTAACTGATTCCTTAGCAAATTATGTTATAAAAAAACATTTGCAACATATGTAAAGACATATTTTCAATTCACATCACATAATTGAATAGGATTGTGAAATAAACATAGGAACACACTGAAAAAAATAGATAAATAGTTATAGGTTTTTACAAAATTTATGCCCAAGACACATTGGTCATCTGACCTCAAAATGTATACAAAATGTCAAATTAAACTAGTGATTCTTGTGATAAAAAGCTACTGATCTAGCTATGCTAAGCAATAACCACATCCAACGGTTAGGAATGCCAATAGTGTGGTGTTGTAATATCATAGCTAACTTCTTGATCCGAAAATATGGAATCCCAACAGTAAATCCCTCTATGTTCTATTCTAGATCAACAAGAGTCACAGTCATATCTATATCTTGAAGGACTTATCTCCCAACAACCCTCTCTGTTGGCTCCTCTGCTCTCTTCTCTAGCTAAACCACTGGTCAAACTCGACCTAAATCTGCATACATAAAAATTTTAGTTTAGTCTTGGGAAACATCAAAATACAAAAACATGTATGAACCTTATAAAATATCAAAAAACATGGTCAAAACATTCTTACCAATTCCACACCATTGAGCATCGTTTGGTAGAATCAAGTCTGGATCTCCTCGGAAGTCTATGCCTGCATATGCATAATCATCGATGGCAATTATATGTCGTATAAATGAGGAGAAGAATGAAGTAGAGAATATGATGGTCAATTGACCAGCATGTCTAGACATCAAGTATACCCGTCTCTACATCCATGCATCTCTAGGGCTAGATTTTCCCAGTGTAACATGCTGGGGCTGCATCAATGGAATCCTCTCTAAGGAAAAGGAGATTAGGATCAAGCCATAGTTGATATTATTTTTCCTTCCTCCCTTTGCCTTGGTCAGCTATTATTTCATCTAAAAGAGGAAAAATTCAGCCCAATTAAATATTTTTGGTTCCAAACACTCCAGCGCATACTGCATGTATGATATGTTTTCCACGTGTAGTGTAGCGAAACTGGAAAGCTTTGCAATAATGAATAGGATGGTCCTCAAAATCACATACATCTTGGATGTTTATTTTCCCATCCTTACTAGGTTCAGTCCCTGGATGGTAGTGTTGTAGTATGTAATCTCTCATTGTATCTCCTCGAAGAGAAGATCCTAAAAGAGAAATGGGTGAACCTCGCCTCGATAATCCTGTGAGAAAATAAATTTCCTCCACTAATATTGGGACAACTTTGTCCCCAATGTGAAAATAATGTATTACCAGATCCCATGAATGAACAAGGAACTCCAATAGTTCCATTTGCTGCCTCATACCTGAAAATATGAAGTACTTTAGCAACCCATAATATCTGAGGGCTCTTACTGTACCTAGATCATTTAAGGAATTCATGTGCTATTCTTCATGTTCTCTTTCCCTCCATGTAATCATCATTTTGATCTGATGAATACTTGAAACAAAATCATAAGACTCATTAGGATCCATTTCATGCAAAAAACTTGGGAAATTTTGGGCACACAACAAGAAAGAAAAAGAATGATAATTGCACCCAACACACCCCAGGTCAAGGGAAAAAGTGTTGCAGTGCATTTGGCCTTCAATTTCAGTGCACAGAAACGCACCTTTCGACATTCAGGGGTGTCTTTCCCTCTAAGCACAGTAAATTTACCCTAAGGGGATAAAAAACCTAACATTTTACAAGGAAATTTAATGAAAATGATATTAAAAGAAAGAGAACGACCATAACTCCAACCTGTATCGAACAGTGAGGAAAATTGTCCACAAAATTTGACGCAATCAACTGCTGAAGTTTGGGGAAAAAAACTAGTTAAGAGCTCCTATTTTTCAAATGGTAAAATTTAATGGTAAAAAATCTTTTAATTAGTAGATTTGATTATCTAAAATCATATTTAATGTTGTTATTATGCTTTTTATTCATTTTTAATATGGAACAGGTATTTTTTATATGTTTTATGGTTTTTGAAATAGGTTTTATAGCTGATATATTAGATTAGTTATGCACATATATTCAAGAATTATTTGACCACAAAGCATACTTTTATCCTTATTTTCGAGCTTTGATAAAAATGAAAAAGTACTTGAAGCGCACATTTATCTCATTTTCTAGCTTCAATAATGGAAAAAAAGGAACCCTTGGAGTCTTCTTTTAGCTCTTTTCAGACTCTGATAATGTGAAAAAAATTTCGAGCACTTGTCTTTTCGAGCTCGTAAAAGTAAATGAAACGACATATATTTTGTATAAGTTTAACCCTTTTCCGGACTGAGATAGATTATTTACGGAAAAGGAAAACATTAATTGAACATGGCTAAGAGGTTTTCTCAAGTATCATTTTACACATTTTTGAACATTTTCGGACCTGAGCGAAAAATTTACGAAAAAAGACTTTATGTGTTTTTATTTTGTCCTCTTTTTCAAACCCTCTAAATATGAAAAAGGACCAGTTGGTCACTTTCATTAGGCTCATTAAAAAATAAAATAGCAATGGACTTGTTGATCATGGCAAGAATCAAGTTTCATTTATCGCTAGACTCATTAAATTATTAAATACCGATGGATTCACCCAAAGGGTAAAATTATAGATCAAGCATATGTTAACCTCCTCAATCTTGTTAAAAAATAAAGTGGTACTAGTCGACAAATGCCCCTGTAAAATTTGGGAAAAATAACATAACATTTTGTCGTAGCAGGTCACACTTGAACATGATGCTTTTAATCCATCATTGTGAATTTTGGGTTGGGTACTTTTCTTGATGGTTCATTCATACCTATGGTTCATCACACCTTCACTTCGGTTTTGGGTCAATGCTGCCAACCCATCTCAGTGTCGTTGATATGTTCAAGAGAAGTCATCTAGTAAAATCCTCATCCTTCTGCAATACTCATAAACCTTCATTTTAATGAAATTCATCCCTGAGCATTTATATATCGAGTCACACTTTGTCTCCAAAATCAATAACTCCCATTTCACGATAAAGTTGCTTCTTATCGACATCAGTTCATTATCCAGGAAGTTTACTTAGAAACATATTCTAGTACCTAAGGCTTGTTAGATCATTGATAGGTTTCTTTCTTCCGGAACTTTGACCAAAATATTTTGTTTAGAGTTCAACATCAAATCATCTATTCACTCCTTACAAGTTGTACTGCAGTACCTTGAGAGCCCTTAACATCAATGGTGGTTCTCTTGCGTTTTTTAAGAGCTCACATCGTTCATTGTTAATTAAATGATGTCTTACCATGTTCGACTTTAAATCATATATTTGCATGTTTAGACTTGTACCTGGACGATCGAGTGAAAGAGATAAGAAGACCCTGGATCTAGTTTCAACCATTGGGTTGTGATTTTAGGATTTTTGTATGCATCATTTGAATGATGGATTTATATACAGATCGTCACCCAAACATGGGCATATATATGTAGGAATGTCTATATTGGGGAAAAATCCAAAGTAGATGACTTTCTGAATTATGTACATGTTATTATATAGTTTATGTGCTAAGAATGGGAATTCCTCCCTCAGGAATTCATGATCAAAATTAAAAATATCATGATGTAATGTATTGCAAGATTGATGCAGGTCACCTTACATTTCAGTTCTGACTCATCACATTGTAAAGCATCTCGTCCAAATAATATTATTATTTTTACTTCATGCTTTAAGGGGCAGTTGTTATAGGTCAATTTGGGCATCATCCCCCAAGACCTGGTCAAACTGGACATCATCCCTAGGACCAATGAAATAGGGTCTAGTATCCCCTTATATTTTAGTTGCTACATGCCCTAATTTAAGAAATTTCATTCATGGTTTCTGTTTTGAGATTTCCAAGGTTTGAAGTACATGTTAAATGACCTACTGAGTCAACAACTCTCATCTACAAGGTACCAACAATGTTGTAGTTTCAAATTCTCCATGCAAGGGTGCACTGCAGTGCACTTCCTGACACTCAATGGTGCATTGGTCACCTGGGAGCATAATTATCATTGTTCCGAGAATATCCACATGGCTAATGCCTTCTATAAGAGTCCATATGTGTCAAACATCAAATATAAGTGTCCATTTAACACCTATGAACTTGAAAACATATCTTACCTATTATTAAAAAGTAATTCATTGATAAACTACCATCAATTTCACTATAAATTGAGCACTCATCCTAGTGATAGGGAAGGAATTTTTTTTGTAAAGTTATGGTGTTGGATTCTCATTTGATAAGAGAGTGAAAGTACTCATATGCTGCTAGGATAATGCTGGATGTGATGAGGCTAGAATGAAGCTGGAGCAGGTTGAAAAAAATTGTTCCATTGGTTGTAATCTTCCCCTTCTACACTTTAATAAATATTTTTGTCCATTTTCCATACATATGTCTCTATTTCTTGTGCAATTTTTGAATGATGTATAAATTTAATATATAATAGATTTGATTTGAGTAAGATAAGTAGATATATTTTATATTGTATGTTGTTTTTTTTTACCTGTTTGTGTTTGCAGAAATCGATCTAGCGACTTGAGTTGGATTGAGAGTGACGACAACACCGAAAAAAGTAGAAGGAGAATCGAAAGAATGATAAATATGCTCCTTTCCTATTCTGTATATCTACTTGTTTTAGGGAAAATAATAGTTATTATTTCCTCTGTTGTTATAAGTGATAAACACCACACTTAGGGAATTTGGTTTATCCATAGATCACAATTCTACATAACACCTACATTTAACAACACAGGAAATACATCTGCATTAATTTTCTTTAAAAATGTGGTTACCTGGTTTGGTGTGATGCAAGCCATAGTCAAATATATTGGAAACCATTTTCGCAACTACATGATGCCTGAGTTGACTACCAAGTTAAGACTGTCACATGATAGGTTTACCCCTTATTATCGAAAATCTAATGGAAAAGTTGAAGCCATCAAAAAAATTATTAAATGTATTCTTCAACGAATTATTGGGGTTCATAAACGAAACTTACATTTAATCATGTACTCAGCTTTGTGGGCTTACCAAACCTCGATGAAAAATGCAACCAAATTTACTCCCTTTTAGACGGTTTATGGTATGGAAGGTATCTTACCAGTTCAATGTGAAATTCCAGCGTTGAAACTCACGATTGACCTACTACTTGACACTTTTGATGAAGAGGAAACTCTTTTAGATCTCATCCATCTAGATGAAATGTGTCATGAACCTCCATTGGCCAACGAAGCACATAAGAGATGAATCAATGTGCAATATGACTGCAATGTCAAGCCTCGCACCTTCTCAAAAGGATACATAGTCTTGTTTTATGATCAGGAAGTTGATAAGATAGGAATAGGAAAATTCAAACCTTTATGGCATGGCCCAAATATTTTTAAGCATGTTCTAGAAAAAGGCACCTATGAGTTGGTAGATTATGATGGGATTCCATTGTCGCAACCTCGGAATGGGATGTATCTTAAACTTTACTATGCTTAATTATGCAAAGTAAACATTGTATGATACTGTATATATTCTTTGATTGCGTGTGTGTCACAGTGTGTCTTTCATCAGTTTTCATGTGGTTAGTAATCTACTTTGAATTTTATTAAAGATGTCAGAATATTCGAAACCATTTGTTGGTTATTCCTATGGTGCTAGTCGTAGTACACAAAATCTATCTACTGTAGCATGGGATATTTTCGCTCTAAGTGGCGAGTTAGTGAGTTTCCAAGGGATTTGTATCATTCGATCAACCAACAATATCATTGAGTATAGCACATTGATCAAACTCCTCTCTGATTCCATTTCACTTTGCTTTGGACTCATCATCATAAGGCAGGACTCACAACTTTTCATACTACAACTTACTAGTGTTTATACTGTCTGAAATCCAACTATTCATCTCATGTTCCTTAGAGTTCTTCTTTTGGAAAGACATCTTTTTTACATCTAATATAAACACATTTCCATAAAATTTAACACTTTGACCGATTCATTAGTGAATTATATGTTAAATAGACATTTTTAACATATGAAAAAATAAATTTTCAATTGACATCACACAATTGAATAGGATTTCACATAACCATAGGAAAACACTGAAAATAAAATAGATAGATAATCAAGTTTTTTACAAAAAATTGTGTCTAAGACATGATGGTCATATGACCTCAAAATGTATGTAGAAATAGCATATCTTGAGTAGATCTAGCGGTTCTCATGACATCAGGTCAATTCTTGAGCTATCATGCGCAATAGCCTCATCCATCAGTTGGGCACACCAATAGTATGGCATTGCAGCCTCATCGTTAACTCCTAAACCCAGATATTCGGTATCCTAAGAATCATCCACTCTACATGTTGTTGTAACTCCGCCATTGTCACAGCCAAATCCAAATCCCAAAGTACTACTCTCCTGAAAATCCTCTCGGTTGGTTCACTCACCTATTTTCCACGACCCACTTGTCGAAAGAAACCCACATATGCATACATAAAACATATTTAGTTTAGTCTTGTAAACATCAAAAACAAAAAATATTTGAGAAACCCAAAAATCAAAAAAACATGGTCCAAACATTTTACCTATAGCACCCCATTGAGCGTTAGCTGGTAAAATCAAATTTGGGTCTCCAGGGAAATCCATCCTTACATATGGATGCTCCTCTATGATGATATTCTGTCATCGGAGCCAAGTAAAGAATGCAGTGGAGAATGAGATTGATAACTAGCCGAAATGTCTATCCATCAGCTCTACCCACTGTTGCATCTGGATATCCCCAGGACTAGCTAAACCCAATGTCACATGTTGTGGTTGCATCAATGGAACTCGCTCCAAACTGAAAGTGATCAAGAACTATCCATACTTGAAATTATTTGTCTTACCACTTTTCCCTTTCGTCAATTTTTCTTTCATCTGATAGATTGTTGCTTCATCCCAGTTGAATAGGTTGGCTCGAGACACTCAGGCACCTATAACATGTATGATCTGTTCATGACATGAATTTTCACACTTCCAGCTAACTTTGTGATAGTGAATAGGAGTGTTCGCAAAGGCATATCATGTACATCCCTTATGTTTATCTTTCCATCCTTGCTAGGCTCTGTACTTGGCCGACAAAACTATCGAATATATTCCTTCACTGTCTCACCTCCATGGACGAAACGCATAAGGGAAATGGGTGCACCATGTCTTGACAAACCTGTCAGAAAGTAAACATCATCAACCAATATTTGGATCAATTTTTCCCCAATGTGAAATGCGTACTTTGTCGAATCCCATGAGCGAATCAAGAACTATAATAGTTCCAAATGTTTCCTCATTCCTGATAGTCTAAATTACTTGAGTAACCCACAATATCTGAGGGCTTTCAAAGTGACACAATCATTTAGGGAAACCATATCATGTTCGTCATGTTCTCTTTCTTTCCATGTAATCGACATTTTGATCTGTTCAAAGCCTGCAATTAAACCATAAGCTTAGTTAGGATCAATTCCATGAAAAAACAAATTTCAGCACAAAAAAAAATATAAATTTCTAAATTGTGCCCAACGCACCCATGTTACTTAGAGAGAGAACTGAAAATCACCTGAGCTTCATTTCAGTTCCTCTGCAAAGCACTTTTCGACATTCAAGGGTGCATTGGTCCTAGGGCATTATATATTTACCCTAGGATCCTCAAAACCTTGAAATTTTTTCATGAAACTGAAAAATAATGCTACCAATAGAAAGAGAAAGGTTAGATCTCCTACCCGGTCTTGACGGCATGAGAAATGGTCCATATAATTTGTCACAATCAGTTGCTCAATTTCAAGGGAAAAACTAGCTCATAACACTTAAAAACTGAACGGTAAATGTGAAATGGTAAATTATTATTGAAATAGTCTTTTTGATTATTTTATGCATATTTAATGAATCAAATATAGTATCTACCCATTTATACTATTTAAACAGGTATGTTTAATTCTTTTCGTGGGTCTTTGAGTAGTTTTATAGCTCATACAATGAATTTTGACGTGCATGATGTTATCACCAAATTGAGTCTTGTTGGGATGTTTCAATGGTCAACTTGGAGTAACTATTTAAAACCACTTATAACTGGAAACTAGTCTTTCCATTTTGAGAGGGATCTCTCAAAAGGATAAAGGATATTTAATGAAAAACTTGAAAGCAGATGGCTAACTCTAAATTGGATTGAATGTGGTTTTGTGTAGGTGAAAGATGTATTAGGCTTACTACCATTGGGCTTATGGAGTCGATATGAAAACAAATTCACAAGACAATCTATCTCATGGAAGCTGAGTCAATTATGTTCTTATAAAAACACACATGAAGGATATAACAACAAGCTATATGCATATAGGAAGTTGGAGCATGTCACCATGAATTCCAAGTGATTATACATAAGAAAACTAATAAAACATGACAAAAAATTAGATTAGGTGTATAAATTGAAGTTGGAGCATGTAATCATGAATTCCAAGTGATCATACAACTATAAAACTGGAGATAAATTAAAAGGCTAATATAATAAACATACATAAGAACACATAGAAGGATCTTATGTCTGAAATAAGCTGTTGCAACTGTATATTACTGATAGACAAAGATTACAACAGTAGTTCCTTCATAACATCTCACAACCCTTTATAACTCTAAAAATCCATCCTTTATAGAATGAGGACTCATAAAAATGATATGCCACCTTGCTAGCTTCGAATTCCCACCTCATAGACCGATTTCAAACATAATTACATCACTTGGATACTTCCTAGGGATATTTCTATTTTGCAGAGTTTGAATACAAAAAGGACTCTTCTTTCATTAATAGTTCAACAAATAAATTTAATAACCATTATCAACTACAAAAAACTAATTTTCTGAGTATACTAGAGTGCTATTGTGTCATTATTCCATGTGGATGCTGAGCTAGACCTCCTCCAAGTCGAATTTTTAGAATTTTTTCACAAATCTGGTTAGTGAAAATTCTGAAAAATAGGATTGAAATATGAGTGTATAATTTCCAAACCCTAATGGATTTGCAGAAACTAAGAGAGGTTTTTGTAGATGGACCTGTGTTGAAGAAAAAACCCTTTCATATTTCAAAAATAAATTTTCATTTGGTCTGAAATCAAACTTTAATTTGACTGCTAAAACAGTCATGTACAAAAATTTTCGTAGCATGTTTTAGTAGCGTGGGAAAAATGGCTTTTCCATCAATCTTCTTGACTTATTTTCTATTCGAACATCTCAATCATGTCATAGCACAATACAACCATGGATATCCCTCCTTGAATCATGCAAAAACTAAGTTTAAAATAAAAAAGACACCTACAGTTTTTTTCGTAGTGTTTTTTTGGCTTCAAGCCTGAAGCACGCTACGAAAACTCCCAAAAAAGGTTGAATTTGCAGTTTAGAAATGAACTCATATTTAAAAATTATTAATAGATATTTCAAAAATGGAGGAGATTTTTTTAAATCAAAATGGTTTGAAGTCAAACCTCTCTTGGTGTTTTAAATACCATCTCCAACTGTCCAGAATATGCATTTGTCAAACATGTACACAAGAGGGAAATTTTGTTTTCTGAAAATAGTGCCGAAAGACATCCTTGTATCTCCCAATTTGTAGCACCTTTGAGAAAATTGAAAGAGATTATTCTTATTTGATATGTTCTTGAAAATAAACTTGCTCATTTTCTTAAAATACTTCTCTATTGTTCTAGAAACCTCCCTTGAAGTTGACTGCTCAAAGTCATAAAACAGAGAAATGCTTCATATTCATTACAAAATTATTAGGTGTTTTCGTAGCATTTTCTGCCTATTTTACAAATAATTCGCTATGAAAAGTTGTAAAAATGGATAGTGGCTCTTTTTTTAATTTAAATTCTTGGGGAATGAAATCTAACAGCATATGATGACATATGGGACATGACATGACCTAAATGGATGTGACCTTAAACCTTAGGATAGGTTAAATATGTAAAAAAAAATGAAATTTTCCTATACCAACTTTAAAGGCTTAAGGAGGCGTTATCCTTTGATAAGTAAACTATATGATCATGTCAAGTAATGTTTCACAAAATTATGAGTGATAACACATGATCTTAAAATTAATTTTGACCAGAGAGCACACTTTTATCTCTTTTTCAAGCTCTGTTAAGCATCGAAATAGGAACCCCTCTGGATTCCTCTTTCAGCTCTTTTCAGACTCCCTAAATATGAAAATATTGTCGAGCACTTGTCCTTTCGAGCTCGTAAAAGGAATTGAAACGACATCTACTTAGTATAATTTTAGCCCTTTTCTAGACTGGGATGGATTATTTACGAAAAAGGATCACCCTAGTCGAAGATGGCTAGGAGGTTCTCTCAAGTATTGTTTTATGCTTTTTCGAATCTGAGGGACAAATATATGAAAAAAAACTTGTGGATTTTTCTTTTCATCCCTTTTTCAAACTCTTTAAACATAAAAAAGGACCAATTTTTCATTTTTCTTAGACTCGTTAAAACATCAAATAGAAATGGACTTGTCCATCATGACAATATCGAGTTTCACTTTCGCTGGAATCATTTAAACATCACATAGCGATATATTCACCCGAAGGGTGGAATTATACATCAAAAAGAGAAAGAAATGAACCCTACAAAATAGACCAAGGAAAGTAAAAGTTCAAATGCCATTACTTTTTTCTTCTCGTTGTAATAAAATAATTGTGTGCAGCTTGTGAAACTTTTGCCACAATTCATGAATAAGTCAAACTGTTTAAACTTGGCTTAGTCATATTTCAATTTCAAGTTTTAGATTAGAGAATAAATATCTAGCCAAACGGTTTAATCTTGGCAGATAAGTAGCTAGGTAGAGTGAATCAAAGGTGCTCAACAGTTTAATCTGAGCCCTTGGATGTAATAAGGGTAGAAATAGATAGATTCATCATGTGAAAAGAAAAAGATTGAAAAGGGTTTGCAAGTCTAAATGCACCCTAATAAAGAAGACAAAATGGTAGTGCTAAGTAGATAGGGTAGGTAGATGGTGGTACAAAAGTGTTATCTGATGAATGGTGCTGCTACCTGTTGGTTAATCATTTATCAACAGTACTAAAGAAATAAATCGGAAAATCAATAACAAGCAAAGTCAAAATCATTAACTTCCCACATCACTTTCTCCCTAAGAGTTTTAATAATTTCCCCAAAGTGCTAAGGTATTTGAAGATTAAAGGGGCTCAAGGCATTTCCTTGACTTTTGGAGGGACCGGACCATCGACCTAATGATCAAAAGACCTAAGTACTTGAAATAATCCATCATTGATCATCTTCCATTTTTAACTTTTCCTAAGTAAAATCCTATTTTACTTAGGAAACTGATGCAACATTCCATAAAATTCCTCAAAACAACTTGTTATTCTAAGTTTAAGTGTTGAAGATAAAAATGTGCAATTTACTTCATAAGTTTTCACTTTATTAGATATACAAAGATGTTTCGATTTTCCTTGTCCTTTTTCATGCTAACACCTAACTCTATTATATTAAATCCCTAGTGAAATCCCTTTCTCCTATGTATATAACTCCCTTTTCTAATAAATATCCCCGAAACCCTCTTATTATAATGTTTTACCAAAGCATATATATCCATACATTTATGTACCCCCGCTTTATAAAACCTACCCTTTGCAAAACTCAACTTATATACATTCCGCCCCTATGATGAATTAATTATATTAATTTATTCATCGTATAATAAAATATATGAAGAAAAACGTTAAACACATAACATATGTGTTTAACACCAAAAACAAGAAAAGATTACGACTGAATCCCACGCCACCATACTCAGCATTCCACGTGGTATTCCACATGGCCAAACCCCGCCGCAAATCATTTTATAAAATTCACGGGGTTAATTAGTCATTTGGACTAATTAACAACCATTCCCGCCTATTAGCTTCTCCCCGGGGTGATTAAATTACACGTCAAAGCTTGTTTAAACCTCGACGGGCCCACTTTCCAAACTGCACAAGTTTCCCTTTCCTCCAGCCGTCAGATCATTCCTCCATTGATTAACGGTCCCGATCAATCCCGCTGCCCATCGCATGTGAGTTTTTTAGCCAGCGGGGAATGAGCGGGTTTGACTATTCAGCATTCCACGTGGCAAGCAGCCTGTGGAATCGCTGCCATTGCGATTTTTACCGCCTTCCTCCATAAGCGGTGCGGGCTCACCGCTTACCGCTTATCGAATACCGCCTGTCCCACTCCCTTACGTCACCCCGTACGTCGAATGACGTCATCACCTCGAAAACGACAAAAACCCTTTTGACTTGTTTTTAAGCCATTTTTCGCGTTTTTTAGTTATTTTGGTTTTCGAAAGAGACTAAGCTCCCGCTGCAAATTTCAAAATTCACTGCAAATACACCAAATTACTCAGAAATTCCGCTGCGCCCGTGTTGAAGAACGTTCCTGCCATTGTCCATTACCTGTTGAAGAACCAGTTTCCATTAAAAAACAGGTATTTATCATTCCGCACCCCGACCGCAAGTTAAGCTTGGTTTCTTGTGTTTTTCTCTGAAAAAGTGGTTAAAAATCCTCTCTGAGTCCTCATTGAAGAGTTGAAACCTGTAAATTTGCTTCCCAAACCTGCAATTTGTTCCAATTTCCTCTTTTGTCAGATATCCCGTCCGGTCTGCAAGAAAAACTGAAACCTCCATTTTGAATCCACAAGAACCAAAATGGAGGCCCCTACTGCTCTAAACGTCACTCCTTTGAATGCTCCTCACCGAGACCTAGACTACTTGCCTCTCATAGATGAAGATTTCCAAATAAAAGACCTGCATTTCGATGAAAGTCCCAGTTTGAGTTTCTGTCGCTGCAGAGACGAATACTCAAAGGGGCAAGATCTTATAGGGTTGTGGGAATCCAATCTCCCAAGGTATTTCATTCCTACAGTTCACGTTTTCCCCGAAATCATTCATTATTGTCATGCAAATTATGATCCCATACAAAGAGCTGTATTAGCTCCTGATCAAAGTGTTTTGTTCCCTATAACACCTCAGGCTATCAATGCTATGTTACAATTTGAGCCAGAACAAGAATTAGCACCTCTATCCATGGAAGGGCTGATTGAGAAAACCAGACTGTTAACTCCAGAAAAATTGAAAGCAATGTGTTAGTACTTCATGTTACCTGAGCATCAGCCAAAAGGGACTCCCCCCTATGGTTTTTGCTTTTTCAATCAATTGGGAAGGCTTATTGTGAATGTAATATCCTTTGTCTTAGGATTCAATACCAGTGAGTATGTTGACGAGATAACTCTGGCTTTGCTTTCTATCTTCACCCCTGGACAGCCTCCTGAGATTAAGTATGACTATGCTTCCTTCATTGCTAACAAAATCCATGATCAATTTTTAAGGCTAGATGATGAAAAAGTGTTCAAGTACTCCTCAGTTATCTATCACCTCATAATTTTCTATCACTCAGACAAATTCCCTTTCCCTGTTCAGAAACTTGATGCTAAAGGTAATCCCAGGTCTGTTATTTTTTGGTCCCCCATCATTCATTTGTCCTCTGAATCTCCCTACTCTTATTCAGAATTCATTGATCAGTTTGTACATCCTGCTACAACCTTGTTAACAGGAGTTTCTCCCCCCAGGCTTAGTACTGAGATAAGAAAGACCCTGCAATTGTCAAAAAGTTACAAAGTTGGGGGATTGGTACTTGTACCAAAACCATACAGTTATCAGGATTTATGGATGTGAATTACATCCATTCAAGTTACCCAGATATGTACCAATGAGAATTTTTGCTTTGGAATACTTTAGACAGATGAATAACTCAGATGTAATCCATTTCTGAAATGTAAAGAAGAAAGCACAGTTAAGGATCAAAAGCCAGTTAGGTCCTTTCATTTGCAATTCTAGAGAAGCTGAGAGAGATGCAGAACTTATATTAGAGAGAAAATTCCAGATATCTTTCCGTTGGGTCCCTTATGACCCCTTTGGTTTCATTTGTGAAAGAAGGTTAAAAAATAAGTCATCTCCTTATATACATCACAGAATTCCTGACATAGCACAGTATGCAAATCAAGATGAATGGGTTAAAGGAACACTTATTGAAGAGGGAAGTGGAGCTGACAAATTGAATAAACTTATGAAAGATGCTGAGAAGAAATTTGACCTAGAAACATATGATCAAATGCAGGTACCCTATATCGGCACATCTTCAACAGCCACTCTACAACAAGCTATACAGGAAGACAGCCCATCAGTAACAGCAGAGCCTAAAGGTAAAGGAAAAGAACCTATAGTTCAGGTCATTGAAACCCTGGTCATGGCAGAAAAATCACAGAGTTCCAAAACACCAGAACAATCTAAAGCTTCTCAAACACCAGCAAAGAAAATCCAAGCTCCAGAGATGCAAACTCCACTGAATGTGGAAATAGGGAAAAAGAGGTCAGCTCCAGATACCACACCTTCAAAAGGATCCCCACAAGTCCATCAAGCTAAAAAACATAAATCTGATCTACCTCCAGATGTAGAGATCATAGATGAAATATTTGATGATGGCAGGGAAGATAGTCAGCAAACAGGTACAGCAAGTGAAACAAATATAAGCCAGAAAGGGATACAAAAGCAACTGAGCACTGAAGTATCTTCTTTCAGACCGCCCAAGACAGGTATGGGAGACATAAAGAAAACCTTCATTGATATCAAAACAAGGAATGAACCATTAAAAATGAAGGTCTATGATCAGTATATGAAGATGGCTCCTCACAATCAGCAAAGGTTGATGTCAGCATTTGATCTTTCACAAGGTAAAATGCAAATGAGCCACTTCAAAGCTAAAGTGCAAAAGCCAACGTCAGCAACAGATTACATCAGAACCAATTTTGAAGTGTTAGCAAAGGATATCCATCCCTTGGATCAGATAGAGCTTCATAGGCAAACAGGGGAAATGGTTTATTCCACTCTCACCAACAAAGCCATGGCAACTTTAACACTACAAGATTCCTTGAATAATACTGCTGCAACATTGAAAATTGAAAGGGCCTCCTCACAGGCCAAGGACAATAGAATAAAGTCTCTGGAAGAAATCATTATTGGTTTGGGACACAATCCCAAAGACACTAAAGGTATTGAGGCACTGATAAAAAAGAAAGAGGATGATATAGCTGCACTGAGAAAACAGTTGAAAATACCAGCCTCAAGGCATCCCCAGACACAGGAAATAATAAAAGGAAATTCACAAGAAGAAATGATGGAGTTGCTCTTAAACTTGACAGAGCGACTAAATGAAACCGAGAAGGAGCTGGAAAAGGCATTGCAGGAACAGGAAATTCTCAAACAGGCTTCAGCAGCAGGTACTACAGGACAACAGGAACAATCATCTCAGGTGAATATTTCTAATTTGAATTTTGATGATTTGATTAAACAAATGGAGAGTTTGCAGCTAAAGGTCACAGAACTCCAAGAAGTAAAATTACAATTAACAAAATTGGAGGGAAAATATGACACATCCAAAAAGACAGTAGCTGACAACCTCAGAGAAATAAAAAGGTTGGAAAAATTGGTTGAGTCTTTGCAAAAAGATCTTACACTGGAAAAGCCTCTGAATGAAATAAATGATATTCTTTGGGACAACATCATTAATTTAATAAGAGATATTTGGCCTTCCATTCAAGCTATTTTTGAACAGAATGAGTTAGCCAAGATAGCCCAGGAGGAAATAAACAAAACTAGACATGAATTAAGAGGTAAGCCAGAGCTAGCCCAGCAGCTCATTCAGTTTTTGAATTCAAGAACAAAACAACAGCTAGCATTGCTAGCAATTGATGACAGAACAGGTGTAGTTTTGGAGGCAAAGAGAATTTTTACAAAAAGAACTTTCATGCAAAATCTAGAAAGAAAGTGTAATGATATTTTGGTGGACATCAACGTTTTCAGAGAAAAATTTCAAACTCTGCTGGACAGTGATTTGCCAAGTCCCATGCTCACCGAGGATCAAATAGTAGACTTGGAAACTTATGAGAAAAGAATCAAAGCTCATGCTAAACATATAGCTGTAAGTTCTACTAGTATAGGTTCTACTAGCTCATCAGAACCTACAGTACCAACTGGGAAGAGTATTTATGAAAAAGTGAGAAATCTGTTTTATCTGGAACATGAGTTAAAGTATCTATTTCCGAACGAGCCCACTTTTTATAAACTTACCGAAGCCGATGAAACTTTAAGGAAGCTCAGAAGAACAATGATACCAGATGATCAGTGGTGGAAGGAAATGATGGAAATTTTGTAAAAATGTTGTCAGGACAAAAGTTTATCTTTACTATTAAGTAAATGGTAAAAAAAAGAGTATCAGATGAAAGAGTATCAGATGAAAGAGTAAAGAGTATCCGTGAGAAGTAAAAGTATTCAACAAGTCAAAGGAATACGCAAAGGACAACACAAAGCCCTATTTAGAGCACTTATCCTTAGCACGTCCATGAAGAAAGGAACAGCACATCAGCCGTTACTCATTATTCTATTTTCGAGACCATGTGTCTCTGGTTTGTTGTAAATGCTCTTTAAGTCAGCCTGAATTCTTGGCTAGGATAGAGTAAGATTGTTAAGATTATTTTTGTATAAATAAGCCTTCAAATAGAGTTTTGAGGGGTGGATTCTATTACTCTGCTGTAACATTGAGGTTTTCGGAATAAAAAGCTTTTGGACAAATTAACTTGTGGCTTACTGGATGACGTTTTGAAGCACTGGACTTGTTGCAGGATTCATGTGTTGGACTTCAGTTCAATAAGTTTTCCAACCCTTGTGTTTAAATTTTATATTAGTTTATGTTATCATCATATCCATTTCTGAATAGTTTACATAAAGGATTGAAACAGAATTTGCTTAATTGTACTCTGTTTTCAAATGTGATTATTCTCGGTGTTTTCTTCTGGATTAGTTATAAGCATGAATTCTTAATTGCTCATGTTTTGCTGATTCAATATTGTTGATTACTGTAACAAAGAAATCTTCATTGCTCTTTGCTTGTAATCATTTCTCTTCTTCCTCTTGAATATGGTGAAAGATTCTTAGTTGCCTTTCATCCCTTCAAGACCATCCATCCACTTTAAATTTTAAGGATTGTTCTCTGTCTAGCTATCTTGCCCTGTAATACCATCTTGTGTTCAGAAAAGAAATCCAGTAAAGCCATCCTTTGACTCCATAGCCCAATGGACTGAAAGCCCTCAACCTTGCCCTTAGTTTGTGGATTCCACCATTTTCCAAAACAAACTCTTGAATCTATAACTAGCCTAAAACCTTCTAAGAACAAAGATAAATTATAAAGAGAGAGCCCTCTCTGGATGCAGATTGGCTAGATTCTGCATCTAAAAGTTTGGTTTGTGGTTACCTCGGGTATACTTTCCTCTTACACAACTTCTAGGAAAACCTGAGTGATAACATAGTGGCGACCATACTGGGGATCTGAATCATTTTATTGATACTATTGTTTGATTTATAATCTACAGACAGAGTCTGAAAATCAGCCAGGAAGCCTTTGAAATTGCTTTTTCTATACAATTGCAAAAGTAAATAAATGTTGTTTCAGTCTATCTCTGATTTAGCTTATAAATTGAATCTTAGTTTCAAATTTTTCAATCAGAATCTCTAGTTTAAACAGATCTTTGAGGAAATCTTAATCACATATCAGTATTTCTTAAAGAATTTGTAGAAGTTGTATTTATTTTTCAAGTAAAACCCAAAATTCAAAAACACATATTCTAAGAAAACTGGCTTCAGAAAGGATTCTACATACTAGGTCAAACCCTGACCCAAATCCACCACCAATTTTTGAAAATCCAAATCTGATCCCTAGGATTCTTAGAAGACAAGGAAGTCAAGAAAGTTCCGAAAGAGGAAGTCAGGAAAGTACAGGTAGTTCTAGACCACTCTCTAGATCTGCATCTTGTCCTGTGAAAATTATTTATATTGACGACGTTCCTTTTGACGCGAGATTTGAAACACCTTTGTTTGTAAATTTTTCTGAGACTGAATTATCTAGGTTGATTCCAGATCCTTGGTTCATTGAAGAATTGCAATATAGATTTGTTTCGCATCATCTTGACAGATAATTTCATAACTCCATTCAATCTGAGCAAGCCTTTGAAGAAAGCTCAAACATTTCTGTAATAACTGAAGCATCTCCGAACTCAGCCACTTTTCAAACACCTGTCAGACCTCCATCTCCACCTGTCAGACCTCCATCTCCTCCTACTAGACCCGCTACTCTTGTTACTCCACTTTATCTTCCAATGGCCAATCGATATGCCCCTTTAATATTACCAGCCAACCCTCCAGCTTTACCACCAGACTACCAAAGTAAGATCACACCTTTTGACGGATCAGGTACCTACACAGCTCAACAACACACCAAAAGGATGACATATTACTTTGAGTTTTATGAGATTGATACTGATGATATCCGTATGAGAATTTTTGTACAAAGTCTTACCGGAGAAGTTAGAACTTGGTTTAGGGCTCTCACCCCGAACAATATTGCTGACCTAGAAGCTTTGTATAGGGCATTTTTGAACAGATGGGAGAAAAAGAAAGATCCTCTCCAGATCCTATCAGAATTTGAAAAATTAAGAAGAAGACCAAATGAAACCGTACCAGATTACATCATAAGATTTAATGAATCATATCATGCAGTTCCTCTGAATCTAAGACCCTCACCTAATAACGTGTTGGTCAAATTCCCAGACGGTTTTGACTCTGAAATAGCTTATTCTCTTAGGGAAAGAGCTCCACAAACACTAGAGGAAATGCAGAGCATAGTGGTGAGCGTAGAAGCAAATCTGAGAGAAAAACGAGCCAGAGAAAGAGCAGAGAGAAGAATGCCTATGAAGGAAGAACCTTCAGCTTTTGAAAAGAAGCTGGATGTAATCATTAAAGGTATGGAAAGGTTAGGTGATAGAGTGGAAACCATTGAAAGAAAGTCTGTTACTGATAACCAGAATGTTGCAAGAAACCCAAACTTTAGGAGGAATCTGAACCAAAATATTGGAAAGAATATCCCTGATCAAAACATTAGACCACCTTTCCAAGAAAACTTTGTTGAAGGTTCGACCTCGGAAGGACCTACAGAAGATGTAGAAATAAACAATGTCAATGAGGACAAAGATGAATCAGAAATCTTCCTATCTCAGGATGATCAAGAGAATCATATCCTTGAAACATTCCACACTCATTCAGGGGAGACTTTTGATTTCAAAGAAGGCTATGACACAGCAATCTACGAGGTTCATAAGCAGTACAACTTGAGAAGTAGACGGATAGATGTACCAGAGAAAAATAAACACAAAACCACAAAACAAAATGTCAAAGGAAAACAAAACATTCCCCCTGTACAAAATACTTCCCCTGTACAAAACATTCCCCAAATACAAATTTTGCCTAGGATAACTCCTAGTTTTTCAAATCCAATAATTGAAGATGTCTCTGACAACTAACTAATTGACAAACAGCAATCTAATACATCTCCTCAAGTAGGAACTGTAGAAGAAACAGTGGAAGTTAGTCCTGAAACATCTTCAAAGCAAAACTTCATTCATGAAAAAGAGAAAAACATTGAAGATCCAATAAACCGAGAAAATCCAACTGTGCAAAACGTTAAAGCTCAAACAGAAAAACCCTTTAATCTAGAAGCTGAAATAGGCAAACTCAAGATAGCCGTTCCTTTATCAGAATTGGCTAAACATGATGTCTATAGGAATCAGATTTCCAAGTCTTTAAACATTAATATTACTGGATTGGATGATTCAGTAAATATTCTTGATGATCAACCCAAACTTCTTTTTGGCCCTGAGGTTAATGGCAAACCAGAAAGTGGGGGAACTCCTCCATTTTATGTAAGCCTGAATGTTCATGAAAAGATACTCCATAATGCAATGCTTGATTCTGGAGCATCTCACAATTTGATGCCAAAAGCAGTAATGGAAAGATTGAATCTGGATATTACTAGACCATACAAAGATTTGTTTTCATTTGATTCCAGTCAGGTAAAATGTTTAGGTTTAATTAAAGATCTGTGTGTCACTTTGGTCCAATACCCTGCTAAGTCCGTTTTAATGGACATAGTAGTCGCTGATATTCCACCCAAATATGGTATGTTATTGTCTAGGTCTTGGGGTGCTAAACTTGGAGGATCTATTCAATTAGATATGTCTTATGCAACTATTTCAGTATTTGGTCAGCCTAAAAGATTATATAGAGAAACTTTGATGAAGTACTTAGTGAGTAGCCATGAGAAGCCTGAAAACTTCCCTGTTTATTCTGTACATTCTGACATGGATTCTTTTATTTTATACAATGCTGAGTCAGATCTTCCTACTGAAATAGGAGCTCCTGAAAAGGAAATCATGAACAAAACCACTGTCAAAATTGAAGAAATATCTGAAAACAAAGAAACACCAGATGACCAAGAAAAACCTGAAACAACTAAACAACTAGCTCTTGTCAGAAAATCTATTAAAACAATTGATGAAGATTACGAACATGAAATTCTATGGCACTTAGAGTTTGATGGCTCAGTAAACAGACTAGGTGCAGGAGCTGGAATTTGGTTACACAATGTAGAGAACAATCATGCAGAGGGTCATGCTTATAGGTTAAATTTTAAATGCACTAACAACATGGCAGAGTATGAAGCTCTTTTATTGGGGCTTAAACATGTCAAGAAGTTAGGAGGCATTAGGGTATCAATCATAGGCGATTCTGAATTAATTATCCAACAAATTAAAGGAGAATGTGCAACAAAGGACATGAGATTGAAACAATACCGAGAGACAGTTGTTGAGATTCTCAACACATTTCTACAAGCTCAACTTGCCAAGATTCCCAGGAAACAAAACTTGCATGCTCACAGTTTAGCAATGTTTGCTAGTACATGTAAGTTGCCTTTTGATCCTAATCATCAGTTTTCAGCTGAGATAAGACACAGGCCGGCAATACCCGACAATGTTTTGAATTGGCAAGTATTTGTGAATAACCATCAAATCAATAGTTTTTTGACACTTCAGAATGAGTTTTCTAACTGTAATATAGACGAAGACATGACTGCTGATAAAATTGATCTAGAAAAAGAACAAAAAATGGAAATTTCAAGAGAAAATGCAATTCATATGCTGCATCCAACCGCATTCACTAAAAAAGACATGCAAAATTTGAAACAAATGGAATTTGATGAGGTCGTAGATGAAACAGAAATCATCAATTTAAAAGATAATCAATTACCCAAAGGATTAACACCTTTGGAAGATCTATTTGACTCAAATGATATTCCATTCAGACCTAAAATGGAACCTGTTAAAGCCGATATGGAGGAATGCAACTTAGGAACACCAGAACATCCGAAAATTGTTAAGTTGTCTAAATCTCTTCCAAAAGATCAGAAGGTAAAATATGTTGAACTATTAAAAGAATTCCAGGACGTCTTTGCTTGGAGTTATGAAGACCTCAAATCTTATGATACATCCATCATTCAACATACTATACCTTTGAAACCGGATCAGAAACCTTTTAAACAAAAGCTTAGGAGAATTAATCCTGTTTTATTACCCTCAATTGAAAAGGAAATCAAAAGAATGTTTGAAGTAGGGATTATATCTCCTATCAGATTTTCAGAATGGGTTTCTAACCTAGTACCAACCAGAAAAAAGACAGGAGAAATCAGACTGTGTGTTGATTTAAGGAATTTGAATAAAGTTTCTTTAAAAGACAACTATCCTCTACCTAAAATGGATCACATTCTGCAAAGGGTAGTGGGATCTTCGAGAATATCACTACTGGATGGATTTTCAGGGTACAACCAGATTCTGGTTCATCCTGATGATCAGGATAAAACAGCATTCACCACACCATGGGGTACGTTTAAATATGTCAAAATGCCATTTGGACTCAAGAATGCAGGAGCTACCTTTCAAAGAGCGATGGACATTGCTTTTGCTAAAGAGATACATGATTTTCTGGTTATTTACTTAGATGATTTGACCGTTTTCTATAAAACAGATCAAGAACATTTAGGTCACCTAAGGCAAGTATTTATAAAGTGCAGAAAATATGGAATTTCTTTAAACCCTAAAAAGTCATTGTTTGGTTTGGAAGAAGGAAAGCTTTTAGGACATATCATTTCTAAAGATGGCATTAGGATTGATCCTGAAAGAATTCAAGCTATTTTGCAAATACCCCACCCCAGAAACATAAAAGAATTGCAAGCATTTATAGGAAAAATCAACTTCTTGAGAAGATTTATTTCTAGTCTAGCAGAGTTACTTAGATTACTAACTAACATGTTAAGGAAAGATTCAAGCATTGACTGGACTGTAGAAGCCAAGCAATCATTCGAGGAAATTAAGATGGCTTTAACAAGGACACCAGTTTTGACCAGTCCTAAATTTGATAGAGACTTTATTATTTTTTCATTTGCTTCTGAACATACTGTTGCAGCTGTTTTACTTCAAAAGGATGACCAAGGGTGTGAAAAGCCAATAGCATTTTTTAGTAAAGCACTGAGGGATGCACCTCTAAAGTACAATATTATGGAAAAACAGGCTTTTGCATTGGTAAAAGCAATCAAAGATTTTAGAGTTTACATATTATATTCTCATGTGATAGCATATGTGCCCAATGCAGTAGTTAAAGATATTTTGACTCAAGATGGCATTGAGGGTAAACGAGGTAAGTGGATAGCTACCATTTTGGAATATGATATTGAAATCAAGCCAACCAAACTGATAAAAGGCCAAGGCTTAGCACAACTTATGACAAAAACCAATTGCCAAGCCTTAGATATCAATGAACTGGATAACGAGCAGGAGATGGCGACTCCCCAGATCAGTCAAGCTTTCTTAGATTCACCCTGGTATACTGATATAATTCATGTTCTTTTAAACCTGCAAGCTCCTCCAGGGTTGTCCAGAACTAAGCAAAGATTTTTAAAGATGACCTCTTCGAAATATTGTATTTTAGATAGCACTTTATTTTGGAAGAATCACGAAGGAATTTTATTGAATTGTCTCTTAAAAGATGAAGCTGATACAGTGCTTAATGAATTTCATGCAGGGGATTGTGGAGGACATCTTTACTGGAAATCTACTGCAGACAAAATCTTAAGGGCTGGTTTTTACTGGCCAACATTATTTTCTGATATAAAGAAATTTGTAACAAGCTGTCACAAATGTCAGATATTTGAGGGTAAAAGAAAGTTGTTACCTCTGCCTTTAAAACCAGTTTCCACTGAAAGACCCTTTCAACAATGGGGTTTAGATTTTATTGGAGAGATTCACCCCCCTTCTTCAGGACAACATAGATGGATTTTAACTGCTACAGACTATTTCACCAAATGGATTGAAGCCATCCCATGTAGACAATCCAATGATTCTGTAATCATAGGGTTTCTTGAAACCAACATACTTTCAAGATTCGGATGTCCAGAAAAGATTATAACAGACAACGCTGCTGCATTTAAATCAAAGAAAATGATAAATTTCTGCCATAAATATCATATTACTCTAGGCCATTCAACAGCCTATTACCCCCAAGGTAATGGACTAGCAGAATCCTCCAATAAGAGTTTGATCAATATCATTAAGAAATTGTTAGAGGAGAATAAAAAGAACTGGCATAAGAAAATGACCTATGCATTATGGGCAGACAGACTTACAACCAAGAAATCCATTGGGACTAGTCCTTATGAATTAGTTTATGGTTTGGAGGCAAGATTCCCATCATCGTTAGGAATCCCTGTGATGAAATTACTTCAAGAGGCTCAAGTGGAGCCAAATGACATTCAAAGAAGAATTAATCAGACAATCCACCTGCAACAAACCAGAGAAGAGGTATACCAAAGATCACAAGTCTTACAAGAAAAGCTAAAGAAAATGTTTGATAAAAGGACTAAAGCAGAGGATTTTCAGTTAGGAGACAAGGTCCTAAGATGGGATTCTAGAAGAGAAGAAAAAGGGAAACATGGGAAGTTTGATTTCTTGTGGAAAGGGCCTTATATCATCCATGCCTTGCAGGGAAACAATACTTATTTTTTGAAGGACTTGGACAATTCAGAAGTTGAAGAAGGACCAGTCAATGGTCGAATGATTAAGCATTATTTTGATCCAATTTACTAGAATGTTTAGACATTCCTAACTTGTACATAATATATTGTTTGCTTGTTATATTTTTGTTACTGCAGTTTGGATTGGATGGTGACTTCTTGGAATTGAAGCCCGAAGTGAAGGCCCTAAGTTCCAAAAAGTTTTACTATCATATGTAAATAAAGCTACCAGAAGAAGGAAAATTCCTTACTTTCAGTTTGAAGACATTCTGAGGCATCTGATCTACTGTTCTTGACTTTCCACAAGGAAAATCCATCCCCAAGTGGAGCCAGTGTTAGCCTCCTATATCAATAGGTTTCATCTTTCATGATTGTCTTGATGGAAGTGTGGAATATGTTCAAACCTTCTTACTTGAGCAAAGGTGTTCCATATTCCTGAAAAACCAAAAATCAAAAAAAAATTAAAAAATGTAAAGAGGGTATACCCTAAAAGAAAGATCAAAGGGTAAAAAGAATAAAATGGTCAAAAAAGAGAAAGAAATGAACCCCAAGCAAAAAATAGACCAAGGAAAGTGTGCAAGTCTAAATGCCACTACTTTTTTCATCTGTTGTAATAAAATAATTGTGTGCAGCTTGTGAAACTTTTGCCACAATTCATGAATAAGTCAAACCGTTTAAACTTGGCTTAGTCATATTTCAATTTCATGTTTTAGATTAGAGAATAAATATCTAGCCAAACAGTTTAATCTTGGCAGATAAGTAGCTAGGTAGAGTGAATAAAAGGTGCTCAACAGTTTAATCTGAGCCCTTGGATGTAATAAGGGTAGAAATAGATAGATTCATCATGTAAAAAGAGAAGATTGAAAAGGGTTTGCAAGTCTAAATGCACCCTAATAAAGAAGACAAAATGGTAGTGCTAAGTAGATAGGGTAGGTAGATGGTGCTACAAAAGTGTTATCTGATGAATGGTGCTGCTACCTGTTGGTTAATCATTTACTTTCATCACGAGTACTAAAGCAGGAAATACACTGGAAAATCACAGCAAGCAAAGTCAATTTCATTAACCTCCCTCATCATTTTTTCCCCTCAAGAGTTTTACTAATTTCCCCAAAAGTACTAAGGTAATTTGAGATCAAAGGGGCTCAAGGCATTTCCTTGACTTCTGGAGGGACCGGACCCTCGGCCTAATGATCAAAAGACCTAAGCACTTGAAATAATCCATCATTGATTATCTTCCATTTTAACTTTTCCTAAGTAAAATCCTATTTTACTTAGGAAACTGATGCAACATTCCATAAAATTCCTCAAAACAACTTGTTATTCTAAGTTTATGTGTTGAAGATAAAAATGTGCAATTTACTTCATAAGTTTTCACTTTCTTAGATATACAAAGATGTTTTGATTTTCCTTGTCCTTTTTCATGCTAACACCTAACTCTATTGTATTAAATCCCTAGTGAAATCCCTTTTTCCTATGTATATAATTCCCTTTTCTAATAAATATCCCCAAAACCCTCTTATTATAATGTTTTACCAAAGCATATATAGTCCCGCACATTTAAATACCCCGCTTTATAAAACCCTTTGGTAAAACTCTAACCTTATATATACATTCTGCCCCTATGATGAATTAATTATATTAATTTATTCATCGTATAATAAAATATATGAAGAAAAACGTTAAACACATAACATATGTGTTTAACACCAAAAACAAGAAAAGATTACGACTGAATCCCGCGCCACCATACTCAGCATTCCACGTGGTATTCCACATGGCCAAACCCCGCCGCAATTCCTTTTATAAAATTCACGGGGTTAATTAGTCATTTGGACTAATTAACAACCATTCCCGCCTATTAGCTTCTCCCCGGGGTGATTAAATTACACGTCAAAGCTTGTTTAAACCTCGACGGGCCCACTTGCCAAACCGCACAAGTTTCCCTTTCCTCCAGCCGTCAGATCATTCCTCCATTGATTAACGGTCCCGATCAATCCCGCTGCCCATCGCATGTGAGTTTTTTTAGCCAGCGGGGAATGAGCGGGTTTGACTTTTCAGCATTCCACGTGGCAAGCAGCCTGTGGAATCACTGCCATTGCGATTTTTACCGCCTTCCTCCATAAGCGGTGCGGGCTCACCGCTTACCGCTTATCAAATACCGCCGGTCCCACTCCCTTACGTCACCCCGTACGTCGAATGACGTCATCGCCTCGAAAACGACAAAAACCCTTTTGACTTGTTTTTAAGCCATTTTTTCGCGTTTTTTTAGTTATTTTGGTTTTCGAAAGAGACTAAGCTCCCGCTGCAAATTTCAAAATTCACTGCAAATACACCAAATTACTCAGAAATTCCGCTGCGCCCGTGTTGAAGAACATTCCTGCCATTATCCATTACCTGTTGAAGAACCAGTTTTTCATTAAAAAACAGGTATTTATCATTCCGCACCCCGACTGCAAGTTAAGCTTAGTTTCTTGTGTTTTTCTCTGAAAAAGTGGTTAAAAATCCTCTCTGAGTCCTCATTGAAGAGTTAAAACCTGTGAATTTACTTCCCAAAACCTGCAATTTGTCCCAATTTCTTCTTTGTCCGATATCCCGTCCGGTCTACAAGAAAAACTGAAACCTCCATTTTGAATCCACAAGAACCAAAATGGAGGCCCCTACTGCTCTAAACGTCACTCCTTTGAATGCTCCTCACCGAGACCTAGACTACTTGCCTCTCATAGATGAAGATTTCCAAATAAAAGACCCGCATTTCGATGAAAGTCCCCGTTTGAGTTTCTGTCGCTGCAGAGACGAATACTCAAAGGGGCAAGATCTTATAGGGTTGTGGGAATCCAATCTCCCAAGGCATTTCATTCCTACAGTTCACGTTTTCCCTGAAATCATTCATTATTGTCATGCAAATTATGATCCCATACAAAGAGCTGTATTAGCTCCTCATCAAAGTGTTTTGTTCCCTATAACACCTCAGGCTATCAATGCTATGTTACAATTTGAGCCAGAACAAGAATTAGCACCTCTATCCATGGAAGGGCTAATTGAGAAAACCAGACTGTTAACTCCAGAGAAATTGAAAGCAATGTGTCAGTACTTCATGTTACCTTAGCATCAGCCAAAAGGGACTCCCCCCTATGGTTTTTACTTTTTCAATCAATTGGGAAGGCTTATTGTGAATGTAATATCCTTTGTCTTAGGATTCAATACCAGTGAGTATGTTGACGAGATAACTCTGGCTTTGCTATCTATCTTCACCCCTGGACAACCTCCTGAGATTAAGTATGACTATGCTTCCTTCATTGCCAACAAAATCCATGATCAATTTTTAAGGCTAGATGATGAAAAAGTGTTCAAGTAC
The DNA here is from genome assembly GCA_034641835.2 of Pinus albicaulis. Taxonomy (NCBI): domain Eukaryota; kingdom Viridiplantae; phylum Streptophyta; class Pinopsida; order Pinales; family Pinaceae; genus Pinus; species Pinus albicaulis. The sequence goes on from CM076581.1 coordinate 1,179,911,050, forward strand.
TCCTCAGTTATCTATCACCTCATAATTTTCTATCACTCAGACAAATTCCCTTTCCCTGTTCAGAAACTTGATGCTAAAGGTAATCCTAGGTCTGTTATTTTTTGGTCCCCCATCATTCATTTGTCCTCTGATTCTCCCTACTCTTATTCAGAATTCATTGATCAATTTGTACATCCTGCTACAACCTTGTTAACAGAAGTTTCTCCCCCCAGGCTTAGTACTGAGATAAGAAAAACCCTGCAATTGTCAAAAAGTTACAAAGTTGGGGATTGGTACTTGTACCAAAACCATACAGTTATCAGGATTTATGGATGTGAATTACATCCATTCAAGTTACCCAGATATGCACCAATGAGAATTTTTGCTTTGGAATACTTTAGACAGATGAATAACTCAGATGTAATCCATTTCTGCAATGTAAAGAAGAAAGCACAGTTAAGGATCAAAAGCCAGTTAGGTCCTTTCATTTGCAATTCTAGAGAAGCTGAGAGAGATGCAGAACTTATGTTAGAGAGAAAATTCCAGACATCTTTCCGTTGGGTCCCTTATGACCCCTTTGGTTTCATTTGTGAAAGAAGGTTAAAAAATAAGTCATCTCCTTATATACATCACAGAATTCCCGACATAGAACAGTATGCAAATCAAGATGAATGGGTTAAAGGAACACTTATTGAAGAGGGAAGTGGAGCTGACAAATTGAATAAACTTATGAAAGATGCTGAGAAGAAATTTGACCTAGAAACATATGATCAAATGCAGGTACCCTATATTGGCACATCTTCAACAGCCACTCTACAACAAGCTATACAGGAAGACAACCCATCAGTAACAGCAGAGCCTAAAGGTAAAGGAAAAGAACCTATAATTCAGGTCATTGAGACCCTGGTCATGGCAGAAAAATCACAGAGTTCCAAAACACCAGAACAATCTAAAGCTTCTCAAACACCAGCAAAGCAAATCCAAGCTCCAGAGATGCAAACTCCACTGAATGTGGAAATAGGGAAAAAGAGGTCAGCTCCAGATACCACCCCTTCAAAAGGAGCCCCACAAGTCCATCAAGCTAAAAAACATAAATCTGATCTACCTCCAGATGTAGAGATCATAGATGAAATATTTGATGATGGCAGGGAAGATAGTCAGCAAACAGGTACAGCAAGTGAAACAAATATAAGCCAGAAAGGGATACAAAAGCAACCGAGCACTGAAGTATCTTCTTTCAGACCGCCCAAGACAGATACTGGAGACATAAAGAAAACCTTCATTGATATCAAAACAAGGAATGAACCATTAAAAATGAAGGTATATGATCAATATATGAAGATGGCTCCTCACAATCAAGAAAGGCTAATGTCAGCGTTTGACCTTTCACAAGGTAAAATGCTGATGAGCCACTTCAAAGCAACGGTGCCAAAGCTGACTTCAGCAGCAGATTACATCAGATCAAATTTTGAAGTTTTAGCAAAGGATATCCATCCCCTGGACCAGATAGAACTACATAGACAAACTGGGGAAATGGTTTATTCTACTCTCACCAACAAGGCCATGGCAACTTTAACGCTGCAGGATTCTGTGAACAACACTACTGCACAACTGAAAATTGAAAAGGCCTCCTCACAGGCCAAGGATAATAGAATAAAGTCTCTAGAAGAGATAATCATTGGTTTGGGACATAATCCCAAAGACACTAAAGGTATTGAGATACCCTGATAAAAAGAAAGAGGTATATATAGCCGCACCGAGAAAAATGGGGCGAAAATAACAACTTCAAGGCATCCCCGTACACAGGAAATAATAAAAAGGAAATTCACAAGAAGAAATGATGGAGTTGCTCTAAACTTGACAGAGCGACTAAATGAAACCGAGAAGGAGCTGGAAAAGGCATTGCAGGAACAGGAAATTCTCAAACAGGCTTCAGCAGCAGTTACTACAGGACAACAGGAACAATCATCTCAGGTGAATATTTCTAATTTGAATTCTGATGATTTGATTAAACAAATGGAGAGTTTGCAGCTAAAGGTCACAGAACTCCAAGAAGTACAATTACAATTAACAAAATTGGAGGGAAAATATGACACATCCAAAAAGACAGTAGCTGACAACCTCAGAGAAATAAAAAGGTTGGAAAAATTGGTTGAGGCTTTGCAAAAAGATCTTACACTGGAAAAGCCTATGAATGAAATAAATGATATTCTTTGGGACAACATCATTAATTTAATAAGAGATATTTGGCCTTCCATTCAAGCTATTTTTGAACAGAATGAGTTAGTCAAGATAGCCCAGGAGGAAATAAACAAAACTAGACATGAATTAAGATGCAAGCCAGAGCTAGCCCAGCAGCTCATTCAGTTTTTGAATTCAAGAACAAAACAACAGCTAGCATTGCTAGGAATTGATGACAGAACATGTGTAGTTTTGGAGGCAAAGAGAATTTTTACAAAAAGAACTTTCATGCAAAATCTAGAAAGAAAGTGTAATGATATTTTGGTCGACATCAACGTTTTCAGAGAAAAATTTCAAGCTCTGCTGGACAGTGATTTGCCAAGTCCCATGCTCACCGAGGATCAAATAGTAGACTTGGAAACTTGTGAGAAAAGAATCAAAGCTCATGCTAAACATACAGCTGTAAGTTCTACTAGTATAGGTTCTACTAGCTCATCAGAACCTACAGTACCAACTGGGAAGAGTATTTGTGAAAAAGTGAGAAATCTGTTTCATCTGGAACATGAGTTAAAGTATCTATTTCCGAACGAGCCCACTTTTTATAAACTTACTGAAGCCGATGAAACTTTAAGGAAGCTCAGAAGAACAATGATACCAGATGATCAGTGGTGTAAGGAAATGCTGGAAATTTTGTAAAAAAATGTTGTCAGGATAAAAGTTTATCTTTACTATTGAGTAAATGGTAAAAAACAGAAATGCAGATGAAAGAGTATCAGATGAAAGATTAAAGAGTATCCGTGAGAAGAAAAAGTATTCAACAAGCCAAAGGAATACGCAAAGGACAGCACAGAGCCCTATTTAAAGCACTTATCCTTAGCACGTCCATGAAGAAAGGAACAGCACATCAGCCGTTACTCATTATTCTATTTTCGAGACCATGTGTCTCTTGTTTGTTGTAAATATGCTTTAAGTCAGCCTAAATTATTGGCTAGGATAGAGTAATATTGTTAGGATTATTTTTGTATAAATAAATCCCCAAAGAAAGCATTTGGGGGTGGATTCTATTACTCTGCTGTAACATTGAGGTTTTCGGAATAAAAAGCTTTTGGACAAATTTACTTGTGGCTTACTGGATGACGTTTTGAAGCACTGGACTTGTTGCAGGATTCATGTGTTGGACTTCAGCTCAATAAGTTTTCCAA